>JBBBDQ010002227.1:730000-897500 GCA_037127315.1 Ascarosepion bandense | reverse complement strand
CAGGCGGGAAGCGCGAGAAAAGAACCTGTTGGAGTAGAATTTACGGTTACATCTTATCTGTTTAACCGTAAAAGGGTGGGACCTAGTTGCTAATCTAGTATTTCGTGTAAATTCGTGCTTAGACGGCACTAGTGATCTAAGTTTATCGGAGCAGAAGCCATGATATATATATATATATATATATATATATATAGAGAGAGAGAGAGAGAGAGAGAGAGACTATTTACGCTCTCACACTCTGATTGAGCACTCTGGAAGAATGGCAGACTTTGAAAAACAGTGGCTACTCTGGCATCTACGTATCGTTCATTCAGCAATGAATTGGAACACTCTCAGCTATTGGGCGCGTATAATGATAATACATATCGATAATATATGTATAATGATAATATGTATAATGATAATACATACAGATCTGTCTGCGGATGACTATATATATATATATATATATAGGTAATGATGTCAAATATGTGAACAGCAAGGATAACCCAACAAGATTTACTTAATATAAAATATTAAGTGATAGATTTGTACAGGCAGCTTCCTGGGTGTTGCATGCTATTTATAAAGGAAAACTCAACACATCATTTAGATTGGTTATAAATTATAATTCATTTTTATGAACTAAATTCGCTCATTTATTCAGACCAAACTATATTCGTTCTATTCAATACAAAATGTACATGTATTGCTAATTATTTGTGACGTAATTATATTATACTATATACATCCTTTTCTTTCCTCCCTTTTTACAATTTCCTTTTTATTTATTTTAAATTTTGCTTATTTTTAGTTTAATGCTATTGTGTGCATATATGACCTCTTAAGGTTGTATGTCTGTGTGTGTTTATTTTGTGTATGATCATATCTATTTTTTTCTTGTTCTTGTATATTATTTTTCCTTTAAGGTTTTTTGTAGACGTGTTATTTATTGTATGTGGTCTTTATTTTTGCGACATTTCCGGTATCGGCTGATTCAATGTGTAACTGTATAAACCTTTAGCTTTTACCTAAACTTATTTCCTCTCTGTGCCAACCTAACTTTTTTTTTTAATATTCTGATTTAATTTAAACTGTTTGATTTTTTGGGTTTGCAGAAGCAATTTGTAATTTTACAATTGTCGAAGTAAATTTTGGATTTATAACCGTTTAATTATGTGTTCAGTTCTCTTCTCTCTCTCTTTCTCTCTCTCTTTGTCTCTGTCTCTCTCTATATATATGTATAAATAAAGTAAATAAAGAACAAAGAAAATATTAACAAAGTTCAAAACATTAATTTAAAACAGTGCCCAATATAGAAATAGAGCAATGAATATTTATTATAAATTATAGATTAGAACATGTACAAATTACAATCTACTACAAAGTGTACATTTTGTTTCGACATTGAAAGGACAATGTCTCATCAAGTAGGAAAAGCTATTTTTTGAAGGGAGATGGAAAATTCACTTCCTTATACTTTTATTGTATACTGTTTTTTATTGTATACTGACATTATTGCCAATATATATATATATATATATATATATATATATATATTAGCAATAAAGTGAGTATACATTTACTTAGAATAACAATAAAGACAAAGCAATTGATCAACAGACTAGAAATTTATTATTTAAACGGTTTTAGTTAATGACAGCAAAATGCTATAGTAAGCAATTGTAAATTAATTCCCGATACTGTTTGAACTGCAAGCCACCTGCTTCAATGCATTCTCTATAACGTGAGAGAACAGTTCAACAAATAGCACGACACAAATGCTTCTGTGAGCTAAAGTCTGCAAATGTTTCTCGGATAAATTAATTAAGGTCATCGATATTTCCCGGTTTCATTGCAAAAACTGAAACGTTAATAATTCCTCATGCTTTTTTTATTATAATTAACTGTACAGTGACTATTTTACCATCCTATGCGCTCATGGCTTAGGGAGTAGGGACTCCTACTGACAACAAATCGGTTGAGTTTTGATCCCGGTTAGAAGCAAGTAGATATGTCTAGCCACACAGTGAAACTGGCTTGTATGTGGATGACTAATATATATATATATATATATATATATATATATATATATATATATATATCGGTGATGGTGGATTTTATAATATTTCAGTTTAAACTACCTCTCTGAAGATGGCTCATGTGAGCCGAAAGCTTAGAAGAAAACCAATAAATAATTATCCAAATGTTGGAGAATTTTTGTCTTTATTTTCAACTGAAATTAAAGCAAAAATACGACGTTTAGAGCGGCTCATGATTAAACATAATAGACTTTAATTGTCTCTTATATTTAATAGCATATGTCTAGAATATATATATATATATATATATATATATATATATATATATATATATTTTTAATCACATCACCCCAAGCAAGGCGGTAAGGCCACTGGTGTGCAGGGGGCTACGTAAGTGTGAATAGATTGGAAAAGAGAAAGCCGGAAACCACGTCCTAAGCAGGGAACAAGGGATGAGCCTCTACACCTGTTCAATAGACGTGGGTGGAGTGTGAACCGGGCGATAGTTCAGTCTATCTACTCCAATATATATATATATATATATATATATATATATATATATATATATATATATTGTTTTTCTTTAATCCGAAGTGGAAGAGTAGGAAGGTAAATTCCAAGAACCTGATCCTAATCAATATTAAAAATTTTTAACATTAAAAAGTGATGCAGGCAGAGAGTTCAATGTATTAAGAATACAGATCCAATATATGTGTGCGTATGTATACATACACACACACACACATATATATATATGTGTATACACACATATATATATATATATATGTGCGCGCGTGTGTGTGTGTGTGTGTATATATATATATATATTTCTTTAAAAACTTCAATTTATGACTTCCTGTAATGGATAAACTTAATTAAAAATTTTAAGATTTTACATTTAAATCTATTCCTCCCCTTCCTAAATATACAGTTTCAAACCCCTGTAAACATTCACTAGCCTCTACCATATTTTTTATTTGATACCCCGTCTATCTCTTGTCACTACACCCTGTAACCTCGCCACTACCAGCTCTGTCCTGTTCTACTTTTGTGACCGTTGTTAACCTGGCCCCTTCCCCCCTTTACACCAGGGCCTTCGCCATTTGCAACAAAACAATGTCGCTGACGTGACGTGGAATCTCTATTAGAGATCCCATGTCGAAATGTACATCTGACACCTTTGAATTTTGTCAATTTTCTCTAATATATATATATATATATATATATATATATATATATATATATATATATATATATTCCATTTTTAACGAGGTATTTTGTTACCTAGGTTTCTACCATGAGTGGTGTCTTCAGGCGATTTTTAATAACTGATTTTACAGTTACCATTTACAACGATAACAAAATATGTAGACTGTGCCAAGAAGAAAAATTAGAAATTATGTTATTCCAAAACAAAAACGAACTATTAAATGAAAGAAAGGAAATTATGACTAAATGCATCCATACTAAGAAATACCTCTTAGGTGCATACAATCATGGATAAAAACGCCATAATTCGTTTATATTTAAAAATTGCACGTTCAAAAATTCCCTGCCACGTGAGCGTTCAAATAAAACAACGTTACAAGAGCGTTCGTAAAAAGAAAAACGGTAAACGGTAAAATCAGTAATTAAAAATCGCCCGAAGACACCACTCATGGCAAAAACCTAGGTAGCGAAATAACTCGTTTAAAAATGGAAAATATACAAAAATTCTACAATATAATTGTATTGAACACAAATGTGCACTGGTATGACCCTATTATGACCAACAACTACGTTTTAAACAATCAACCAATCAATATATATTGATTATCAACAGAATATCTACTTTAATACGAGTATCGATAAAAAATAATGTTCAAACAATTAATTTCAAATTGTCGGTTGCTTATAACCAAGTTTCGTTAAAATTCGTTGATTTCCGTAACATGTTTACATTTGTTGACATTACGATACACTTCAGAGCAAATATGTTTGTTTATGATGGATCGAAAATTGTGTTATATAGGATTGATAAAAACCTTGTTTATACTGGAGGCTATTCGTGGTCGAGAGGTCTAAGACGTTACCGTATCAAATGGTAACCTTCCCCTACATAGACAGTGGTCGCAGGTTCGAATCCTGTCGAATAGCACACATTTTCGTCATAAAAATGTATCGTAAATAATCAGGCCGGTAGAAATAAATATATAATATTTCATAATAATAATAATTCATTAAAAACAGAATATCTACTTAAATACGAGTATCGATAAAAAATAATGTTCAAACAATTCATTTCATACTGTTAAATATAAGAGACAATGAATGGGTATTATGTTTAATCATGATCCGTTCTAAACATCGTATTTTGGCTTTAAATTCAGGTGAAAAGAAAGACAAAAACTCTCCAACATTTGGATAATATTTTATTAAGTTGGTTGTAAGCTTTCGGCTCACATGAGCCATCTTCAGAGAGGTTCTAAAGACGGTAACACAAAAACATCCACCATCAGCGACGATTTTATCTTGTGTTGACATAAAACTCCGCTAAGCAACGGCAATAATTATCAAAAATAACAAACGCAGTTTGCAAATTTGCAATGCGGTTCTATGACACCACACCCCGTAATATCTTTGATGACAGTGTCCAGCATTCACTGCCATATTAAAGAACTGACATCAAAAAGCAATCCAGTACTCTTTTCTTTGTTTCTAGTGAAATTTTCCTGTCCCTTAATACTCTACTCAGCTTCTGGAACGATCTTAATTTCTTCAAGTCAAGGGTTAATATCTATTTTCATTCTGCTCGTAATTTTTAATTCCTACCATCTCTTTATTTATTTATATCAGACACTTCATTAAGTAACCTCTACCTTGATTGCCTCTAAAGCCTTGTACTGGATGAATTTCAGTAAATAAATATTTTGCATGGCATAAGGCAAAGAAACTGAAGTGGTTAGTGAAGATCAAACACAAAGTGACATTTTATCAAACCTTATAGTCAGGTGCACGTGGGTCAATACTTTAGCCGTAGAATTTCGTTAAAAACTAACCCCTGGTCCTGCTTTGGTCAACATCTGAACGGCCAGTAACCCTTTAGGTCGCTTATTTTGTAAGACTTCATCTCCCACTGGAATAGGTTAGAACGAAGTGCTCCAATGGTTTTCAACTTACTAATTAATTAATTGATTAGTTAATGAATTTCCCCTACAGCTCTCCGTCCCAAGATGGGGAAAAGTGAAGCTGCTGAAAAGTTGTCGGCCCAACATACTCCGCAAAATCTATCTAAATGGCAAAAAAATTAATGAATTTTGGAATCCTTTCTTGATCGAGCAGCAAACTTTTCAGCAGTGTGAAATAACGAAACACACACACACACACACACACACACACACACACACACACACACAAAACATGTATTGTGTATTTGGACAGCAGTCTCTCTTTTATGTAGGTTTGATTAATGCAGGTTTTATTAAAAGTGAGAGACAAGTTATCATGATGAAGCTTTTTTAAAGTAATTTTTTATGTGATCATATGATTTGTTTTTTCATTTTCAGTGATAAATTATATAAAAATTGTTTTTTCTTACCAAAAATTTGTTTTAGAAAATTCAGCTGTTTTTTCTATTTTACTGTTTAAATTTAAAATTTCTTCATTTTTCGTTTTTGTGACTGTTAATTGCATGGCAAAGGAAGCATTCCAGAAGCTGAGTAAAGTACTGACACACAGGAATATTTCACTAGAAACAAAGAAAAGAGTGCGGGATTGCTATGTGATGTCAGTTCTTCAATACGGCAGTGAATGCTGGACAATATCATCGAAAATGAGAACAAAACTTGAAGCAGCAGAAATGTGGTTCTACAGAAGGATGCTGCGGATATCATGGACTGAGCATGCCAGCAACGATGAGATGTTGGAAAGAATGGCAACAAAAAGGAAATTAATACTGAGCATCAGGAAGAGACAGCTAAAGTTCCTGGGACATGCAATGAAGAAGGAGGGCTTTGAAAACCTGATACTGATTGGCCAGATAGAAGGAAAAAGAGACAGAGGAAGGCAGCGGATAACATATTTGAAGGACCTGATCAGGTGGATGCCGGAACGGGTGTTGCGAGGTGTGACAGGAGCAAACATTCTGAGAGCCACAAGAGATAGGGAAACGTGGAGAACCATGATCGCCTACGTCCTGAAGGGACAGGGCACATAGAAGAAGAAGACTGTTAATTACTTGTGACTGTAATTTATAATTTACTATATAGTCTCTTTTTCTTTTATGCTTGTATTTTTCATTTCTATTTTTTGTCTTGGTTAATATTAATATCTTTTTTTTTGTTTTTGTAAATTATCTTTCTAAAATTTTTGTGAATCTTTTTCTTTGTGAATCCTCTTTCTTGTTTTTATTGTAATTTTTCCCTATAATTATTTCTACTTTTAAATTAATTACATTTAAATTTATTTTACATGTAAAATAGCGTTCATCCTCGAAAATGGCTAAAAATATAGCTGAAAGCGCTCGTATAAACAAAACATTTGAACAATTTTTATGTAATTTATTTTCTCAAAAGAAATAAATCAGAAGATCAGATGAAAAATTAGATAAGAAACTTAACCATCGCACCTTGTCTGTCATCTTTAATGAAACCAGTATATAGATATACACACCTACACATATATACACATACAAACGTGAGTATACAGGCACATATCTCCATGTCTGTACTTTATTATTAATAAAATAGTGCTTAAAAAGTAATCTTTGTTTTCTTTTTTCGGGTATTATTTATGATTGGTTGGGTTTATGCTGTATTTTCTTTGCTTTTTTGGATACATGCATATAGAGTATACAATATATATATATATATATTAGCAGTATAGCCCGGCGTTGTTCGGGTGTAATGAAAGCTTTAAAACTAATCCATGGTCCTGGACGTTGGCTCAAAAGACTAAAAAGTTTCCAGTTAAAGCGAAACCGTAGACTGAAAGAAATATGAATGGATGTAAGTCAAATTTTGATTTCCTGGTATCGATTTATACATATATATATTATCGATTTTCTGCACTATTGTAAGAACTGCAACCTTGAAACTTCTGAATATCGTTTCTTATGTCTTTATCTATGAGTGTATCAAATTTGAAAATTAAAATCGGACCACTCCTTCTATAACCCGATTTTTTCGATTATCGATTTCCGATATTTATCGGGGGTACCTCGACACAAAACCTAGCCAAGAACACTCGCAGACGCTTATAGTACAACTGTGTAAATTTTCAAGAAAATCGGTTCAGCCGTTTCGTAGTCTATATGTAACGGACACACACACACACACACACAAACACACACACAGACACACACACACAGAAAAAGTTTCATTTATAAATAAGTTTAGATATATGTGTGTCTATATGGCGGGTCGTTAGAACATTCGCTTTCTGACCATGAAGCCCGAGTTCGAATCTCACTCTGGTCGATTTGTCAGGAAGGTGACTTCTTGAGGTTATCTTTCTGGAGGAGGCGATCCACTGTGTAAAGTGCCTGAAAACTATGACCTAAACATAGTGAATTGGGTAGAGGGCTCCCGTTGAGGAACCGTCGATGGTTGCGGTAGCTCGAAGTCACAAGTCATTGTGACCGAGGGTTTGAGCGTCCTGGCCTTGTTCAGATTGTTGTTCACACCGGATAACGCGGTTTTAACCAGAAGAACCGCTATCCATAGTTGCAGGATAAGTCGCAGGTGGGCTGTGTGGTTTTTGAACAAACACAAGTGTGCCTGAGCAAGCATCTATAGTGGGGATTAGTTAGCCGTCCTTGTAGACAAGCAACCTCGCATACGAGTGGCCATACATACATACATACATACATACAATATATACACCTGCTCACATACTCATACACATATTGTATTTTTAAATAATGCATTTGTAGTAAATTAAATATTTGTTTATATCTTATCTCATCAGTTATCTAATATTTCATCTTTATTTAATGGTTAGTAATATGTTTTTGCCCTGGTATTACATATTTAAGTACTAATTATGGAAGTTTAGTTTTGTTAATTTGCAATTTTTTGTGTGTATGTATATTTATATATGTATATATTTATATGTAAGCACGCATACACATATAGATGAGTATGCTCAATATTTGTCCGTATTTTTTTTGTTTTATAAGTTTATATTGCATTTATTTTATGTATTTATTTAAAGTTTATGTTGTTTATTTCATTCATTCTTAATTACTGCTTAGACAGCAAAGTAATTTACCTCCGTTTCTTCTTGTCTTTAGACGCAGATGACAGCACCATTTACTCCCGCATCAATAAGAAATCTGGCGAGGTAGACAAACATAACCGCGCTGCTGATCTTGAGAGGGACCTCCACTCAGTGGTGGACTGGAGTAAGAAGTGGCTTGTAAATTTCAATGCTTCTAAAACGAAACTGCTATCTGTCAACCATCACAAGCAATCTCTCCTGCAACACCCCATAAGAATAGACCAAGCCAGTCTCTCTGAGAGCAATATACTGCGCCTACCTGGCCTTACCCTATCTCCCGACCTCAAGTGGAATTATTACATTGAGTCAATTGCTAAATCCACTGCTTGGAAGGTTGGGTCACTATGTCGGGCCAGGAAGTTTTTCCGCCTGAATCCATCTTGCACATATACAAATCAACCATCCGACCGTGCATAGAATACTGTTGTCATATATCTGGTAAGGCGCCCCTGCTGTTCATCACAGTGTTCTCGAAGGCTCCGAAGGAGAATCTGTAATGTGATTGGTCCGGATCTGGCAGCTCGACTCTAGCCACTTTTTCACCGGCGTTTCATTGATTCACAACATAATTCGGATACATTTGTCTGTCTGTCTGTCAAGTTCTTCGTATACACCTGTCTGTCTCTTCGTATACTTTTTCTGTCTTTCTCTTTGTATATTCCTGTCTGTCGGTCTCTTCGTATACACCTCTCTGTCTGACTCTTTGCATACACTTGTCTGTTGGTCTCTTCGAATGCACCTGTCTGTCTGTCTCTTTGGATATACCTAATTAACTGTCTCTCTGGATACACCTGACTGTCTGTCTGTTCGTATACACCTGTCTGTATGTCTCTTCATATACACATGTCTGCCTGTCTCTTTAGATAAACCTGTTGGTTTGCTTCTTCGTATACACCAGTCTGTCGGTCCCTTTGTATACACCTGTCTGTCTTTCGATCCTTTTGTATACACCTGTCTGTCTTTCTGTCTGTTCGTATACAGCTGTTTGTATTTTCGTTTACACCTATCTATCTGTCTCTTTGTATACTCCTCTGTCAGTCTTTTCGTATACACCTGTCTGTCTATTTCTATACACCTGACTGTCTTTCTCTTCTGTCTGTCTCTTTGTATAAACCTGTCTGTTCTTATAAACCTGTTTGTCAGTCTCTTCGTTTACACCTGCCTGTCTGTCTGCCTCTTCGTATACACTTGTCTGTCTGTCTTTTCTTATACACCTGTCTGTCTGCCTGTCTCTTCGTATATACCTGTCTCTGCCTCTTCGTATGAGCGTGTCTTTCTCTTCGTATACAGTTCTTGGTACCACGGTAAACTGCATCCGGCAGCAAGGCCTCTGATTGGGAGGTTGTGAGAAGCATGGAACCACTTCTTAATTGCTGTTGTTCCCAGGTCCACCCTGACCCGGGGTGGTATCACCTGTTAGGGTCCTGGCTATGGGCAAAATAGTTAACCCCCCAAACTGGGGGTAAAACACTATGAAAGTATCAAAATACACTTTTATAGACATATACATGTGAAAATAGACTTTATAAAAAAATATATATTTTTGAAGGAAAAAAAAATTATTGCCATAATACATTTTTGGAAGAAAAAATTACGACCAGTATTACATTTTTGAAAACAAAATTAGAAGATATCTTCAGTTTTCTAAAATACAAAAAATAAAATAAAATAAAATTGTTTTCTTCAAAATCTGATTAAATCAAATTTCTCATTATAACAGAACATTAAAAAGTACCTTAAAACACCATCTTTTTGGCATTAAATAACCTACAGAGGTTGATATGCTATTAAACAAAACTCAAACTTAATTCTCTTCGTATATACCTGTCTGTCTGTCCGCTTCGTTCTTTTCAGTTAACATTATCAAAAACTAAAGTAAAATCGATCTTCCTCATTTGAAAAGTCTATGGTCAATTTGAAAAAAGAAATCTGCTTATAAAATTAAAAAAAATATATACATGTATACTTCACCTTACGTCCGTAATTAGTTCCAAGAGAGGTGACTTAATTCAAAAAACGAAATGAGTCGAATTTACTTGACTCCGAATGTACTTGTCACTAGGTTAAATCACAAATAACCATTCCCAATTCTGTATTTTATTTATAAATGCATTTTTAATAATATATGGTCAATAAAAATCTATTTTAAGCTCACAAACAAATAAATTTAAGTTTTTAATATAGTACAGAAAAAAGTAATATAAATTTACGAATACATGTATGTATGTACTTGTAAATGTAGATGTTTACAATTAAGTTGTCTTTACAATGACGCCACACGGAAGATATTGGAACTACCCTGAAAAATGCCAGTATTGATCTCTTAAAGACCGATAATAAATAAAAGAAGCTGAGCAGAGTATTAAGAGACGAGAAAATTTCGCTAGAATCACAGAAGAGAGTACTGGATTGCTATGTGATGTTTGTTCTTTAAAATGGCAGTGAATGCTGGACAATGTCGTCAAAGATGAAGGAAAAACCTGAATGCTGTGGATATCATGGTTCGAGCATGTGAGCAATGATGAGGCTTTAGAAAGGATGAAAACGAAAAGGGAATTAATATGTGCATCATGAAGAGACAGTTGAGGTTTTTGAAACATGTTATGAGGAAGGAAGGCTTGGAGAATCTGATACTCACAGGACAGATAGAGGGAAAGAGAGACAGGAGAAAGCAGCGGATAATATATTTGAAGGGCCTGAGCAGGTGGATGGCAAAGCGGGATTTGGGTGGGGTGACAGGAGAAACTGTGCTAAGAGCCATCAGTGATAGGAAGAAATGGAAGGCCATGACCGCCTACGTCTTGAAGAAGAAGAAGAAAAAATAAAACGACAACAGAGTCACAAATGTTTCTATATTTCGTTCTCTAGGATTTATGATGATCATATTAACATTTACTGCAAATGTATGTATTTTTAATATGATTTTAAATACTTTCATTTTTTATTTATTGTAGAGTAACAGAATTTTATACGCTTTTAATGCTTTTCTCTCTCTCTCTCTCTCTATATATATATATATATCAGCATGCAGTGTGGGTATAGAAGAATCCAAAGGAATATCCTGTACATACAGTGGTAGGATAACTCTCCAAGAGAGCTCTAAATATATATGTATATAAATACATTTCTTCCTATCACTGATGGCTCTTAGCACAGTTTCTGCTATCACCCCACCCAAATCCCGCTTTGCCATCCACCTGCTCAGGTCCTTCAAATATATTATCCGCTGCTTTCCCCTGTCTCTCTTTCCCTCTATCTGTCCTGTGAGTATCAGATTCTCCAAGCAATATAAGAAAAATTAAGGCAGACACGTTATTATATATATATATATATATTATATTATTATGGACTCTCCCGTCGATTTCGACGGATGAGCGTCTAACTTAGACTACCACACAAAGAATTGTTTAAAGTGGTGAAGGCTTGTGTAGCACCATCCACACTTCGAACTGCTGATAACAAACCATCGGGGCAGAAATCTGCCACAGATCGCATGAACAACAGACCTCAGTTATTTAACCCCATAACTGGAGTGAAGGGACGGATTAATACCTCTCCCAAGATTACCAGTACGTAAGTGAATGCAAAGTGTTCGACTGGAATTGGAACTCGACTCACCGATTTCCACCTCCGAGCCGACATCCACTGCACCACAACGCACATCCATCACTATACGCTTACAGCACCTGGTATTCCCAAGCAGTCACCCATCTAAGTACTGACCAGGCTCAACGTTGCTTAACTTCGGTGATCGAGCGAGAACCAGTGTATTCAACGTGATATGACCGTAAGCATAATGACCGCAATATATATATATTGTAAGAAAGTGACAGAAAACGTAGATTTGAAACCCACTGTTCAAGCATTTATTTTTATAAAGAGTGTTCGATACAGAGTAGCACTTCATATTGTAACAGTTATTCAAATGGTTAATAAAAGCATAGTATTACTACACAAAAAGTTTCATGTTTCGAACTGCTCCTCTTTGGGTGATACGTGGAACTGAAAATAAATGGTGGAAACGATTTCTTTTTTGGGAATGGCAGGTGTAGGTGGTTGTTGTATGGGATTGAAATTTAGTGTGTCGAAACTAGTCCATCAGCAATCCAAAATTTAATTAATATCCAAGTTTCACCCTCAAAACAAAAAAATGAATATTATATTAATAAAATAAAAAAAAACATACAATACTAAAATGTTACTCTAACTTATGTACTCATAGATACTAGTCAAATAAAAATTGTCTACCCATTTAAAAAAATCTAAAGTCACACCATCCGATTTACCCAGACAAAACTAAAACTTGACCTGTCAAGAGCTCAGCCATCCTGCACCTCTCCTAACCCAAATGTGTATCTTTATGGTTACAAACTGCTGATTGACTAGTTTAGACACACCAAATTCCAATTCCCTACAACCACCACCTACACCTCACATTCCCAAAAATAAATCGTTTCCACCATTTATTTTCAGTTACACATATCACCCGAAGAGGAGCATCTTCAGAGAGGTTATAAAGATGGTAACACAGTAACATAATTAAACATAATAGACATTCATTATATCTTATATTTAACACACACACACACACACACACACACACACACACACACACACACACATATATATATATATATATATATATATATATATATATATATGGACAAACAACGTATACTCGAGAACGTCTTAACTCGAAACGACCTAACCCTAGGTATACTTGTATTCCTTGAAAAAAAAAAAAAAAAAAAGAAAGAAAAGAGTATTGTAAATAGGAAATGTGTTAAAGCATAAATATATTGATTCGACATCGGAAGATAAAACGAATTAAGTTAATGGTGAAAGTAAAATATAAACGTATAGAAAATAATGATTACTTATCAATGAAAAGGTATAATTTATGTTTATATATAATTTAGATTGTAAGTACAGGCTGAAATTTAATTAAATTTTATCCAAATGTTTAACAATTATCGGTCATTTTCTTGACGCTAGAAAAAAGCTGTCATAACAACCTCTATTTTGTGATTGGAATCTGGCGCCATAACTGACACAATATTTTTCTGGTTGATTTATGATAACAAATTTCACTATTTTGGTGTTTTATAAAACGAAAATTATTGTTTGCATATGATATATGGAAGATTAAAGATATATATAGAATTAATACAAATATAAAGTTTGTCAATTGGTTTTATCTTCAGCATCCCGATTTCAGAGGTTCGTATATGACACCGTCCGCCAGCCTGGGTCTATCCCGGTCAACACGACACTAATTATGACGCGGTCAGTCCGGGTTTATGTTGTCAACACGGCACCAGATATGACGACGCTCTCGAGTCGCTAGTCGTGATGGCCTCGTCATAGTAGCTCGTCTTCGAGTCGTCTATTACTACGGTGTTCCTCCTTGCCCACGCTGTGGATTTTGATCTCAAGGAAGACGCGTTGAAATTCCGCTAGCCGTATCTTTACCGCGTCGAACCAGACCGAAAACGCGTGCACACTTGGGTTAATAAAAAAGAACGGCACACCCAAATAAATGAATAAATTCGATGTCACCTGAATAAGTTGCGGAAAAGTCTTTATATACAAAACAAACAAAAAAAAACAAAAAACAAACAAAAAAAAAAAAAACTAAACAAAAACAAAAACAACAAACAGAAATAGAATATAACAGTCCTCGAATTCTTCTTCTTACAACGGAGCGAAAGTTTTTGTTTGAGAGTAATGTTTGTTCACTCCTATCGGAGATTTCAAGTTTTTAAAAAGAAGTTTTATCAAGGCTTTTCATTGAAGCCTTACGGAAACAGCCGAAGTGGTGTCTTTGTGATGGCGGCGGTAAATTCGTCTTGTCTGCCTTAGCTCGGCGCAGCAACAACTCTTCCCATTTGACTTTAACTCTTTCTCGGCTCTTTCTGTTTCTTTATATCTTCAGCCAGGACTCTATCGGAATCAACCGTCACTGTCCCTACGGCTGGCACCCAACTGTGTGGCAATTATCTCCGTTTCTGTACATCTTTTGTTAGGGACTGTATGGGAAGTGACCACTCTTTTCGGTCGTGGCTACCAGTTGCGAACACTCCTCCCTCAGTCGTTACATCTCGACTAGTCCTAAGGCTCAGCTCCAACTGCTGAAATTGGCCTTCTCAGCTCTAGTTTTTATGCCTGTCCCAAATTCTCTTGTGGGTGCATAACGGACACGGGTGTCTATGCCTTTAACCAATTAAATTATTTCCGCTTCCACACTTTAAGGTGGAGTTATTTTCTCCCCTTGGTTTAATCAATGAAATAGTAATATTTTTGTTGACGTCATTTTTTTCGTCTGGTTCGAGTAATTAAATCGTTTGTTTCCCAAGTTAAATCCTTTCCCAGCGAATTCTGGAATTAAGGATCTGACATTCTTTAACCTCATCAAATGTTTTCGGCAGTCGTCGAAAACATGTTTATATCGTTATTTTTCACTTCCACCAGCCGTAAAACCCAAGGCTTCCAATGGTGTCGTTCTTAGTTATTTGTTTCCGCTTTGTCATATAATGGCTGCCAATGATGACCTCGCCTGACCTATTACGTTTTACCTACAAAATATATTTTTCCCTTTTATTCTCTTCTATTTTCAGTTAGTTTTTCAGATTTGAAAAGTTTTGTAATAAATAATTTTTTCACTCCACACATATTGCGACTGTACTCTACACAATTAATAATACCACTAGTAATAATTTCTTTCGCTCTGTCGTACTAAAATAGTATAATATTTTTCCACATGCAATTATTACATTATCATATTTTTCCACGTTCCAAAATAGTGTTATACTTAGACGGACCCTAGCATTCACTCTGTCTACTCCTCAGTTGATATATATATATATATATACCTAGTGAGCCAACAAACCTACCAAGGTTTCACCTAAGAGCTAGTGTTCCCTGACGATCCGCTTAGGTGAAAGCTTGGTTGGTTTGTTGGCTCACTAGGTATACTTTAATTATTCTGCCCTGCTTAAGTATTGAGTGCTTTTTTATTAGTTGATTACTCGTCTCGAGTTTTTTCTTTGGGCTACGGGCTGACTCGGTCCGAATCCCTTTGGCTGATGTTCATGTACTTAGCTCTTTCTATTTTTAAAACCATTTTTCCTTCCTCGTAGTGTTATATATATATATATATATATATATATATATATATATATATATATAAAACACTGGGGCACACTTTTCAGTAACCTTGAGTTGCATTAGATATTTTAACTGATTCTGAAGGAGTTTCAAGCGCTGATATCATATCAGAAATTAGTTTTTCTCTGCAAGTTTTAGTTTGTAGGCAATTTGAGGTTAATAAAATTGTATAAATGTGAACTGATAGATAGATAGATAGATAGATAGATAGATAGATAGATAGATGATGGCCAGGCTGAGATAGATAGATAGATAGATAGATAGATAGATGATGGCCAGGCTGAGATAGATAGATAGATAGATAGATAGATAGATAGATAGATAGGATAGGATGAGATAGATAGAGGAGATAGATAGATAGATAGATAGATAGATAGATAGATAGATAGATGATGGCCAGGCTGAGATAGATAGATAGATAGATAGATAGATAGATAGATAGATAGATAGATAGATAGATGGCCAGATGATGGCCAGGATAGATAGATAGATAGATAGATAGATAGATAGATAGATAGATAGATAGATAGATAGATATTTTGATCATTTGTATTTTGTTTCAGATCAAACATGGCTTCCAAAAATCTACTAACAGAAGCAGGAAGGTAAATTCCAAAAACCCGATCCTAATTAATATTACAAATTTTATTTTAATATTTTTTAATATTAAAAAATGATACAGGAAGAGAGCTCCATGTAATAAAATATTACAGAGCAAATATAAGTTAAAAAAGGATTAATTCAATGATGTTGAATGACCATTTCGATGTGAAAATTCCCACGGGGGATAACACATCACCACAGCAACCGAAAAAACCTTTCAGAAACTGGAGAAAAATCAGTCTAATTTTCCTTTTTAAATAGATTTGCAAAGAAATTAAAAAAGAAAATAAAAAAGAAAAAGAAAGAAAAAGATAAAACAAAATAAAAACAAATAAGCAAGAAAAGAAAAAATTGACATCTTCTGGGTTCACAAAAAAAAGAAAGCAGAATTGTAACTTAAAAATTAACAGACGACCGTGTTGAATTGATGTAAGGTTAAGCAACACGGAAAAAAGGTGGGAGATAAGAAAGAAAAAGGAAGGAAGGGAGGGAAAAAGAAAAGAAAAGAAAAATTTTTTTTTATATATTACAGAAGCTGGACAAATTCAAAAAACTAAACTTCCCAAAAACGTTGAAGTATTAGAAAAAGGCCTTTACTTAAAAAGGCATAATTATTTTTAAAGGGAATAAAAAGATATAGGATTTAAAATATTTTTTTTTTTATTAAAAAAATTAGGTCATTTGATTTAAACTAAATAAAGACATCGCTCGGTAAAAAAAAAAAAATTCATTTACAATAATACATACATATAGAAGTACACACATACATACATACATACACATACACACACAATTCTTCGATTATGAATACATATATACATACATACACATACACACACATACATTTAATTCCATACACACTTATATACTTATATACACATACATGCGCATACACACACATATATATGTGTACACACATATACAAAAATTCACACACACAACACACAATATATATGTGCACACACACACATGCACACATATACATACACACGCACACACACACATATATATATACATTATACATATGCACACACACATACATATAAAAAATAAATGAATATTAAAAAAGAGCATTTAAATAGCTAAAAAAATTTGTCCACATAAATACATATATACACACATACATATATACATATATATATATATACAAAAAAGCACATACACACACACAAACATACACATATACATAAAAAATTATAAAAAGAAAAATTAAAAATTAAAAATTAAAAAATTAAAAATTTAAAAATTTAAAAAATTTAAAAAATTCAAAAAAAATTAAAAACATTTTTTTTTAATTTTTAAAAAACTTAAAATTTAAAATTTAAATTTTAAGATCCGCCCTATGACGGCACTTATTAATGAATTCCTTCCTAAGATTCAAAAGTAAGTCCTGATGAGGATACTTCAAGATTAGAATCTTCTCCAATAAACATAGACGGCACCTATCACGAAAATGTTTTGGGGTACAAGCTGAGCCTATTAATTTCCAGCTGATTATAGGGTCCTGCCCTTCCTCCTTCATTTTCCAGAATCTACTTGATAGTGCCGTCTGGAATCTTTGGTTAGGGTTCGAAAGCGAGTACTTGTGGTTGTAAAGTCTCTGTTTGAAAGGGCCCGCGGACATGCTAATATAAGCCCGGTAATTGTCTTTGTTGTTATATATATATATATATATATATATATATATATATACCCAAGTATAGGGTAGATTTGAATAGAATAAAATAATAATTATTTAAAATTTATAACATGCTATAGTATCACTACGAAGTAACTATTTTGTTTCGAAACATCTTGTCTTATCCAGTGATCATTTGATAACACACAAGACATAAAACACGTAATAATCATTTAAAATTTGCATATCAAGATCCGTTTGTCTTTTGCCTCGATATATGTTGTGGATCTCTGTCGCCAATCTGTTGTGGAGTGGTTGTGGCGAAATTTCGCCGGAAAGTTGTAGTGTCCGGTTTGTACCGGAAGTAAGATACGGAACAAGAAGGTAGGTTCAAAACAGTGTATAAGTATAACAAAAAACAAGATAACCAAAATAATTGTTAATAATAAGTACTGTAGAAATAGGTAATATAGAAATAAATAATATAGACAAAAGTAAGTCCAAAGGTATTATTACACTGCCTGCCATGTAGCTGTCGTTAACTGCTCTTGTTAACTGCTTGATTAAACTGCTGTAATTGACTACTCTTAAACTGCCAATAGGACTGCTCGTAACCGCTCTCTAGAAGTCACAAAGGTAATTTATATATATAGCAAGAGGAAGTGTTCATTCCTTGTAGGAGTGTACCATAACAATATGTAAAGTCAGAAAGTTATTCGCCTGAAGAGAGTCAACTTTGAACTCGAAACACGTGTAGCGACACAAATATCATTACTGACTCTTAATGTCTTATACAAAATAATAATAATAATAGTAATAATACACTTTAAACAAAACGTTCACTGCTTGTCACACTTTTTTCACCAAGACCATTTCTTTCGTTGGAACAACTTCTATTTCTATTATATATATATATATATATATATATATATATATATATATACACTGACTAAGAAGTAAAGAAGAAGTTTCAATATTTAATATCTCGTTTATTTTTTGTTTACAAATTGTGATATTTATTGTGATAAGTTATAGAAAAAGGATGTGAAATTTATTTTCCCTAAGTGTGAAAGATGACGTTTTTAAATGGCGTCCATTTTCAAATTCGCATAAACGAGCTCTTTCTAAAGTGCTTTCCATAACAGCCCGTAACCTTTGTGGGTTTTCTGTTCAAATGTTATTTTTAAGATCTCAAATTTTTTAGGGCTTGTTGATATAAAATGTTTCTTGAAGGTAGCCCGATAGAAAACAAAATGTGGGGCTATCAGATCTAGAGACCGAGATGGCTAATTTATCTCTAAAAACCGAGAAATTAATTTTCTATCAAACATTTCGCAATATGCTTTCACTGTACGGTAGTATATTTTTCCATACTTAATTTTCAGAGTTTTCTTTATACAAATCTGAAAGAAAAAAAAATTAATTAATTATTAAAAACGTTATTAAATATTGAAATCCCTACGTGGTGTTTTAGGTCACACACCCGCGTGCGCGTGCGCGCGCGCGCACACACACACACACAGATATATATATATATATATATATATATATATACAGAGAGAGAGAGAGAGATAGATAGATAGATAGACTGATAATGATGCCAAGTCTGTAAACGGAGGAGATACCAAAATGATCTATTTAATATAAAATATTAAGCGATAGATCTATGTAGATAACTCAATGAATATTTTCCAGAGGAAATATATATAATTTAAAATCTGGGTATTTAGGCAGCAAATTCTTTTTTAGACATGTCAAATTAAATATATTGCAAACATTATGTCTGCTTATTTTTAATATTCGTTCGTACTGACAGATAATCTTCTTCCATGTATAATAATTGAAAGATGTAAGAAATTTGCAATAACATTTACAGATTATTTTACTTTTTATTTCTCAATGTTTCCAAGTACTCTCAATCTTGTTCCGAGGTCATCTTCAGTAAGTTGTACTAACAAAAAATAACCGCAAAACTGTGTTTCTAAAAATTACCATAAATTTTCTTCTTGCTTCAAATATAACGGTTCACGGATTGCATAGCGTTCACTAGAACATGAAAGTTGTGCACTATAGATTTTTTAATGTTTTAATATCATGTTCATACGCATATTAAATAAAAAAAAACGTTTTTATAAATATTTTAGAACATTACTACAGTATTAATAACTTATTCTATTAAGTAACGGCTTAAGTTTTTTAATGAATATTGCAGATGTCTCGAAATGAACGAATGGTTAGACATATGTAATGTAATGTAAGACGTCTTGTTGATGTAGTTGTTGTAAATCCAACATATCTATTTAATGTATTTGTAGGAGATACATCCACCTAAGAGACATTTGAATTCATATATAATGTTGATTTTTCGTAATACATCAGTTCGTAGGGAGGAATTAATACTGATAAAGTAATAGTATTTTATTTTCTATAATATATTAGGTTGTCCCAAAAGTTCGTAAACACTTGCGAAATGGGTCTAACTGGTCCAGCACAATCGAGACAAGCGATGAGTTCAGAAAGTGCAAGAGACACCGTCGGTTCCAAAACAAGACCGATTCGGCAAGAAAGTCATGTTGTGCGATTGGTGGAACTTTGAAGGAATTGTGCATTTTGAGTTGGTTTCGAATGGTCGTGCCATCAGTGCCGAACTTTACTGTCAGAAACTTGAGCGGGTCTACGAAAAGTTGAAGCAAAAGTACCCGGCTCTGATCAACCGAAAGCGCGCTTTGATGCAACAGGACAATGCCAAGCCACACACCGCCAGGAAGACCAAAGACAAGTTTGAAAAGTTGGACGACGTTGAAGTTCTGCGACATCCAGCCTACAGTCCTGACTGTGCTCCCTCAGATTACAACCTTTTCCGCTCAATGCAACACTTTCTGAAGGGCCGCCGATTCGATTCATTTGATGATGTCAAGAATTCTTTGATTCGAAGCCGACTGAATGGTGCTTTGACGAGATCCGAAAGCTTGCAGATCGATGGCAGAAAGTCTTGGTAAGTGATGGTCTTTATTGTGAGCAATAATTTTTGTTGTTTTTGCGAGTAAAATTTCAATTTTTTGCAGGTGTTTTCTGGTAACCTTAGAGTACTTGGCGAGTAAAATTTCAATTTTTGCAAGTGTTTACGAATTTTGGGACAACATAATAGTATTAATTTTATTTTATTATTAGGTTCGATGGGAGATATATTAGTACGACTAAGTTTTTTAATGATTTTTTCATCCTGTTTGTAGCTATCGTGTATCTGATTGCAATAGAATGTGTAAAATACCATATTCTGTTTGATGTGTGTTGAGGTTTTTGACATATCGCCTTATTTGTTCATCTACAATGTAGTTTGAGAAGTAATTATTAATGAGAGTCTGATTAATATTTTTTAGTTCAGAGAAAAAAATCTTTCTCATTGACAAAATGGTGAATACACTGCCTTCTGATATGTTCCCCTCCTCTCCTACCCCACGCAACTTCAATTTACGATCGACCAAAACGATTTTGTGCTTTCCAGGACGACGGCCAATTTAGCATTATTTGTGTCTGTAGGACCCCGTTTAAAGTCATCATATCAGGTCTTAACCGTTGTTTCCGACGGAACTGAGTCCGAATAACTCTTATCAAGCCATCTTGAACAGTATTTTTCCCATCAGAAAGCGATGCTTTATCAACATATGAAATTCAGATTTTTCCATTGTTTTGAAAATTTGCAACGTTAGCTTCACTTAAATAACTGTAGTTTTTTTTTGTTTGTTTTTTTAATCATTTCACCCCGAGCAAGGCGGAAACGCCACTGATGTGCAGGGGGCTACATAAATGTAAAAAGATTAATTAGAAAAGAGTGAGGAGTACAAACTAGTTAGAAAAGAACAATAGAAAGCTGAGAAAGCAGGTGCGATGACAGATACATAGGTGGAGAGAAAGGGAAGGTTATACAGGGGTGGGGAGAGAGCTAGAGTCCAGTGGTTAGTAGATGAGTATTGACTTTGCATTTAAATTTCTGGAGGTTGTAGCCGTCAGGAAAGCAAGAATACGGGAGCGAGTTCCACAGGCGGGAAGTGCGAGAGAAGAAGCTGCAGGAGTAGAATTGTCGTCTGCATTTGGCTAACCTGACTGTGAATGGGTGGGACCCAGTTGCTAGTCTGGTTGCACGAGTAAACACCTGTTGAGGAAGCACCAGTGACTTAAGTTCGTCTGAGCAGAAGCCATGAAAGTATTTATAGAACAGACAAAGGGAGGCCACATTTCGACAATGGGGAAGTGGCTGCAGTCGAGCCGCCAGATCAGTACCTATCACATTATAAACACATAATCTGATTGGTCCCAAATTTTATCACGTGCCATTTAAAGGTTAGTACTTCGTAAAAATGATATGGATTTTTTTTTATTAGCGGCGCCATGTATATGTCAGGCCCGAGACATTTTAATGATACATTTTATAAATTTAATGTTATAAATTATGTGCGACTCGGAACGAGAATTAGGAGAGCCGAATTCGAATTCCAGTCGAATTCATTGTATTCACATAAGCGCAAATACCCTTAGAAAATGTATTAATCCATCTCTTCTCCCTTCAGCTATAGGTTAAATAGATCGGGTTTCATGGATTTTGTTGGCAACTAGTCTACCGCAGAATGTAATTGCAACCTACTGCGGGAAAATCTTCTGCCTAGTCAGTCGTGGATCAAAATGGCATGATTGCCCAAGCGTGAATCTTCTTCTTCTTCTTCTTCTTCTTCTTCTTCTTCTTCTTCTTCTTCTTCTTCTTCTTCTTCTTTATGTTCCCTGTCCCTTCAGGACGTAGGCGATCGTGGACTTCCACTTGGCTCTGTCTCTTGTCGCTCTCAATATTGTTTCTCTTGGTATCTCTATCAAACCCCGCTCCATTTGCTCAGGAAATAGTTCTCGCGCTTTTTTCCCTGTCTCTCTTCCCTTCTATCCGTCCTGTGAGTATTAAATTTTCGAGGCCCTCCTTCCTCATTACGTGTCCCTCGAACCTCATCTGTCTCATTCTGATGTTAAATATTAGTTTTCTTGTCGTTTGCATCCTCTCCAACTCCCCATCGTTGCTCACGTGCTGAGTGTATGATATCCTCAGCATCCTTCTGTAGAACGATAAATGGCAATTAACTAACTGTTACAAAATAAAATTCTTGCCTTGATAAAATTCCTCAGAGGACGGACGAAACGCGTTGGCTAAGACGTTTTCTTTTTGTAATTATTCATTTTTTTTTATTTATTTATTTATTTTTTTTTATTTTTACAGATGTGCGTTGTGGTGCAGTGGATAGCGGCTCGGAACGAGAAATCGGGGAGCCGAGTTCAAATTCCAGTTGAATTTATTGCATTCACTTACGCGCAAATACCCCTGGGAAAGGTAATAATCCGTCTCTTCCTTCCAGTTATGGGTTAAATAACAGGACAGATTGGGTTCTATAGCCTTGGTCGGCAACCAGTCTACCGCAGAAAGCAATGGCAACCTACTGCGGGATAATCTTCTGCCCAGTCAGTCCTGTCTCTTTCGAGACATGATCGCCCAAGCGTGTATCACGTATGGCACTTAACTGACTGACTCTGTGGGAAATTTTTCTTACTATTTGGATCATGTTTATTATTCTTTTTAACATATCTTATAGAAGATGAATCGGTTGGGTCGATGATAATGGTGAGATCTTTGAGTCTATTAGCGATTTAGTGGCCATTATCTGAGCAGGTTGATTTGTGGGTAAAGATCTCTTATACCTATCAAAAGCTGGTCAGATCAGTTTATTTGTGCAAATCTATCTTGGTCTACTTATCACTCTCTCTTTCTCCCTCCCTCTCTCTTTTTTCTCTCTTCTTTCTCTCCTGCCCTGTTTCTCTTTTCCTCACTCACTTTTTCTCTTTCTCTCTCTTACTTTTATCTTCCTCTCTTCCTCTTTCTACCTTCCCTCTTTTTCCTATCCTACTTTTTTCTCTTTCTCTCTCTCTCTTTGTACTCTGTCTCTCTCTCTCTCTTCTTTCCCTTTTATTTGATTGCCAGTATCTGCCCGTTACTCTCTTTATTTCTTTTTCTTGTACTCTCCCTTTTTCTTTTTCTCGGCCTACTCCTTTTACTTTTTTCTCTTTCTTTCTTTCTTTCTTTCTTTCTTTCTTTCTTTCTTTCTTTCTTTCTTTCTCCCTCTCTTATTTTTTCTCTCCCTCTTATTGAATTTTTCATATCAGCTCATTTCTCTCTCCCTCCCTCTCTTTTTCTCTTACTTTCCTTCCCTTTTTCTATCTCTTAACTTCCCTTTTTTCTTTCTCCACCCCACTTTTCTCTTTCTCTACCTATTTTTTCTTTTCTCTCTCTGTCTTTCAGTTATGGCTCTCTCTCTCTTCTCTCCCTCTTATTTGGTTGCCAATATCCTTCCATTTCTCTCTCCCTCTCTTTTTCTCTTTCTCTCCTCAGTTTTTCTCTTCCTCTGTTTACTTTTTCTCTTTCTCTCCCTTCCTCTCTCGTTCTACTCTGTCTCTCTCACTTCTTTCTCTCTTATTTGATTGCCAGTATCTGCCCGTTCCTCTCTATTTCTTTTTCTTGTACTCCCCTCACTCCTCCTTTTTCTCGTTCTCGGCCTACTTCTACGTTTTTCTTTCTCTCTTTCTATTTCTCTATTTTGTCTCCCTCTCTTCTTTTTTCTCTTCCTTTTATTTGATTTTCGATATCGACCAACTTTTCTCCCCCCCTTCCGTTTTCTCTTACTTCCCTTCCCTCTTTCTATTTCTTTCTTTCTCTTTTTCTCTTTCTGCTCATCCTTTTTTCTCTTTCTCTAGTATTTCTTTTACTTTTTCTCTCTCTTTTTCTATTCTGTATCCCTCTCTTCTCACTTCTCTCCCTCTTACTTGGTTGCCATTCCTCTCTTCTTCTCTTTTTCCCTCCTATTTTTTCTTTCTCTCCTCTATTTTTCTTTTTCTCTACTTACTTTTTACTCCCTCCCTCTCTTTCTACTCTGTATTCCTCTCTTCTCTCTTCATTCCCTCTTATTTGATAACCAGTATCCTCCCATACCTCTCTCCCTCTCTTTTTCTTATTCTCCCATTTACTTTTTTTCTTTCTCTCCCTCTCTTTCTACTCTGTATCCCTCTCTTCTCTCTCTCTCTCTCTTATTTGGTTGCCAATATCCTCCCATTTTTCTTTCCCCCTTATTTTTTCTTTCTCCCCTCAATTTTTTCTCTTTCACTGCCTTCTTTTTCCTCTTTCTCTCTTTCGCTTTCTATTCTGTCTCTCTCACTCTCCTCTTGTTCGATTGCCAGTATCTGCCCGTTTCTCTCTTCAATGGAGGAAGAGTACAAGAAAAGTCTTGTACTCTCCCTCCATTTTTCTCGTTCTCGGCCTACTTCTTTTTTCTTTCTCTCTTTCTCTCTCTCTCTCTCTCTTTCTATTCTGTCTCCTTCTCTTCTCTTTTATTTCCCTCTTATTTGATTTCCCATATCGATCCATTTCTTTCTCCCTCCCTTTTTCCATTTTACTATCACTTTTTCCTTTTTCTCTTTCTCTCTTTCTATTCCGTATCTTTTTTTCTCTCTTCACTCCCTCTCATTACTCTCTCCTTTTTTCCATTCTTTGCCGCTAACTAACTACGCTTCTATATAAACATACACCTGTGACAAATCAAATATTTATAAATATTTCCCCACATGAACCAGGACACGGGAAAACCAACTCCGTCGCCACCTCAGAGTAGATCTATGAATACATGCTAATTCATTGTGGGTAGTTCCTGAGGGTCGTAAGGTTACCTGCCCAAAGTAATCGTTGCGGGCATAAATCGTTGTCCTTGAATGTAGATCTCAAGAGGATGGATAATTTGCGTGACTATTCAAATCAGGCGGATCCATCAATTTTCATATTTACCATTAGATTTCGTAATTGAGACTGTGTATCACGACTCCGGCCCTGGGGCTTCACCTTTCGCTGCATAGACAGGCTAACGCATATGCATATTAAAAGATTATAATATTTATCGTTCTACTTATTTCCATGAGGACATAAACGTTACAGGCTCGGGCATGTGGAGGGATTCTGTGGGTTCAGAACTAACGAATGAGTAAAAGAGTGCCCTCATTTTCAGATTCATCCCAGCCTCTGTTTATCTATCTGCATACCTTGTACTGTATCTATATACCTCTCTGTCTAAAACTGTTATATATATATATATATATATATATATATATATATATATATCAGACTGCCTGGCACTGCTGTCTATCTACTAGACTGACTGGTACTGTTATATATATACTGTTAGAGAGAGACACACAAGATGATAAAGGAAAAAGCTACACCAACAAATACACAGAAATAGACAACACAATTTTTACAAAAATAAAAGACACATGCCCAAAAGAAATGCAAAAATTCTTATCAGAATTATGGGAATCAAAATGTAAGGAGGAAGAAGAAAAATCCCGGAAAATTCTAAGAAGAAAATAACCTGGTTGAAAGCTCTACCAAACCAGAAAGAATTGGACAAAAAAAAAAAAAAAAAAAAAAAAAAAAGAAACACACACACCAAACAGGGCATTATCAAGAAAAGAAACCCAGTACAAAACACATACCCAGGAAACCCACATGAGGGACAAAATAGAACAATTTAATTGACAAAATATTACAACCTTACACCACAAAAATAAAAAGTTACATCAGAGACAGCATACATTTCCTGAGTTTCTTGCCAAAAAAAGTAGACCCAGATACACTCTTAGTAACTTTTGACGTGAACAGTATGTACAGCAACATACCCCATGAACTAGGAAAACAAGCCATTACATTTTGGATAGAAAAACACCCAGAAATGCTTCCCACAAGAATTTATTTTACAGTATATATATATATATATATATAAAATGATTTGCTTGAACATTATTTTTTATCGATACTCGTATTTAAGTAGATATAGTATTATATATTTATTTCTACCGAACTGATTATTTGCGATAGATTTTTATTACGAAAATGTGTGTCATTAGGCAGGATTCGAACCTGCGACCCTTATCCAAATAGTGGAAGCCAACATGTGATCTAGCGCAGCATAGACCTCTCGACCACGAATGACGATCAGTCTAAACGAGGTCGAATCCTGTCGAATTGTTATTATTACTTTAAAAATTTTACAAGGCAAGGAAGCAAAAATTAACTCGTCCGAATCTCTCTAAATTTCCTTCATTCTTTTATTAATGAAACTGCAATACAGGTAATGATTAAACATTTATAAATTCATTTGATGCACATTTTATTGTGCAGTATTAACAAAAGAACCATTCTATTTTCATTTACAATTATTCACTTGGCAATAAATACTGAAAATAGTATGAAATACATCATCTCTTTTAAATACACTGGGGTGGCATAATAATTATGCCCGGTAGTATATATATATATATATATATATATATATATATAGAGAGAGAGAGAGAGAGAGAGTGTGTGTGTGTGTGTGTGTGTGAGAGAGAGCAAATCTACAAGGTGCGATGGTTAAATTGTCGCTAATGCCCTGTAAAATTTTGTAAAGTAATAATAACAAAAGAACCATTCTATTTTCATTTACAATTATTCACTTGGCAATAAATACTAAAATAGTATGAAATAAATCATTTTTAAAACATTGGGGTTGCCTAATAACTATGTCCGTTAGTTTATATATATATATATATATATATACGCTGACGACACCAGCATTTACTCTCGCCTCAATAAGAAATCTGCCGAGGTTCACAAAGTAAACCTTGCAACTGATCTTGAAAAGGACCTTCAATGTATGGTGTACTGGAGTAAGAAATGTCTCATAAATTTTAAGGCTTCCAAAACAAAGCTGCTATCCTTTAACCACAATAGACAATCTCTCCTACCCCGCATTAGCATGGATCAGGCTGGTCTCTATGAAAGCAATACGCCTCCCCGGTTCCACTCTCTCAGCCGACCTTAAGTGGAACGACTACACTGAATCAATAGCTAAATCTACTGCTCGGGTCACTGTGTCGGGCCAGGATGTTTTTTCTCATCTTTCACATCCACAAATCTACCATCCACCCGAGCATTGAATACTGCTGTCATTTCTGGTCTGCGCTCCTGCTATTCTTTATGGGGTTCTCGACAAAATCCAAAGGAGAATCTACAATGTAATCGATCCCGACCTGGCAGATCGACTCCAGTCACTTTCTCCCCGAAGAGATGTGGTTTGCCGCTGTCTCTACTCCAGATATTTTCGCGGCTTCTGCTACGACGAGCTTAGCTCCCTGGTGCCTCCTCTACCCGAATTTCCTCGAGCTACTAAACTGGCAACTAAGTTCCACCGTCAAAAAGCTAAATATAGCCGCCATTTCTACCCTAAAAGCTTCTTTGTTGGCACTTACTCTCTGTGGAGCTCTCGTCTGTATACTTGCTTCCCTGACAGCTACAATCTGTTTAATGCAGTTTGAGTTGCCATCTTTTATGTTTTTGGCTGCCATCTTTTCCCCGGCAGACTCTGTATTTTGTTCTCCCTTTTCTCTTTAGTCTCACGGAACTTTCTTCGCACCAGTAGGCCCTTTCTCCTCTTATCAATTCTCTGATGCCCCTTGTAACCTGTTCCTCTTTCTCTTCGCTCTCCTCTTACGTAACCCCTTGCGCAAGAGTAGCAGTACTGCCTTCTTATGGGTGAAACGATTAAAAAAATATACATATATATATCAACAATACATTTTTGTAGTAGTACTGAAGACATGGAATACATTGTACCCATAAAATTGCTATAATTAATCAAATTTTATTTTGATTTTATAACATCATTTGATAAAAAATGTAGCTAAGTAATTCTGATTTATAAAATATAATTCAAGAGAATGATATTATTTTATGAATTCTGATTCATAAAATAATATCATTCCCTTGAATTATAATTAACATAATGTTTGAATCTTCATGTTTAGATTTCGGAATTATATAACCATACTGGTTGGTATGACGCTACACAAAAACAAATATATATATATATATATATATATATATATATATATATATATATATATTTGCTCTCTAATTTTTATTACATGGAGCTCTCCTCCTGTATCATTTTTTAATATTAAAATTTAATATTTAATATTAATTAGGATCGGGTTTTGGAATTTACCTTCCTGCTTTTTCCGCTTGGATTAAAGTATTTAAATAAAAAAAAAAATATATATGTGTGTGTGTGTGTGTGTGTATGTGTGTGTGTATGTGTGTGTGAGAGAGAGAGAGAGAGAGAGTCAAGGAATTGAATTGTCCACGACTTACTCGCTCCTCAGGTTTCAACCGTATTGGTCTCCTCACGCAGGCATGAGATCAATATAGTTGAAACCTGGGTAGCAAGTAAGTGGTGGACATTTCGATTCTTTGATATATTGCTGTCTCTGCATATTCAGTTCTTTTGTGTTCGTTCACTGAGCACTTTTTTGAACAACCGTCTGCTAGTCTAATCATTACCTCATACACTTATATATATATATATATATATATATATATATATATATATATATATATAAAACATAAAGAGTTAATCATATTAACTGATCGGGTTCACACCGACTTCGAAATTTTGTGAGGACACAGTTATGATGTTCTCACTCATCAGCCCTGATCATAACGCCCGAAATTTCGAAGTCGGCATGAATCTGTTCAGTTAAAGAGACAAACTCTTTGGGCTTATCAACGCTCTCTCTCCCCATACCGATATCGAAAACTTTACGATAAAAAAACCTCCATGCCCAAATACATTTTATCAGTAAAAAACACTAAAAATAAACAACTTTGTCGCTAAATATTATCACAACTAAACAATATATATATATATATATATATATATATATATATATATATATATATATATATGGGGGAAAATGTAATTGCAACAAGCCAAACAGAATTGAACTGTATATGCTATGAAAGTAATCTTGCTGTATTACTTGTCTTGTTCGCCTTGAGTAAATTGAAACGCGTCTCGTTTCAATTTACTCAAGGTTAAACCTTCAGCTAATAAAGTTGAATTACAGCAAATAATCACATGTGGCTATGGAGGAATTAACCGTTTCCATAGAGAAACCATTCGGTCATTGGCCGAAGAGTTAGTGCTAGTGTCCATTGAAATGGATCGAAATCGTTTCTGAAGAGAGTCAGACTGGCAATGTTGCTCTTCAGGACACTATGAATGTTTACTCGAGACCACTAAACCGCAATTTTAATATCAGTACCCAGAATAAAAAATAACTGTTTGCCAGAAAAACGTTTTTTCTCGGAAACTAATTATATATAAAATTCAATTTGTTTTTTTATTTAAAATTCAGTTATTGTCGAACAGCGGAGAAACGCAGTTTTAAACGCGAGTACCAACTGCTTATATATATATCTGCAGACAGACCTGTTTCGCTGTAGCACAGCTCATCAGACATCCTATTGCTTTTACTCAGAATTGAAACCCGACCGAATGGTCGTCAGTCGGCGATTCTACCTCTGAGTTATGGGCGCTCGGTAGAACGAAGTAGACTTTTAATGTGTCATATATCATGTATACATATGCCAATAGTTGAGAGTGTTCTAATTCATTACTGAATGAACGATGCGTAGATGCCAGAGTAGCTATTTTTTTTTCAAAGTCTACCATTCTTCCAGAGTGCTCAATCAGGGTGTGAGAGCGTAAATAGTCATCCGCAGATCAGTACGGCATCCGATTGCTTTTATATATATATATATATATATATATATATATATCCTTCTAAAATACGACTTGGCAAAATAGGTAACATGTTTGCCTTCCCGTTACAAATATGGAATCGGCTATCGATCAGCATCAAGTAGAGAATAGAGCCTGTGCCAAGTCGTATAAGAAAGAGTGGTTCAAAATTATACATATGGACGGTTCCAATAATCGTCTAAAGATTTTGGAATCAGTCACTATATCATTACGGAAACCTCTCCTATGGCAGATGAATTTTGTAAAGGCTCTGAATTTGTTGGGGAATATTTTATTTTAACAATCCCTCACTAATCACTTACACATGAATTCTCTCTCTCTCTCTCTCTCTCTCTCTCGTTATAAGTATTTATATTTATATGGATATTTATTTTATCGTGTTTCCCTCCTATTTTGCTCTTCATTTTCGTCGTCACTGTACATTTCGTTTCTATTTTCAAACAATTTTTTCCCGATGAGATGTTGGATAAAAGAGCCTTAGAGACTGTCAATAAATGCCTGGTTTTTAAAGTACACACACACACACACACACACACACACACACACACACACACACACACACATATATATATATATATATATATATATATATATATATATATATTAGGTTGTCCCAAAAGTTCCTAAACACTTGCAAAAAATTGAAATTTTACTCGCCAAGTAATATAAGGTTACCGGAAAACACCTGCAAAAAATTGAAATTTTATTCGCAAAAAAACAACAAAAATTATTGCTCAAAATAAAGACCATCATTTTCCAAGATTTTCTGCCATCGATCTGCAAGCTTTCGGATCTGGTCAAAGTACCATTCAGCCGGCTTCGAATCAAAGAATTCTTGACATGCTTCCTCGACTTCATCAAACGAGTCGAATCGGCAGCCCTTCAGAAAGTGTTGCATTGAGCGGAAAAGGCCGTAATCTGATGGAGCACAATCAGGAGTGTAGGCTGGATGTGGCAGAACCTCAACGCCGTCCAACTCTTCAAACTTGTCTTTGGTCTTCCGGGTGGTGTGTGGCTTGGCATTCTCCTGCTGCATCAAAGCGCGCTTTCGGTTGATCAGAGCCGGGTACTTTTGCTTCAACTTTTCTTAGACACACTCAAGTTGCTGACACTAAATTTCGGCACTGATAGCACGACCATTCGGAACCAACTCAAAATGCACGATTCCTTCAACAAACACACAACATGACTTTCTTGCCGAATCGATACTACTTTGGAACCGATGGTGTCTCTTGCCCTTTCTGAATCCATCGCTTGTCTCGATTGTGCTGGACCAGATAGACCCATTTCTCGTCGGATGTCACAATGCACTTCCAAAAAAGCTCCTCCAATGGATTGCTGAGCAATTGACTGCAAATTTCAACACGTCTGTTGGCTTGTGCTTCGGTGAGTTCGTGCGGATCTTGGCGCGGCTTTTTGTGAACAAAATCAAGTTGCTTCAAATGCCGTTGAATTGTCGATTTGCCAACTCCAAGCTCATTGGCCAATTCTTGAGTGCTCGACAAAGGCGCAATGTCCAACCCGGTTTGCAAGTCTCGATCATCCAACTTTAACGGCCGTCCCGAACGAGGCTTATCTTCAAGACACATGTCGCCAGAATCGAAACGCTTGTACAACTTTGAGATCGCCACATATGCAACTGTTCCTTCACCTTCGGCAGCGCAAATCTCTTCTGCAGCTTTTCTGGTTGAAAGACCTCACTTCCAGCAGTAACAAATGAAAATTTGTAGCTCAATTTTATCAATTGCCATCTGGAATACAAAGATGAAGATCACTATAACAATATAAATGCAAAATTGCATAAAAATTCAATTTTTCGCAAGTGTTTACAAACTTTTGGGACAACCTAATATATATATATATATATATATATATATATATATATATATATCAAAAGCAAAAATTGCATGTAGGTAAAATCCCTAAACAGATCCTATTAATTTTAATATTACTATTAATCTCATTAATAGTAAGAATGATCCTGGTAGAGGGCTCGATGTAAATAGTATAATCTATTTACAGAGCCAAGTATGTATATTTTCAAATAAAACTGCGAAAATTACTTATGCTGTATAATCATATCAGGAAGGAAAACCGTCACTTCTTTCGCGGCGAAATTCATTGATTTACCGGAAACTTGCTCAAAAAGAAAATCATACCCGGAAGTTTACATGAAAGACGAGAAAAGTAAGATAAAATAAAGAATAATGGGAGGGGAAGGGTGTTCAATAATCAACTTATTGATATAGTGAGATGACTTAAGGGAATCTATAATCTACACTACAATTATCAATATCTTTAAAATTCCTTGTAACAATCCGTCTATATTAAGTAACTTTCATTCTATTTTTGTGTATTCATATATTTTCTTTATAAATTTTCTTGTATATATATATATAAATATAAAGATCCCCACGGGGGACGACACATCACCTCAGCAACAGAAAAAACCTTTCAGAAACTGGAGAAAAATTAGTCTACTTTTCCTTTTTAAATAGATTGCAAAGAAATTAAAAAATAAATAATAAAATAAAATATTTTATTTTATTTTATTATTTATTTTTTAATTTCTTTGCAATCTATTTAAAAAGGAAAAGTAGACTAATTTTTCTCCAGTTTCTGAAAGGTTTTTTCTGTTGCTGAGGTGATGTGTCGTCCCCCGTGGGGATCTTCATATCGAAATGGCCATTCAACATCTTTGAATTAATCCTTTTTTAATATATATTTGCTCTGTAATATTTTATTACATGGAGCTCTCTTCCTGTATCATTTTTTAATATTAAAATAAATTTTTAATATTAATTAGGATCGGGTTTTTTGGAATTTACCTTCCTGCTTTTTTCCCTTGGATTGAAGTATCTGAATTAAAATATATATATATATATGAACCTGTAGTATGCGACCACCTCTACCTCTACTGACATCAAAACTAGTCGCATACAGCAGGTGGTCGCTCACTAAAGGCTCATAGTCATAACCTATTTACGCCAGGAACGTATATTCCACTCATCAGAATGTACATATTAGAATTTTACTATGTAATCTGGTAATAAATAAATGAGAACATTACTTAACTTTAAAGAAATTTATCCAGCATAATTCATTTTAAAATTTAAAAAAAATGTATTTACAACGGTCAACAAGAAACTAAAATATTTTTTCACAAAAAATATTCACTAAGTGGACTTAAAAAAAAGTATACGGTTTCAGTTTTTTCCTAGAAGTGAGTGATAGCAAAAGAGAATCTGCGATAATACATGAAAAAAAACAAACAAACAAACAAACAAAAAACTGACAGCGATCTTGGGTGGGGTCAGAGAAACAGAGTGATAGAGATAGATATACCCAGATAGAAATAGAGTAGATAGATACACACACACACACACACACACACACACACACACACACACACACACACACACACACACACACAAAGGGAACGAAAAAGATAGACATTTGAGAAAGGGACATAATTGTGATTTTCCAAGTCAGTACAGAGACTGCGATAAATCCCTTGAACATGTCAAATGCAATACAACTCAGACAATGTACATTTCAACAAAAAATAACAGGTTGATACAACACTAAAATAACAAAACAATGAGGAAATGTTCTTGACTTAGATCAAAGCCAAATGAAATAGATTACTCATTTAGTTTCTCCTAATTTAGAAGTTCGCAGTGTACGACCAAAATGGATTTTTTAAAACGGTAGCTTGATCAGTGATTTTCACTCGTTGATGTTAATCGCTGGTCGCGTTCTGGAGGTGGTCGCTCACTATGAGTCAATTAACATTAGCAAATCGTTCGTGTATAGAAAAACGGTCGTTAACAACAGGTGGTCGCTGACTAAGAGGGTCGTATACGGAAGGTTCCACTGTATATATATTTGTGTGTGTGTGTGTGTGTGTACGTGTGTGAATGTGTACATATTATTTTTTCCTTTTTCTGCACTTCCCCTCTCATTCCACTAGTAAAATTTTAAGTAATTTTATCCCTACAATAGTAAGACGATATTTATTTTAATCATATCACCCCGAGCAAGGCGGTAACGCCACTGATGTGCAGGGGTCTACGTAAGAGTGAAAAGATTGGAAAAAAGAAAGCCGGAAACCACATCCTAAACAGGAAACAAGGGATGAGCCTCTACACCTGTACAATAGACGTGGGTGGAGTGTGAACCGGGCGATAGTTTAGTCTATCTACTCCAACTGAGAAAAAAAAATGAAAAAGAAAAAAAAAAGAAAAGTGATAAGATTGGAAAAGAGAAAGCCGGAAACCACATCCTGAACAGGGAACAAGGGATGAGCCTCTACACCTGTTCAATAGACGTGGATGTAGTGTGAACCGGGCGATAGTTTAGTCTATCTACTCCAATTAAAAATAAATAAATAAATAAAATAAAAATAAAAAGTAGGGGCGTTGAGTTAACTAAGTTTTAACTTAGTTAAAGTCCATTAAAAAAAAATTTCTTTGAAAAAATACAAAAAAAACCCCAAAAAACGCACTCGTTCAAATAACTATGAAACTTTTAAAATTAGCCACGACAAAAAATTAAAATAAAATAAAATCAAAGCAAAATCATTACTTACTAGTAAAGTTGTTTCCAACCCCCCCCAAAAAACACGTGCTCAACCAGTGATAGAAGAATTATTTTATCTTTTTGAATACTACGTGCGTATATGCGGGGTGGGTATGGGAGTCAACTAACTAGTCAATGGCCGAGCAAAGAAGACGACCAAGGAATTTAAGAGGAATTAAACGAAAAAACTTTTGAAAAATCTTTTGGCAGAGCCGAATATTATATCATGTTAAATTTTCTTTTCTCTATTTCCCTTTTTCCTTTTGTCTTTCTCCTTTCATTTTCTCTTTTATCCAATATAAGCAATATCCCTTGCTTCCCACTCTCCTTTGGCTGACGTTTTTTCGACGGCTGTCTGGCGTGATATTTTCTTCTTTCTTTCCCACTCATCTCTCCTTAAACCTTTTCCCTGTCTACCCCGTTGTTTTCTTTTTTCCCTTTCTCCCACTTACTTCCCTACAACACGCTTAGTTTTTTATTAACATTGATGTTATCTAAATATTCATTTTCAAAGATTGAGTCTGGAATTCTTTTCGCCGTCTCTCTTTTCTTTTACTGTCCTTCTCAATCAATGTTTAGACGACAACCTTCTAACATAATCTACTCTATTCTTTTTAACACCCCTCCCATTACTCTTTTTAACACCCCCTCCCATTACTCTTTTTAACACCCCCTCCCATTACTCTTTTTAACACCCCTCCCATTACTCTTTCTTATTTTATCTTAATTTTTTCTTCTTTCATGTAAATTTCCGGGTATGATTTTGTTTTAATAAACTTCCGGTAAATGAATTTTGTACAGTATTTGCATATATATATATATATATATATATATATATATATATATATGTAAACATGTTACGGAAATTAACGAATTTTAACGAAACTTGGTTATAAGCAACCGGCAATTTGTAATGAATTATTTTGAACATTATTTTTACCGATACTCGTATTTAAGTAGATATTCTGTTTTTAATTAAACAGTATTTTATATTTATATCTACCGGCCTGATTATTTTACGATAAATTTTATTGCGAAAATGTGTGCTATCCAGCAGGATTCGAACCTGCGACCCCTATATACAAGACCGTAGCTGATGCTAAAAAAACACCGGGTACAGAGAAAATTGCCCGGATTTATTAGTTGACAATGTGATGACATCATCAGTGTCATCCGTTTCTAGAAACTATGATTTTTTCGGATTTTTTCGGCTATTCCAATGGACATTAGGCACAGAACGTGAACGAAAGCAGGAAATCGGGTTCGGACTTTCTGAGTATAACCAGCCTTTTCTCCCAAAATTAATAAATAAACGGATTTTTACTGCGTTCATTCGGATGTTTTCTTCGTTTTTCTTTCTTTCTTTCTTTCGTTCTTTCTTTCTTTCTTTCTTTCTTCTTTTCTCAATTCTTCGTGAATTGCTTATTTTGATTTCTGACGAAGACATTTTTCCTTGCCCGGATTTTCATTATGATTGCACGGATAGGACCCGGACCCGTGCCCGGTGTGACCAGTAGTCAGATACGGCCATGTATATACATATATATCTGTTTGAAGATAGCTTAGCGATAGAATCTCCGACTGATGTCAAATCGGTCTGGTTTCGTATCCCGGCAGGAAGCAATCGGTTGTCTAGCCGGACTGATGAGCTGCGAGACACGACTGTATGCGGATGACTTACATGTATATCGGTAATTTACCTATCGGCATAGGTAAATTGTCGTCATTTAATATTTTAAATTTAGCATATGCACGTGGTTTGTATATATATATATATATACTGTGCAGTCGACAAAATATGCAAACAAGGACTTGTACCCACAGAAATAACAAACAGACTTAAATAAAGTTGAAGTCATTATGTAGACCTTAGTAACCTTTCAGCAAACAGATTATCAAAGGTGCTCGTTGGCGTTAATGCTAATGATATACAGGACAAGAACATTGCTTACAAAAGATAAAGTTGGAAAACGTTCAAAAGTATAATTTGAATCAAAAAATTAATTAAAATATAAGTGGGGTGTAAACACAAAGTTCCAAAAGAGTAGACTGGATATTTTTCCACCGTTACTGGTTTAATTTTATTCAATTTAGCCATCTTCCATCGAATAATTCTTGCTCATTTATGCCATTCAACCACATTGCTAATTTACTAATATTTAATTCAGGACCTGCGTCTGCTTTTCAGTGACTGAAATCGTCGCATAGCAATGTTTTGTGTCAACACAAGAGAATATCATCTTTGATGGTGGATATATTCATGTCAACGTCCCTACAACCATTATGAAGATGGTTCATGTGAGCCGAACGCTTAGAACCAGCGTAATAAAATATATCCAAATGTTGGAGAATTTTCGTCTCTATTTTCAACAGAAATTAAAGCCTAAATGCGGTGTTTAGAACGGCTCATTATTAAACATAATAGACATTCATTGTCTGTTATATTTCACAAAATATGCATACATATATATTTATATATGGTGATTTTTTATGCGCAGCTTAGATGTGGCACAAGGCCAAAATAAGGAACACCCAGTGAGCATCGAACTCATGACTCAGTTGTAATACTTATAGCGAGACAACTATTACAATACCTCGATATGCTCAGGTTAACAATATCAGTTAATTGGGCTCGTCCGGGATACATACATATATATATGTATACATATATACACGCACACACATTCACACACACAGATATATATATATATATATATATATATATATATATATATATATAGGTTATGTCAATTTTACATTGCTACATGGAAATTTCTATGTTTCGAGATTAATTCTCATCATCAATGCTGGTGTGGTTGTGCAGACGATTTACATTTAAATGACAAATACTTTCGGTTTACTGTGAATGTATGTGGGTGTTTGTGTGTTTGTGTGTTTGTGTGTGTGGCTAATCAGAATGGGGATTCACTTTGGGGTTTGACCCCGAGTAATTTCTGTTCTAACCAACTTTTTTCCTCCTCTTTTTTTTTCCTTGACCCTATTCCTCTTTTGTCTGCTTTCCTTCGCATTTATCTGATCTTATCATTTTCCCTTCAGTTTTATTACATTTGATGTGATATTTCTTTTTAGTAGTACCACCCTCCTTCCCTTTAGTCTATTTGTTAAAGAAAAGATTGTTTCCAAAAAGATACCCCGAACTGCTATTCTTTCGCTCCATCTATCAATTTGCTGAAAAGTTTATTATCCTGATACAAAGGGGGGAATTATTAAAAAAAAAAGAACAACTAACTTATTCTATATTTGGCTTTATTTTTATTTTCATTTTTATTTTTATCTAATTCGTCGGTGAGCATGTTATTTAATTTAGGTTTTATCCATTCTCCAATGTGAATAATTTACAATGTCTACATATGACATTAATTTCGTTGCGTTTATTTAATAAATTTTTATTTTTAAGGGATCTAATAATAAATAGTTTTTCATATAAGCATAATGAACATGGTTCATTTAAGGTCTTACATATTTTAGCTTCTTTTAGGATTTTCCATTCTATTTTGGGTGTTGTTTTTTTTGTTTCCTTTAGGTATCAATGATATCTCGATAGGGATGTTCTATTTCTGTATTTGCTATTATTAAATGAAGAGGTATGCTGGTAAATTCTCTGCTTTAGAGTGTTTTAAGTACTCCCTATATAGACTTTTATATTGTTTGGGTTTTCCTTCGTCCATATTTCGCATTGGTATATTATCGATTCCGTCAAACACCTATTTTCTAGCGGACAGTTTATGGGGTTTTTATAATTACATTTTTTCTTGTCTAAATTGTTATTTTCTGTTGTCTGGTTATTTTTACTGGTTTCGTTGAATTTTTTAAAAATATTATTATTGTGTTTTTTTATAATTTTTTCTAGATTATTCATACAGCTGTAACTTAATTTTATAGCGTTTTTATTAAAGATCTTACTTAGTGGATTTTTCTCCGGGAAGTGTTTCCTAATTAACTCGAGGAATTTTCTTCCCAACCTACCATTAGTCATCTGGTTGTAGGGGGGTGTACCAGATGATTTTCCTATTTCTATTTTTTCTTCGAGGGTTGCTTTTCTTGTTTACATATTTAATATTTGGGTTTATGTATCCACTATTTTTCAATGCAGTATTATAAAAATCGCTATGTTTCTTGAACACTTCCTCATTATATATAGTGACATGCATAAGTATTGGATACATGTTATTTTATGTTATAACTCTAGTTTATGTTCGCCATTTTGCCTGATATTTGGTAAGTAATATCTCGTAAATTTGCTTTAGTTGGATGTGGAAGGAAAATTAAACACTCATGGTTGAATTCATTTTTTTTAATCAAAGTTCAAAATTACCCTATCCAAAAGTATTTTAAAAGACTTGAAATATTCAAATTTTTGATAGTATTCTCTGACCAATCATAGAAGCACACGATTGCTTACAAGATAGTGCTACTAATCATCTGACGCTTTGATGTGCATTCTGCAATTCAGGGAAGTGACAGCTGAAGTTTCTGGGTCACTTAATGTGGAAGGGGGCTTGAAGAATCTAATACTCACGGGACAGACAGAGGGAAAGAGAGACGGGAAAACAACACGAGATATATTTGATTGGTTTGAGCAAGTGGATGACGGAGCGGGGTTTTCCAAGTGTTAAGAACGACAAAGGATAGGGGTAAATAGAAATCCATCATCAACAACGTTCTGAAACGACATAGGTAACGGTGGCCAAGAGTAATATACGGTGACTTGGCTTGGAGACAAAGTGCCATCCACCTTTCTCCGCTGACCTTGCGCTAACGGATTGCCATTTCTTCCATTCCCTGGACAAACACCTTCGAAATCATTCGCAAATGAGACAGACATATGGCAGGTACTCATAGACTTCTTTACGGGCCAGGACATTGTGCAGCTGGAGGCACATAGTCAAAAGGTTCTGGATGTAGATGGAGGTTACTTCAAGGGTTAGCGGTATGGCAAATTTGCTGCATACCTATTTTTACTAATAAATCAAATACATCAATGATATTTTGTTTAATTTTTCTATACATATATACTATTTAGTGGGCACCTCGAGGTGGTGTAATGGTTAGCATGCTTGTCTCGCTCGAATCATTACAATTGAGTAGTGAGTACGATCCTCACTGGGTGTCCCTTACTTTCGTCCTTGTTAACATCTTCGCTTAGAAAATCACCATGTATGTTATTGTGCGTGTGGAAGTATCATATGTGAATGATATGATAATGTTAGCTTTAATCCATCTTCCGCGAGAAGAGGTTGCAACTTTTGTCAACCTTGACGAATAATCTTTCGCAAAACATTGCATAAATGGTAGCGTCGCTTCTCTCTTTTTGTTTCGCTCTCTCTCTCTCTCTTTGTGTTGCTCTCACTCTCGGGCTCTCTTTTTCTCTATCTGTTTCTGTTTGTCTCTTTTTTCTTTTTCTCTCTCTCTCTCTTTTCTTTTTACTTTCTCTTTTCTTTTTGCTCTTTATTTAATTTTCTCTCTCCCTCTGTTTTTCTCCCTTCCTTTTTTGATCAGTCTTTTTTCTCTATCTTTCATCTTATTTTTCTTTTTTTTCTGTTTTCCCTCTCATTTTCTCTTTTCCTCACTGTTTCTCTTTTTGTTTTTTCTCTTTTTGTTTTTTCTTTTTCTTCTTTCTCTTCCTTTTTTATTTTTTATTTTTCTCTCTGTTTTTTCTTTTCTCTTTCTCCTTTTTCTTTCCTTCTCTCCATTTTTCTTTTTTCTTTCTGTTTCCCTGTCCTTCTCTCTCTCTTTTTCTCTCTCTATTTTCCTCTTTCTCTTTTCCCTCTCTTTTTATTTTCTCTCTTTCTTTTTCTCTTTATTTCTCTTTATTCTTTTTTCTCTCTTTTCCCCCGTTTTCCCTCTTCTTTCCCTTTTCTCTTTTTTCCCTTTTCTCTTTTTTCCTCTCTCTTTCTCTCTCGTTTTTCTCTTTTTTCTCTCTTTCTCTGACCCCTCCCCCTCGCTCTATTTCGACCTATCCTTCCACTTGGATACTTCCATTTCTATCATTTTCTCTCCAAATGGATACAGACTAAACCGCCAAGGGTTTCAATGTGTCTCTGGTCAAATAATATTTGTCGCAAGACTCTAACGACCTGCGTCTCACTAAGACTGTCTCGTTTTTGTTTCATTAGAACACCGCGGGCACAAATACTTAGTTTAATCGAAAGACGTGACCAGAACACGGAGAAGGAAAAATATCACGAATAGCATAGGATGATTTTGAACCTCTACATCTGGTGTGAATGTTAAAAACGTTTTCTGACTGGCGTTATCGATTTATTTCTGTCCCCGAATTCGCCTTCATCATCTCCGTTTGTGGCTACAGTCAGTTAACAGTCAGTTAAGTGCTATACGGGATACACGCTCGGGAGATCATGTCTCGAAAGAGACATAACTGACAGAGCCAGAGACTATAGAAGCCAAGACTATAGATTAATCTGAGATTAAACCATGATAAGTCAGTCAGATTAAAGCATGTTGAGTCAGTCATATGAGATGCACGCTTGGACGATCATGTCTCTTTCAATCTTATGACTGACTGAGCAGAAACTTTTCGCGAAGTAGTTTGCAGTTACTTTCTGCGGTAGACTGGTTGCCAACCAAGGCTATAGATCCCAATCTGCACGCTCGGGAGATCATGTCTCGAAAGAGACATAACTGACAGAGCCAGAGACTATAGAAGCCAAGACTATAAATTAATCTGAGATTAAACCATGATAAGTCAGTCAGATTAAAGCATGTTGAGTCAGTCATATGAGATGCACGCTTGGACGATCATGTCTCTTTCAATCTTATGACTGACTGAGCAGAAACTTTTCGCGAAGTAGTTTGCAGTTACTTTCTGCGGTAGACTGGTTGCCAACCAAGGCTATAGATCCCAATCTGCACGCTCGGGAGATCATGTCTCGAAAGAGACATAACTGACAGAGCCAGAGACTATAGAAGCCAAGACTATAAATTAATCTGAGATTAAACCATGATAAGTCAGTCAGATTAAAGCATGATGAGTCAGTCATATGCGATGCACGCTTGGACGATCATGTCTCTTTCAATCTTATGACTGACTGAGCAGAAACTTTTCGCGAAGTAGTTTGCAGTTACTTTCTGCGGTAGACTGGTTGCCAACCAAGGCTATAGATTCCAATAGATCCCAATCTGAGGTTAAATCATGATAAAAGTCAAGTCAGTCAGTTAATTGACATACCTCATACAAGTTTAGCGATCATATATCGAAAGAGACATGATTGAATGGACAGAAAATTTTCCCGCAGTAGTTTGTGGTTACTTTCTGCGGTAGAACGGTTGCCAGCCAAGGCTATAGAACCCAATCTGAGATTAAATGATGATAACAGTCAGTCAGTCAGTTAAGTGCCATACGTGATACACGCTTAGGCGATCATGTCTCGAAAGAGACATGACTGACTGGGCAGATGATTATCCGGCAGTAAGTTGCAATTGCTTTCTGCGGAAGACTGGTTGCCAGTCAAGGCTATAGAACCCAATCTGTCCTGTTATTTAACCCATAATTGGAGGGAAGAGACGGATTAATACCTTTCCCAAGTATATTTTCGCGTAAGTGAATGCAATGAATTCAACAGGATTTCGTTCTCGGCTCCCCGATTTCTGGTTCCCAGCCGATATCCACTGGACCACAAAGTCAGTCAGTTAAGTGCCATACCTGATACACATTTCAGCGATCATGTCTCGAAAGAGACAATACTGACTAGGCAAAAGGTTTTCCAGCAGTAGGTTGCCATTTCTTTCTCCGGTAGACTGTTTGCCAACCAAGGCAATAAAAGCCAACCTGAGATTCAACCCTGATGACAGTTATGTCAATCATACGTGAGACATGCTTTAGCGATCATGTATCGTAAGAGACATGGCTGAATCAGCTGAAGATTTTACCACAATAGGTTGCTATTATTTTTTGCGGTAGACCGATTTGCAATTGAAGCTATTGAACCCAATCTGCCCTGGTATTTAGCCCCTAGCTGGAGGGAGAAGAGACAGATTAATACTTTTCCCAAAGAGTGTTTCTGCGTAAGTGAATGCAACGAATTCAAATAGAATTTGAACTCGGCTCTCCCATTTCTGGTTCTGAGCCGATATCCACTTCACTTAATTGACCGTATCTCACTAAAAAAAAAAAAAAAAAAAAAAACACGCAGAAAAGAAGGCTTCTTATTTATTTTTTGTTATTTTAATTTTTAATCATTTCTAACCCTCGAAAGGCAATAAAGAGGCTAAGACGCAAGAGGTTACTAAGTGTGAAAAGATCTGATAAAAAAAGATATTATTACGGAGAGAGAAAAATAAAAAGTGTGTTGACCGTAGTCTGGATCATCGAGTCAATACGAGCGATATTTTCTTTTGGCTGCACAACATCTGCTTTGCTAGGGCAGTTTTGAATTAAGAGTTTTCCTTTCAGACCGGTTATCTGATTTAAAACCTAGCGCTTCTTACTATATATATATATATATATAAATTGCGAGTATTATGTTTGTTTATTTTTAATAAAATACATTCATACTCGCCGATAATCTTTCGCGTATTAATTGAAAGATGTCAGGAATGAGCTGTAACGTTGACAGATGTTATTATCATTCATTTCTCAAGGTACCCAAGTATTTTCAACCTCTTTCCGAGATCATCTTCAGGAGTGTGAGTTATGGTAACAAAAGATAAGCGCAAAACTGTTTTGCTAAAAATTACTGTACATTTTTTTCATGCTTCAAATATAACGGTTGACAAATTTATGTTTAAAAGAAAATATGGTGCCTAAATACACACACACACACACACACACACACACACACACACACACACACACACACACACAGGCATGCCTCTCAGAGAGTAAAACAATACGCCTCCTTGGTCTCACACTCTCAGCGGACCTCAAGTGAAATGACTATGTCGAATCCATTGCTAAATCCGCTGCTATGAAAGTCGGTTCTCTGTGCAGGGCCAGGAAGTTTTTCCAGCCTGAATCTATCATCCGTCCGTGTACTGAATACTGCTGCCACATCTGGTCAGGTGCACCTGCTATTCTCCTCGGGGTTCTTGACAAAATACAACGAATAATTTGTAATGTGATCGATATTGACTTGGTAAACCGGCTGCAATCACTCTCTCACCAGCGTGACGTAGCTTCCCTGTGTCTCTACTATAAATACTTTCACGGCTTCTGCTCCGATGAACTTTGATCACTGGTGCCTCCTAGGCATAAATTTACACGGGATACTAGATTAACAACTAGGTTCCACCCTTTTGCAGTGAAACAGATAAGATGTAACTGCAATTTCTACTCCAACAGCTTCTTTTCTCGCACTTCCGGCCTGTGGAATTCCCTTCCATATACTTGCTTTTCCGACAGCTACAATCTCCAGGAGTTTAAATGTAAGGTCAATAGACACCTCCTAACACATTAACTCGCACCTTTTCTCTCAAAAACTCTTCCCATCCACGCAACCCTCATCCTCGGTATCTTTATCCGTCTATCACCCTCCTTCTGACATTTCCTATCCTTTTCCCCTATGTAACCCCCTAACCACTCTTTCACATCATTTTCCCCTATGTAACCTCCTAACCACTCTTTCTCATCACTTTCCCCTATGTAACCCCCAACTACTCATTCTCATCAGTTTCCCCCTGCGCAACAGTGCCAGTGAAATGCCTTGCTTGGGGTGAAATTATATATATATATATATATATATATATATATATATTAAACATTCCAGGTCTCTAATTTTCTTATGATTTAAGTTGATAAAAGTTATTCTGGCAGACCTCTTTCAATGGAGGCAAAAAAACATTTTTTAAGGTACTTAGGGTTTTGAAGAATGGATAAAAGGTCCTGGGTATGACGGTAAAATGCATCCGACAGGAAAGGTCTCTTATTGGGAGGTTGTGAGGGGGATGGAATCACCTCTTAATTGCTGTTGTTCCTCCAAGTCCACCCTGACCCGGAATGGTAGCATCTCTCAGAGTCCCAGCCATGGGCAAATAGTTACCCCCGCCCCAAACTTGGGTCGAAACACTATAAAAAAATACAAAATATACTTTTATAGAAATATATACATAAAAATAGACTTTTGTAGAAAAATATACATTTTTGAAGGAAAAATATTAACAATAATAAGGGAAAAGATTATTACCCTAACACATTTTTGAAGGAAAATAATTATTGCCATAATACATTTTTAAAGAAAAAACATTACCAGCAATACATTTTCGAATATAAAACCAGAAGACATCTTCAGTTTTCTAAAATAAATAAAAAATAAAAATAAATTTAATCAAAATCTGACTAAATCAACCTTTTCACTATAACCACACATTAAAAAAAACACCTTAAAACCCGACCATTTTTAAATAGCACACAAAGGTTGATATGCCGTTAAACAAAACTTAAACTCAAATTCAAAGGACAAAAGATGAATGGTGTTCAAAAAGATAGAAGATGGCAATTGACGTTGCGTTTAAATTTTTGGAGTTTGTAGCTATCAGGAAAACTAGTAAACAAAAGGGAGTTCCACAGGCGGGAAGTGCAAGAAAAGAAATTGTTTGAGTAGAAGTGGAGATTTTCAGAGGTAAACAGGGTGGAACCTAGATGCCAATCTTGTGGCTCGCTTAAATTTATGTGGTCGGTGCAACAGAGGAAAAAAAGCTTGTTAGACCAGTTGCCATGACATTATTTGTAGAAAAGACAGAGGGAAGCTGGTTATATAACACGACTCCTGGCTGCGTCCAGTCAACCTCCCTCGCCTTTGACCGATTCCGCCCACGTTGTGTTGTTGATCTCGTATTAACCAAAGCAGGAGACCGCTTATTACCACTTGATAAATATAGTCCAGACTTGCAAGGGATTGGTATTTGATGAAAACCAGATTTGAGACCGCTACGACACGGTATAGATTGATATATATATTTATATTTATCGAATTACAAGCAAGTCAAAATAAGTGACGTAAAAGAAATATCAGTTGGCTGGTATTTCAGTAGAATATTCGTGTTGTGCTATTTCAACGGGACGATCTGTTTGTTCAATTTGGTAATATTCTCACTGATCCTCTCCCGCTTATTTCCAGCAGCCGGCGAGTTTTCAGGCTGACCGTATTTTAAATATCATTCCAACCTCTTCTCTCAAGATGCGGGAACCGATTCACTAATTCTCGTCTCACATTCTGATTTTGTTAAACAGTACCCCAACTGGGTCAGGAAAGAGGGGTGTAAGGTCTTCATTTCCCTCCCTGTATAACTTTTACTAGCTCGAAATGAAAAAAATACATTTAGCCATTTTGTCTTCCAATAGTAAACGCACTCCCTCTATTTGTCTGCCTGCTCAACTGTCCTGGTAACCCAGTACACGAGAAATTGTCAAGGCCTTATATCGACCTAAGGTCACCCATCGTCAAAACCCATTGACAGATACTCGATTTACTTTGATGAATTCGCTTAAAAATAAGTTTGTACTTAGTAAACTTCGCATCTTTTTCACCTGTTAACATTTTGGCTACTAAATACTTGTATTCTCCAATTTTAGAGAAACCTTTTCTCATCTTGAAAATCACTTAAAATTAATACCAGCCATCTGAAAATAGAGTTACAGTTATGAATGTTATGTTGTGTTCCGCTGTCTCTCTTGACTTCAATCTGTCCTGTGTGTATCAGATTTTCCAAGTCCTCATTTTTAAATAGGTACCCCCGTCGTGGTGCAGTGGATATCGGCTCGGAACGAGAAATCCGGAAGCCGAGTTCGAATTCTAGTCGTATTCCTTGCATTCACTTACGCGCAAATACCCTTGTGAAAGGTCCGTCTCTTCCCTCCATTTATGGGTTAAATAATAGGACAGATTGGGTTCTGTAGCCTTGGTCGGCAACCAGTCTACCGCAGAAAGCAATGGCAAACTACCGCGGGGTAATCTTCTGCTCAGTCAGTCATGTTTCTTTCGAGACATGATCGCCCAAGCGTGTATCACATATGGCACTTAACTGACCCCAGAAAGTTCATGCGTTTCGTCCTGATGTTAAGCATACATTTTTATTTGTTTAAATTTTTTTCTAAAACTTTGTCACTGCTCACCTCTTCGCTCCATGCTTATCTCATTTAAGAAAGTTATCTTGTTTTCAGGAATATACTTATCTAATATCGCCATGGTTCTCTTCGGAGTTTTTTTTTATAATAGAATTGTTATGTTAACTATATTCTTGCTTTTTTTAAATAGTTAAAAATTTTGTTGGCAATTCTTCTTTTTGCGTGCCGTGTCCTTTTGTAATATAACGGTCTGGCCCACCCAAGAAAGGCTGATACAAGCCGTGTTGTTTCCGGTCGGTGAAAAGTAACGGATGTCACTTTGACCCTATTTCCGGCAGATGCGGAAATAACTCAGAGGCAAACAGACAGGTGACTCTGAGAATTACGTTACGCGTGATCAAGGCAAAGCCGGAAGAAACAAGTCCCGGTTTTGGAAGATATATAAAGACCGCGAAAACACGGATTCGCCAGTCTGGGCAGAGAGACAGAGGCAGACAGTCCGGACAGACCAGACCAGAGGAGAACAGATACGACGACACCCCCCCGTCAACCCTTAGAAGCGCGCTCTCACTCTCTGTTCACTAGGCTACACGGTCCATCGTTCATTAATAAAAATATCACTTGATATATTTTTATATATATGCGTGTTTGTCTGTTTATTGATATGTAACACTTTCAGGACGTAGGCGATGATGGGCTTCCACTTGCCCCTATCTTTTTTAACTAAAAAATCTAACCGCAACAAATCATTGATGATTTTAATAATATTTTTTAAATTTTATAAATTATTGTAATAAAAAAAATGAAGACAATTCTTTTTAATTAGTAAGCTAAAATGTTTTTTTCTTCAGACTATAATGATCTTAGTTTTTATTATTTGTTCAAGCAATTAAAAGTTTATCAAGTTAAATAATATCAAAGTTTTATTTTTTTTTTAATTTTACTCTTGGGAGCAGATTAAAAAAAAATAAAATAGATGATTTATATTCCCAATGAGTCCTGCGTTTAACTAATAAAATTATAAACCGCAACAAATTAAAATTTATTAAAATTTTATGGATTTACATGAAGTGTGTAACAGAAATAAAACCAAATTTACCAAGATTTTTTAAAAATAATAATTTCAAAAGTAATTTCATTCATTTGTGAATGAGAACTAAAGGTTTCATTAAAATCCGACAATTATTTGATTTTTTGCGAGAATTTCCAAATTAATGTGTTTGTCACCAGAGAAAAAAAAAAAAGATTATGTCCTTATTACGTTTTCCATTGTAAATAGTCGTAACGTTTTGGTTACCCGCTAACTCAAATCAAAACAAGATTTTCAGCCAAAATTTCGAACATGTTAGAAGGGTATTTGTCTATATTTCTGATATTAGGTAGTATTAACAGTATTTACATTATTCGGACTATTGTTCTCATGTTTATTGCCATTTGTACGACATTTTGGCCGTTGTACTCTCCGGCCTTCTTCAGGTGCTAGGAAATTTCGAATCAAACCCTTTATTAAAATCACTGGAGTATACGTCCTTAAGAACACATATCTCAGTGCATATAGACGTTGCTTAGTTCATGTGACTTAACCCAAAGAGTTGTGAGTTCAATACCAGGCTACAGCAATGGTAAGCAAGTAACTTACAGGGTTAGAGGGAGATAATTCATGATTACCAAAAGAGGCAAGGAATGGAGTTCATATACCCCAGTGATTGTAATAAAGGGTTTGGTTCAAAATTCTTAGCACAGGAGCGTACAACGGCGGAAACGTCGTACAAAAGGTAAGAAAGATGAGGACAATAGTCCAAATAATGTAAGTACTGTAAATACTACCTTATCTCAGAAATATAGACAAATACTAAGAGGATACTTAAATGTTATGTGATCTCTGTCCTTGAATATGGCAGTGAATGCTGAACAATATCAGCAAAGAGGAAGGAAAGACTTGGAGCAACTGAGATGTGATTCTACAGAAGGATACTGAGAATACCAAGGATGGAACACATGAGCAATGACAAGGTTTTAGGGAGGATGGACACAAAAAGGAGACTGATACTTAAAATAAGGAAAAGTACAACTGAGGTTTTCTGGACATGTAAAAGGGACTACAAATAAACTTTAAGAAAAAAGAGTGCATGGTCATCAGCAAAAGATACAACCCAAAATGCCAAATACAGGTGAGAGATATCAGAATCAAGCAAGTACAAAAATTTAAGTACCTAGGAAGTGTTCTAACAGGAGATAGAAAGTGCGACACGGAGATCCGAAGGCGAATTGGCATGGCAAAGGACGCGTTCCAGAAGATGAGCAAAATACTAACACACAGGAAAATCTCAATAGAAACAAAGAAAAGAGTGCTGGATTGCTACGTGATGTCAATTCTTCAATACGGTAGTGAATGCTGGACAATATCATCGAAAATGAGGACAAAACTGGAAGCGGCCGAAATGTGGTTCTACAGAAGGATGCTGCGGATATCGTGGACTGAGCATGCAAGCAACGAATTGTTGGAAAGAATGGCAACAAAAAGGAAATTGATACTGAGCATCAGGAAGAGACAACTGAAGTTCCTGGGACACGCAATGAGGAAGGAGAGCCTGGAGAACCTGATACTGACTGGACAGATAGAAGGAAGGAGAGACCGAGGAAGGCAGCGGATAACATATTTGCAGGGTCTGATCAGGTGGATGATGGAACGGGGGTTGCCAGGAGCAACAGGAGTAAACATACTAAGAGCCACAAGGGATAGGGAGACATGGAGAACCATGATCTCCTACGTCCTGAAGGGACAGGGCACATAGAAGAAGATGAATGAGGAAAGAGGGTTTTGGAGATCCTGATGCTCACAGGATGGGTAGACAAGAAAAAAACATTGAATGTCATACTTAATGAACTTGAGCAGATTAGAGCGGGGATTGTCAACAAAGATGAGGATAATAGTCCGAATAATGTAAATACTGTAATAGTTAGAAGAGGTAAAAGGTTTGTAAAAATCATTCAAAATTACTTTGATCATTCCTCTTAATGATAATATAAACATTTTGATGGAAAAAGATCGTTTTTATTAAGTTTGGGATTTTATTTTTATTCATACTTCTTTCTTCTTCTATGTCTTCTTCTTTCTGTCCTTTCAGGACGTAGGCGATCATGGCTTTCCACATCTTCCTGTTCTTGATGGCTCTTAGCAGGGTTTCCCCAGTTACACCACTCAACCCCAGTTTTGTCATCCATCTGCTCAGGCCCTTCAAATATCTTGTCCGCCGCTTTCCTCTGTTTCTTTTTCCCTCTATTTGGCCTGTTAGTATCAGGTTCTCCAAGCCCTCCTTCCTCATTGCATTTTCCAGGAACTTTAGCTGTCTCTTCTTGATGCTCAGTATTAATTTCCTTTTCGTTTTCATCCTTTCCAAAACCTCATCATTGCTCACATGCTCGATCCATGATATCCACAGCATCCTTCTGTAGAACCACATGTCAATTGCTTCAAGTTTTTCCTTCATCTTTGATGACCTTGTCCATCATTCACTGCCATATTGAAGAACTGACATCACATAGCAATTCAGTAATCTCTTCTTTGTTTTTAGTGAAATTTTCCTGTCTCTTAATACTTTACTAAGCTTCTGGGGTGCGTGCTTACCCATGCCAAATCGCCTTCGGATCTCTGTGTCGCACATTCCGTCATGCTGTTTTTTTTTTTTTTTGATAGATTTAGTGGAGGTAAAAAATAAATTATACATATTATAAACACTGACAAATACTACTAATACTACTAATACTAATAATAATAATGATAATAACAGCAACAACTCACTAAATCTGAAAGGAAAAAATATTAAAACAAAGTAAAGAATATGGCCAAGAAACAGAGATCATTTTCCCCCTTATTTCAAAATTAGTCAAAGATGGCAACTAGCGGTGCCAAAGCTATAGATTAACATTACCCGTAAACAGAGGATTGAAATTTCTTTGAATTTTTTTACCTTCTCAAAGACTGGACTTCTGTATTTGAATAATTCCTGATTCGTCTAAGCTTTAGAAAGACACCGGACGGATAATAAAAGTGTAGCACGTGGATTCACAGGAAGAGAGAGAGAGAGACAGAGAGAGAGAGACAGAGAGAGAGAGAGGAGGAGGAGGAGGAGGGAGGGAGGGGGTGTTAGAATTATAACTGAGATATGGCAGCGAATGCTGAACAATACCATCAAAGATGAAGGAAAAACTGGAAGCAACTGAAATGGGGTTCTACAGAAGGATGCTGCGAATATCATGGATCGAGCATGTGAGCAATGATGAGGTCTTGAAAATAATGGAAACTAAAAGGAAATTAATACTGAGCATCAGGAAGAGACAGCTGAAGTTCCTGGGACACGCAATGAGGAAGGAGGGCTAGGAGAATCTGATACTAACAGGCCAGATAGAGGGAAAAAGAGACAGGGGAAAGCAACGGATAACATATTTGAATGTCCTCATCAGGTGGATGATGGAATGGAGGTTGCAAGGTGTAACAGGAGAAGACGTGATGAGAGCCACCAGGGATAGGGAGACGTGGAAAGCCATGATCGCCTAAGTCCTGAAGGTCCAAGGCACATAGAAGAAGAAGAAGTGGAGGTACCTACTTAAAAAACAAAACAAAAAACAAACAAACAAACAAAAAAAAACGCTAGCGACACCAACCACAAGCTGACCATGTCTAAGTGAAATGAACTTTTGACTAATGAGGATGACTGATTACGAATAGAAGAGCTGCTGGTCACGGTATCTGCTGATCAGAGTTTACAAATCTATCATAAAGAGGTTTCCATTCGTCAAATTTGGATTTCTATTAAAGAAGAATATCCTTCAAAAGCCCCTAAATAATTGGATTTTTTATTGCAATTTTGTCCGCATCATATGCCTGTGTGAATTGGGATTTTCTGCACTTATCAAACATTAAATAAAATAAAAAAACCGATAAGATATTAAATGCATTGCTGAGGACATGAGATTATGTTTATCACATATAAAACCTGACTTTCAAAACGATCACCGGAGCATATCAAGTATAAGTTTTACACAAGCCTACATAAATATTATATTACATGTCATTCGGACACTTTGTCCTCATTTTTGTTAGTGTCATCACTGAATGTCTAGGATGGGGAGTTGTCATCATTTACACTATTTACATTTGGGCTATTATCTTCATCTTTGTTGTTGTTATCACATAATGACTAGGATGAGAAGTTGTCATCATTTACACTATTTATATTTGGGCTATTATCTTCATCTTTGTTGTTGTTATCACATAATGACTGGGATGAGAAGTTGTCATCATTTACACTATTTATATTTGGGCTATTATCTTCATCTTTGTTGTTGTTATCACATAATGACTGGGATGAGGAGTTGTCATCATTTACACTATTTATATTTGGGCTATTATCTTCATCTTTGTTGTTGTTATCACATAATGACTGGGATGAGAAGTTGTCATCATTTACACTATTTATATTTGGGCTATTATCTTCATCTTTGTTGTTGTTATCACTTAATGACTGGGATGAGGAGTTGTCATCATTTACACTATTTATATTTGGGCTATTATCTTCATCTTTGTTGTTGTTATCACATAATGACTGGGATGAGAAGTTGTCATCATTTACACTATTTATATTTGGGCTATTATCTTCATCTTTGTTGTTGTTATCACATAATGACTGGGATGAGAAGTTGTCATCATTTACAATATTTATATTTGGGCTATTATCTTCATCTTTGTTGTTGTTATCACATAATGACTGGGATGAGGAGTTGTCATCATTTACACTATTTATATTTGGGCTATTATCTTCATCTTTGTTGTTGTTATCACATAATGACTGGGATGAGGAGTTGTCATCATTTACACTATTTATATTTGGGCTATTATCTTCATCTTTGTTGTTGTTGTTATCACCGAATGTCTGGGATGAGAAGTTATTATTTAGACTATTTATTTTCGGATTGTCCGTATGTTCGTTGTGGTGCAGTGGATATCGACTCAGAACGACAAATCGAGGTGCCGAGTTCGAATTCCAGTTGAATACCTTGCATTCACTTACGCACAAATACCCTTGATAAAAGTGTTAATTCGTCTCTTCCCTCCAGTTATGGGTTAAATAATAGGACAGATTGGGTTTCTAGCGCAGAAAGCAATGGCAACCTACTGCCGGATAATCTTTTGTCTAGTCAGTCATGTCTCTTTCGAGACATGATCGCCCAAAGCGTTTATCACGTATGGCACTTAACTGACTCTCGGACTATTGTCCTCATCTTTGTCATTGGTATCATAATGTTTCATCCGTTTTGCTTATGGCTTTCATCAGGTGCACAACTATAAAGACAACTTAGAGGGAACATTTATTTAATCTCCGGCGGTTGACTATTTCTTTTCCACTGCACCTGTCTAATTTTTTTTTTTTTTTTGTGAGCATGCATGTTCGGATGGTGTGTTGGATAACGGCTTGGATTTCGGAATCGGAGCGTTGAGATCAAAATTCAATCGCTTTTTGTTATATTCGATACGCCTTCTTTAGCTGGCGTTGTCTAGTGATATGAATCGGTAAGAGTATGCAGAATCAATTGCGATGGTCCACTGGTAGGAATATTGTTCCACTGGTTCTTCTTCTTCTTCTTCTTCTTCTTCTTCTATGTGCCCTATCCCTTCAGGACGGAAGCGATCATGGTTCTCCACGTCTCCCTATCCCTTGTGGCTCCTGTCAACCCTGTCAACCCCCGTTCCGTCATCCACCTGATCAGGCCATGAAAATATGTTATCCGCTGCTTTCCTCTGTCTCTCTTTCCTTTTATCTGGCCAGTCAGTATCAGGTTCTCCAGGCTCTCCTTCCTCATTGCGTGTCCCAGGAACTTCAGTTGTCTCTTCCTGATGACAACTATTAATTAATTTCCTTTTCGTTGCCATTCTTTCCAACACCACATCATTGCTTGCATGCTCAGTCCACGATATCCGCAGCATCCTTCTGTAGAACCACATTTCCGCTGCTTCCAGTTTTGTCCGCATTTACGATGATATTGTCCAGCATTCACTGCCGTATTGAGGAACTGACATCACGTAGCAGTACAGCACTCTTTTCTTTGTTTCCAGTGAGATTTTCCTGTGTGTTAGTACTTTACTCAGCTTCTGGAACGCGTCCTTAGCCATGCCAATCCGCCTTCAGATCTCTGTGTCGCACTTTCCATCTCCTGTTAGCACACTTCCTAGGTATTTAAATTTTTGTACTTGCTTGATTCTGGTATCTCTCACCTGTATTTGGCATTTTGGGCTGCACCTTTTGCTGATGACCATGCACTTATGCTAGATTATTTTTATGCCCAAATTTATCTTGGCATGATTGACTTTCCAAGTCAATCATGCCAAGATCTATGCTAACATTTTCTTCTATCGCACGTCTCACCCGCGAAACTCTTCTTCCGTTGCTGAGATATTCTTTCCAGCCATCTTTGATTTTCCAAAGATTTAAACGCAATGTCTTCTCGATTGTTCCAGCCACTTTTAAAAGTTTTTTTCTTTTTATTAAAATAACACCCATTGATTATTAGTGGCTTTATTTACTTTCATGGAGTGAAATGATTAAAGCAAAAATGAACTTTGGCAAAAATAGAAATCCATGTCTTTTACTCCAGTAGCTATGGGTTAAATTGCAGACGCACTGGCTTCTATAGCCTTGGTTGATATACAGTCTACCGGAGAAAATAACGGCAGTCTACCGTGGAAATTATTCTGCCGGGTCAATTATGACTCCAAAAGAGAGCACATTACCAAGAGTGCATCATGGCTGACACCCGAGGGAAGAAGATTGACGACTAGAAAACTAGAATCAAACACTACATGCGTTTTAAGCTCTTACAGGGAAAAAGATTGAACTGAAGACGAAATTTGAATAAGGATGTGGGTTGTGGTGCACTGGATATCGACTCGGAACGACAAATCGGGGAGCCGAGTTCGAATTCCAGTTGAATTCTTTACATTCACTTACGCACAAATACCCTCGGGAAAGGTATTAATCTGTCTCTTCCCTCAAGTCATGGGTTAAATAATAAAACAGATTGGGTTCTATAGCCTTGGCTGGAAACCAGCTTACCGGAGAAAGCAATGGCAACATACTGCGGAATAATCTTTTGTCCATTCAATCAGCTCTCTTTCGAGACATGATCGCCCAAAGCGTGTATCACGTATGGCACTTAACTGACTGACTCAAAATATATGAGACAAAAGGTTTCCAACCATTTTTGCCCAGTGCGCTATTTTCAATCAGAATGTCATTGCCCCGTCTTTCCAAGATTATCCAACTCAAACGGTGCATTACAAATAATATGCACACTAGCAGTATACCCTGGCGTTGCTCGGGTGTAATGAAAGCTTTAAAACTAATCCATGGTCTTGGAGCTCAGACGCTTTGGACGTTGGCACGAAAGACTAAAAAGCAATAGTTGTTTCCATTTAAAGCAAAACCGTAGACTGAAAGAAAAATGAATGGATGTAAGTCAAATTTTGATTTCCTGGTATCGATATCAAACAAGTTTTTTTCGTCGTAAACTGAATTTTGAAGGCTAAATAAGTCCTCTGAGTAAATGGCATCATGGCTGAGACTAAGAACTACAATTATACCTACTTAGAGCCAAACCCGAAGCAAAAACTAAAATAAAGGGGCTGAAAAAATACAGACATACAGGCAGATAAACAGACACACACGTAAACATCTTACCTTTTATATACATCTATTATCGATTTTCTACACTATTATAAGAACTGCAACCTTGAAACTTCTGAATATCGTTTCTTATGTCTCTGAGTGTTACAGATTTGATTAAAATCGGACCACTCCTTCTGTAACCCGATTTTTTCGATTATCGATTTTCGATATTTATCGGGGGTACCTCGACACAAAACCTAGCTAAGAACAGTCGTTGACGCTTATAGTACAACTGTAAATTTTCAAGAAAATCGGTTCATCCCTTTCGGAGTCTATGTGGTAACAGAGACACGCGCACACACACACACACACACACACACACACACACACACACACACACACACACACACACACACACACGCACGCACACACGCACACACGCACACACACACACACACACACACACACACACGCACACACGCACACGCACACACACGCGCACACACACACACACACACACACACACACACACACGCACGAACGCACACACACACACACAGAGAGAGAGAGAGAGAGAGAGAGAGAGAGAGACAAAGTTCCATTTATAAATAAGTTTAGATATAGGGAAATCAATGAAGACGGATCAAAGTTAGCAGTAAATAAAACAGTGTTATTGGTGAAATTTTATTGGTTTCTGGTATGGAACCTACCTTTTTTGGACTATAATGAACTCTTTCTGTTATTATGAATACCAGAAGAATATGCCTCCCGGGGTGGAGTTGAGTTAGGTTGTGTCACCCCGGTCTAATACTTGGTAGTCAGACTGACGTGTAACACTCTTGTATTTGCTTTCCGTTTAATATATATGTTTCACTAATTCCCGAGTTCGAGTTTTCCTCCGAACCTATTCTGGCTCCACAACAATTTCAATATTGGATGATGTTATTGGAGGGATGGCAGTTATTTGTGAAAAATAATATCGCACACGTATCCGCTGAGGCTTTGTTATATCGCCAAGTATAAATGAATGACTCAACAACAGAATCAGAATATAAGTTGTATTCCGCGGAAAGACGGTTAGTATGTACAGAAGTGATTAGTAATATTTACAATAGAAAGCTACAAGAGTCCAATCCGTCGTAAGACGTGTGTATACGTGATTACTTCCGGTACGCCACCGGAAGTGTGACTAACTCTTCACTGACTCGCACTGACTCTTCAGTAACTCATTACAGACTCTCAAGTGACTCTCTACGACTGTATTTACTAGCCTTCCCACGCAAGGCCGGATGTGACACATGGTCATGTTATAGTGGGTATTCCCGGCCATATAGCCGGGCCAAAAAATGTCTGTCTATTTTTGCCCAGTCGTGGTTCTACCCTGGTTCGGCGGAACCACGACTGGGTTATTGCTCTCTGCTCGGAAGCAGAGAGCGCCCTCTACCCGAAGGCAGAGGGTTGACAGTGTCGTAGAGTCGTCAGTCTAGTGACTCTCTACGACTCCCCTGTAGAGAATCCACCATTGCTATATATAACAATGGGAACAGTTCATTTGTAGTCAAATAGGAGCGGCGCCCTAACAGGCTTCGGCGATATACCTCCAGTCGATGGTCAAAATGTTTGATGACGCCTCTGCATAGTTACTCTTCTCTATCTCACCAATGTGTCTAATTATCTCATCCTTTAACTGTTGAATAGTTTGTTGGCGTAGATCTTACTTTTGATATGACCCCAAAAGAAGAAAAAAATAATATCACAGAAATCTCCGCTAAGGCTTTTTTGATGACGTCTCTGCGTAGTTGCTGATCGATCTCACCAATATGCCTTATTATCTTATCCTTCAGCTTTTGAATTGTTGTTGGTTTGTTGGCATAGATCTTAGTTTTCAGACAACCCTAAAGGAAGAATTCTAAAGGCGTCAAGTTGCACGATGTTTCGAGAGATGGTGCAACCTGGGAACTTCCCATTCAATAAAGCCGTTATTGCATATCATGTGGCTCCATCCTGTTGAAACGACAAAACTTCGACATCCACAATTGCCATCACTCCAATAATATCATCTATTAATGAAATCAATAAAAGTTCACTAAAGAATACTTTTTTATTTACTGCTAACTTTTATCTGTATTAATGAAACACTATATATATATTTGGGATATTACTAACAAGTTTACTCAGAACCTGATTTTGATAATTAGTAACTAAGCATTGGAAAACATTGTCTCAAACTTGAATGGTAATTTTAAAGCATAAATTGAACTAACTATTCCATTTGTTGAAACACCAGATAAAGTTCTGGTTAAAGTTCTGTACTGACTTTATTTCTACAATTCCCAGATATTTTCTTTGACAATGTTCAGAAACGTAGTCTCTCATTATTTTTTTGTCTTTCAGGTGTCTCTGCGATGGACATAAACATTCAAAAGGTAAAATTTGATTTTTTTTTTTTTTTTTTTTTATAATCATTTCACTTCACACAAGGCAATAAAGCCACTAAGGCCTATGGAGTTACTGAGAGGAAAAGAAACTTTGGTTATTTATGATCACTTTACTCCAAGCAAGCCAATAAAGCAACAAAAGCACGAGACATTCGGAAAGTGAAAGAAACTGAAAAAGTTTATAATCATTTCACCAAAAGCAAGGCAATAAAGCCACTAAAGTGCATTGAGTTAATGAGAGTGAAAGAAATAAAATCTTATTGAAAAGAAAACCCTATATAAATGACAGGATTCAAGGAGACAGTAGGTTGCCATTACTTTCTGTGGTAGACTGGTTGCCAACTAAGACTATAGAACTGTCTTATTTAACCCATAACTGGAGGGAGAAGAGACAGATTCATACCTTTCCCTGGTTACTTTTCTTTAAAATTTATATTGCTACAGTTAACACTATCACAAGAAAGAATTCTGCTTTTGAAATCAGTCAGTTAAGTGTCCTACGTGAAACACGCTTGGGCGATCATGTCTCAAAAAAGACATGACTGACTGGGCAGAAGATTATCCCGCAGTAGCTTGCCGTTGCTTTCTGCGGTAGATTGGTTGCCAGCCAAGGCTACAGAACCCAATCTGTCCTGCTAATTAACCCTTAACTGTAGGGAAGAGACGGATGAATATTTTTTCCAAAGTGTATGCAATGGATTTAACTGCAATTCGAACTCGACTCCCCAATTTGTCGTTCCGAGCCGATATCCACTGCACCAAAACGCACATCCACAGGATTTGAAATCATTAAAGGTAAAAATATTCAAAGAAACTAATACAAAGCAAATGAAATAAAATGTTATGTTAGTAACTGTTGTGGATCTGGGGTTAGATCCAATAAATATACAACACAAAGTAATACGGTAGAAAACGCAATATATTGAAGAGAAATATGTAAAGTGGAGGTTAGTAGAACGTCGTAAAATACGGTTAGTCGAATACGAGAGAATGCGAGATAATACGAGACTTAAGACTTGGCAATGTTACACTCAGGGCTAGATCAGCTGGGATACGCTAACAGTGTAGTCCACTAATGACTATTACTATATATAGTCTTAGGAAGAGTCCATATTGATGTAACCAGGGAAGGTGCCCAACAGCAACCTGACCTCTTACATTATAGTAACATATGGTATATTTACTTATTGAGGAATGTTTTCTGTTAGTGTGGCCAATTGACATCACTGTTTCGAGAGATGATGCAACCTGGGAACTTCTCATTCAATTAAGCTATTATTGCATTGGCTGCATGGCGTTTGGTATTGTTTTGTTAGAATCACAAATCTTCGACATCCATAGCATTCAATTCAGGCCATAAAAAGTTGGTTATCATGGCACGTTATTGCTCACCTGTCACCGTAACAAAATTACCGGCATCATTTTCGAAGTAATAAGGCCCAATAATTCCGTTTGCAAAAAAATGCACACTAAACAGTAAATTTTTGTGTACACAGCTACTTTTCAACAAACTGCTTTCAACAATTCTCCCAAGTGAACTCTCGGTTGGTCGATTTAGTGAATTAAGCGCTATATGTTATACAATCTTCGGGCTATCAAGGTTATAGAACCCAATCTGCCCTATTATTTAACCCATAACTGAAGGGAAGTGACGGGTTAATACTTTTACCAAGGGTATTTATGCAAGGAATTCACTTGGAATTCGAACTCATTCCGAGTCGATAACCACTGGACGACAACGCACATCATATCCCATGATTTTTTTTAATCATATCGCTCCAAGCAAGGCATTTTACTGCCACTGTTTTGCAGGGGGGTTATATAGGAGGAACGTTATGAGAAAGAGTGACAGGTTATAGGGGGTGTCAGGAAGCGGGTAAGAGAAGGATGAGAATTATAATGAGAGTTGGGTGGACGGAGAAAGGAGCATGAGAGAGAGGATGCAGGTTAGTGAGATAGGAGTGACTATTGACTTGACATTTAAATTCTTGGAGATGAAAAGCTGTCGGGAAAGCAAGTAAATGGAAGGGAATTCCACAGGCGGGAAGTGCGAGAAAAGAAGCTGTTGGAGTAGAATTTGCGCTTACAATTTATTGATTTAACATTAAAATAGTGGGACCTAGTTGCTAATTTTGTGACTCGAGTTAATTTATATATAGGGGGCACCAGTGAGCTAAGTTCATCGGAGCAGAAGCCGTGAAAATATTTGTAGAAGAGACATAGGGAAGCCACATTGCTCCATTAAGAAAGTGACTGTATCCGAGCTGCCAAGTCGGGATCTATCACATTACAGATTCTCCGTTGGATTTTGTCAAGGCCACCGAGGTGGATAGCAGGAGCACCCGAACAGATATGGCAGCAGGGTTGGTCGGTTGGTCGATTATGTTGACAAAAAAATCCCGAAATGTCCGAAGTGCATTTCTGTTTGAACGTCGATTTCGTAATAGACTTCCATAATTTTAACACTTTGTTCGATTGTTAATCTTTCCATGGTTGAAACTGCGAAAGACCGAAACTGCTGAATCTGAAAGCAATTGATAAAAAAAATCACTAAACGCTAAAACTTAACTCACATTTAAAATCGGTCTAGGTCATTGGAACACCGTTTATAATCAGTCTGTATATCGTAATTTACTAAGCGCAGCTTAGATGTGGCACAAGGCCGAAAGTATGGGGCACCCAGTGAGGATCGAACTCACTACTTAATTGCAATAGTTCTAGCGAGACTGTATTTACTAGCCTTCCCACGCAGGCCGGATGTGACACATGGTCATTTTATAGTGGGAATTCCCGGCCATAGTTTTCTTTGAATATTTTTACCTTTAATGATTTCAAATCCTGTGGGTGTGCGTTTTGGTGCAGTGGATATCGGCTCGGAACGACAAATTGGGGAGTCGAGTTCGAATTCCAGTTGAATCCATTGCATACACTTTGGAAAAAATATTCATCCGTCTCTTCCCTATAGTTAAGGGTTATAGTGGGAATTCCCGGTCTTCTAGCGAGACAAGCTTGCTAACCATAACTGTTTTAGTCGTTCTAGGAAACATAGAAAAAAGGTTGTGCAACAAAATGATTCAGAATTAATTTAAATAAATATTAAATGGCATAATTTTGTTTTGCGTTTTAAGTTCCTTTAAAAATCGGCATAAACTTTCTGGACAATCTAATAGAAACAGAATTTTGTTTCTTTTTATAACTAGGCCATCTTCACTGTCACAATTCGTTTTTTATTGGAAATATCTGCGTTGTAGTGCAGTGGATATCGACTCGGAACGAGAAATCGGGGAGCCGAGTTCGAATGCCAGTTGAATTCCTTGCATTCACTTACGCGGAAATAGTATTAATCCGTCTCTTTCCTCCAGTTATGGGTTAAATAACAAGACAGACTGGGTTCTGTAGCCTTGGCTTGCAAACAGTCTACCACAGAAAGCAATGGCAACCTACTGCAGGACAATATTCTGCCCAGTCACTCATGTCTCGAAATAGACATGATCGACCAAGCGTGTATTACGTATGGCATTTAAATGACTGATTGACTAGTGTCTTTCAGTATTAGTGTGTATGCGTTTGCATGGATTATGTTTATCGAAGAATTTTACAAATTTAAGTATGATAAGAAAACGTTGATGGATTTTTAAACTTGAATACATGTACAGTAATGTGTCTTAAGTCAAAACTAATTATCAAATTAAAAAAAAATAAAACATAAAAAGTTCGGTAGAATACCAGGGGACTGATATTTAATATGCAAAATTCTGTAAATAAAAATTCTAGAAAAAGGAAAAGATTTTCCCCTCCACAGAAATTTCGAAATTAACCCTCGTGGTGGAATCCCAACCCCCTGGTTGTCAACTCCTGTAGGTAGACATTAGTTTGTCTTTTTTTTATAGATACGTATTTATGTTTATTAACACGTGTCACAAACTGAGGCTTTTTGGCGGATCTTGATTTCACACACACACACACACACACACACACACACACACACACACACACACACACAAAAAAAAAAAAAACGAACGGAGAAGTTTTTTTAACGCTTAGGTTATCATGCAAATATAAAGCGAAACTGATGCTGCTCTCATGATCTCTGGTAATTCGAATATTGACTGGCATTGGTGTCATTGAGTGCATTTCAGTAGGAAAGGAAAAACCGGTGCGACTTTGCCTCGAAATTTGACGTTTCGCACACGAGCATTCGTGGGGGACAGGGATGGCGTCGTTTTTTGTGTTGGTGTCGTCGTTCGAAGATTTGAAAAGGTCGGCTCTTGATATTCAAACATTTAGAAAATAAGTTAGTGAAAAAATAGTCTACAGCTGCCACTCTCACTCTCTCTCTCTCTCACTCTCTCTCACTAACATACTCGACATAGCTCTCTTTCTTTCTTTCTTTCTCTTACTAACACACTCTACATAGCTCTCTTTCTCTCTCTTTCTCACTGTCTCTCTGTCATTCTCTTTTTCTCTCAATCTACTTCTTTCTTGCTATCTCTCTTTCTCTCTGTCATTCTTTCTCTATCTACCTGCCTCTCGCTATCTCTCTTTCTCTCGCTGTCTCTCTGTCATTCTCTTTCTCTCTCTCTCTCTCTCTCTCGCTGTCTCTTTTTCTCTCTATATATATTTGTCTGTCTCTTCTATTACTCTTTCTATATATATATATATATATATATATAATATATATGTGTCTCTCTATATATAAGCCACTCTCTTTATGCTTCTCTCTCTATACTCTGTATATATATATATTTCTCTCTCTTGATATATATATATATATATATATATATATATATGTCAGTCCTTCTCTCTCTCTTTCTAGAAATATATATATATATATATATATATATATATATAATATATATCTGTCTATCGCTATGCCTCTCTCTCACGCAGTTTCTTTCCCTCACTCTGTTTCTCTATTTCTCTCTCTCTCTCTCTCTCTCTCTCTATATATATATATATATATATATATATATTTGTCATCCATATACAAGCCTGTTTCGCTGTATCGCAGCTCATCCGTGTGGCTAGATATCTTTTTGCTTCTGGCCGGGATTATTAATGTATTTCTCTCCCTCTCTCTCTCTCTCTCTCTCTCTCTCTATATATATATATATATATATATATATATATATATATAGCTATATATAGTTATCGGCAGACTGTCCTGTTTCGCTGTATCACAGCTCATCAGTACGGTTAGACATGCAATTGTTCTAGTCAGGAATGAAACCCGACTGAATTGACATCAGTCGGCGATTAAATTGTTTCTGAAATCGGCCATTATTTTTGTAACAACCTAATATCTATATATCTATCTATCTATCTATCTATCTATCTAAATTCGAATTTTACAAATTCGGGTGTCCATTTCAAAGAGTTCTGATCCCCTGTTTTTTCCTATCCTTACTTCCGTTTTTAATTCACACACACACACACACACACACACACACACACACACACACACACACACACACACACAAAAAAAAAATATTTTATCGCTGATGAGATGGGTGTTAAATTCACTCATTTAAATGGCCATCCGACCTTGGAAAATCTGAATTTTTTATATGTAATAAATATTGACTCGGTCAATAAATAAATTTAATTACATTGAGACCTCAGGCAGGATCACTATAAATATTTGATATTAATAGGATCCGTTGGGATTTACCGTTAAGCCGATTCTTTCAGATTTATAACCAATATATTAAGCTTAAAGACGAAATAGAAGCGTTTTGAGAAACGATGTTAAAAGTCGAAATTTCCGGACACGTTTCTGTCTATTTCTTAACGAGAAATAAAAGTTGAATTTTAGGGGATTTATTTTATTTTATTTATTTTCATTTGTTATTTTTTACATGTGCTGTGAGAAGTACTGAAGAGTGCAGGTTGAAATTTCTAAGGCGCATAATGAGGAAAGATTGCTTGGAAAATCGAATACTCAGAGGACCGATTCAAGGCAAAATTGGCAGAGAAAAAAAAAACGCATAACCTACCTAGGGAGCTTGGGTAACTCGACATGATAGAAAGTTTTATCACACTTGTCTCGCTAGAATCGTTAAAATTGAGTAGTGAGTTCGATACTCACTGGGTGCACCATACTTTAGGCGTTGCGCCGCATCTAAGCTTCGCTAAGAAAATTACCATAGCAAAAAGACAAAATTTAATAAGCTTTACAAACGACAGGAAATTGTGGAGAGCCATGATCGGCTATATAATGGATGGGTTGTCGATGACTTTTAATGAAAACCGTGTTCATTGAGCATGTTTATTTGTAATTCAACCTAAAATGTGTGAATTTATATATATATATATATTACGGAAATTAACGAAACTGGTTAAAAAAAACCGACAATTTAAAATGATTTGTTTGAACATTATTTTTAATCGATATTCTGTTTATAATCAAACAGTATTATATATTTATTTCTACTGGTCTGCTTATTTACGATAAATTTTTATTACGAAAATGTGTGTCATTCGGCAGGATTTGAACCTGTGACCCCTGTCCACAAAGAGGAAGCCACCAATTGATCTGGCGCGTCTTAGACCTCTCGATCACGAATGAACATCGATCCAAACGACGTTTAAATCAAGCCTATATAACACAATTTTCGATTCCTTGTAATAACCATATCTGCTCTGAAATGTATCGTAATGTCAACAAATGTAAACATGTTACGGAAGTTAACGAAGATTAACGAAACTTGCTTATAAACAACCGACAATTTGAAATGATTTGTTTGAACCTTATTTTTGATCGATACTCGTATTTAAGTAGATATTCTGTTTATAATCAAACAGTATTATATATCTATTTCTGCCGGCCTGATTATTTACGATAAATTTTTGTTACGAAAATGTGCGTCATTCGGCAGGATTTGAACCTGCGACTCTTAACCACATAGGGGAAGCCACCAATTGTTTATAATCAGTTTTGTGAAAAAGTGTGAGAAGCTGTGGAAGTTTTGTTTAAAGTTTAGATTCATTGTTAATATTTATCTTTTGTACAATACATTCAGTCAGTCAGTTAAGTGCCATGCGTAATAGACGCTTGGGTGATCATGTCTTGAGAGAGACATGACTGACGGGGCAAAAGATTTCATGCAATAGATTGTCATTACTTCTCGCGGTAGAATGGTTGCCACCGAAGGCTATAAAACTGTCTTGTTATTTGACCCATAGCTGGAGGGAAGAGACGGATTAATAACTTTTAAAATGGTATTTGCGTGTAAGTGAATGAAACAATTCGAACTTGGCTCTCCGATTTCTCGTTCCGAGTCGACATCCACTGCACCATAACGCATATCCATGTAATACCTTAAGTGCCCATAATGGTATTTGTGTCACTACACGTGTTTCGAGTTCAAAGTTGACTATCTTCAGGAGAATAAATGTCTGACTTTACATATCGAGGCAAAAGACAAACGGATCTCGATATGTAAAATCAGAAATTTATTCGCCTGAAGAAAGTCAACTTAGAGCTCGAAACACGTGCAGCGACACAAATACTATTATGGACACTTAAGGTATTATAGAAAAGATAAATAATATTAATAATAATATTAACAATATATCTACATTTTAAACAAAACGTTCACAGCTTCTCAATTTTTTTTCACCTATACCAATTTCTCTCGCTGAAACAACCAAAGTTTCTGTTTATATATATATATATATATATATATATATATATATATATATATAATTATGAATTAAAAGGACATTGCGACACTGAAATTTCTATGTTTCGAGATTTCTTTCTCGTCATCAGGCAATGTTGGATGTTGGTTGTGGAAATGATTTACACTTAAATACAAAAACAATCAGTTTGCTATTTATGTATGTGGGAAGATATATAATTTATGTGTGCGTTCCTTTTAACTAATCAGAATAAACATTCACTTTGAAATTTGGCCAGTAGTTTCTACTAACCACCATAGACAATTGCATCTACCTCCCATTAGCATGGGACAGGCTAGCATCCCAGAGAGTAAAATACTACGCCTCCTTGGCCTTACACTTTCGGCGGACCTCAAATGGAATGACTATATCGAATCCATTGCCAAATCTGCTGCTATGAAAGTCGGTTCTCTGTGCAGGGCCCGGAAGTTTTTCCCACCTGAATCTATTCTGCACATATACAAATCTACCATCCGCCCGTGTATTGAATATTGCTGCCATATCTGGTCGGGTGCCCCTGCTGCTCTCCTTGGGCTTCTTGACAAAATACAAAGGAGGATCTGTAACGTGGTTGATACTGACTTGGCAGACCGGCTGCAACCACTCTCTCACCGGCGTGATGTGGCTTCCCTGTGCCTCATCTACAAGTACTTTTATGGCTTCTGCTCCGATGAGCTTAGATCACTGGTGCCGCCTAAGCACGAATTTGCACGAGATACTAAATTAGCAACTAGGTCCCACCCTTTTACAGTTAAACAAATAAGATGTAACCGTAAATTCTACTCCAACAGCTTCTTTTCTCGCGCTTCCCGCCTGCGGAACTCCCTTTCACAAGTCTGCTTTCCCGACAGCTACAATCTCCAGGTGTTTAAATGTAGGGTCAATAGACACCTCCTATCACACTAACTCTCAATTATTCTCAGAACACTCTCATCTACCCAACCCTCATTCTCGGTATCCTTACCCGCCTATCACCCACCCTCTGACATTTCCTATATTTAATCATCCTTTCTCCACTCTATGTAGCCCCCTGCGCAGTAGTGGCAGTGACATGCCTTGCTCGGGGTGAAACGCTTATAAAAAAAAATACAAACTTTTTTTTTTCCCTTTTTCCTTCCTTACAGTCAAAGTATCAACTATTAACCTAATTTTCTTTTTCTTTTCTCTTTTGCCTTTTTTCATTGCTTCTCACTGTACCCTTTTAACTTTGATGTATCCATTCTCGGAGGAAAAATGTCCTTTCTGCTTTCTCCATATCTTGACCTCTTCACATAAAAAAATCAGGAAAGAGACGAAGAAAGAAAGAAAACTTTTTATATTTTTATTTAAACTTAAAGGAGCTTATGAGTAAATTTACTCTTTTTCTCAGTCCGTATTTAATTTTAATTTTTTAAAAACTTTATACTACAATATTTATTGTATTGAGCACTTTTATAAAAAAAGTAAATGCCAGGGAACTCAAAATCGTTAAACCTTGAGTCCTCTTTACCTGGATATATATATATATATATATATATATATATATATATATATATATATATATATATAAGAAAAATTTAGGCAGGCACGTTATTTCATAGTAAATCGGAAGTTTGGCCTATTTCAGGCTAACCATCATCAGCTTCCGTCTTTATTGTACAGAAGATTTTACACGAATCTTCTGTACAATAAAGACGGAAGCTGATTACGGTTCGCTTGAAATAGGCCATACTTCCGATTTAGCATGAAATAACGTGTCTGCCTAAATTTTTCTTATATTTCCTCTATATGTATTTATATACATATATATTCAGAGCTCTCTTAGAAAGTTATCCTAACACTGTATGTACAGGATACTCCTTTGGATTTTTCTATATCTACACCGCATGCTTATATATATATATATATAAGTCACCTTTGGAAAGTATTGGAACGGTAAGGCCAATTCCTTTGTTTTTGTTGAAGACAATATGAGACGAGAATTTGGGATTTCACCGTTTATTTCCGGTGCAGTGGATATAGATATGTCTACGGCTATATCGTCTTGAATACACCGGTTCCAGTTCGATCACCGAAGTTAAGCAACATCGAGCCTGATCAGTAATTAAATGGTTGACCATTTGGGAATACCAGGTGCTGTAAACGTAAGGACCAAAAATGGTCCACCGGTCCTCCAGGTTTGGGGGTTGGGGCCGGGCTAACAACCTTGCCCCGTAAAAAAAAAAAAAAAAAAACAGTTTGTGAGAGAAACAGCAAGAAAAAGGTTGCTGTCTTATGCACCATTGGGTGTGATGGATAAATGATGATGGATATCGATATCGGCTTGGAACGAGAAATCTGACAGCCATGACTGGTTTCTTCTACTTGTGGGGCATGTTACAGACTCCTGTTGGCAGATATAGGGTCTTCCACCAGCAGCTTATCTTGACCCAGGGCTGCTCAATCTCCTCAAGGCACTTGATGTAGGACTCCGTGTTCAGTGTGCGGGCAAATGAATGAAAGTATAACGTTGTCATCACTATTGATCACTCCAGGTACCAATTTCTCGCTGAAACAACCAAAGTTTCTGTTTATATATATATATATATATATATATATATATATATATATATATATATATATATAAACAGAAACTTTGGTTGTTTCAGCGAGAGAAATTGGTATATATATATATATATATATATATATATATATATATATATAATTATGAATTAAAAGTACATTGCGACACTGAAATTTCTATGTTTCGAGATTTGACAGGATATATCATCCAATTCTTTCCGAATCCTCTGCACTGTCCTCAGATTGAAACTTAAAAAATATGAAATGTTCGGATTAGGGCTTCCGGTGCAAATGACAAGAAGTACAGCATGTCGTATCCAAATTGTCTTCTATTCCTTACAGTCGACGCCCAACTAACGATAATATTGCTAATATTGTTATCATATTTTTGTTTTTTATTCATCAGATTTTCCTAACCGGTCTCTCTCTCTCTCTCTCTCTATATATATATATATATATATATATATATATAGTTTTTGGTCTTAATTAAATTAGACCAGTACACAGTTGTATTAAAAAGTGTTCAATACAATTATATTGTAGTACTTTTGAATATTTTTCATTTGTAAACGAGTTATTACGCGACCTAGGTTTCTACCTTTCATTGTTTTCAGGCGATTTACAATAACTGATTTGATCGTTTTTTTTTAAACGCTCACGTAACAGAGATTTTTTATGAACGCGCAATTTTAAAAATTAGAAGAAGTTACTTCAAAGTCTTAGAACATTTTCATCTATGATTGTATAATCTTTCTAAGTAGTTTTTTGGTATGGTTACACTTAGTCATAATCTCTGTTCTTTCATTTAGTAATTAATTTTTGTTTGGGAATAAAAATAATAGCTAACTTTTCTTCCTGGCACAGTTACATATTTTGCCACCGTTGTAAAGCTTGGCTGTTTTCATTCTAAAAAAAAAAAAAAAAAAATTCTTGATGATGTCTAAAAGTATAGCCGAAATCACTCGAAAGTACAAAAGCATTAGACAATTCTTATATAAATTGAGTTCTGAAAAGAAAAAAAATACGAACACATGAAAAATTATATAAAAAACTTAATGATAATACTTTGTCTGTCATTTTTTGTGGAACTCTCTCCCATATTCTTGCTTTCCTGACGGTTACAACCTCCAGAAATTTAAATGCAATGTCAATTCTCATCTATTAATCACTGGACTCTAGCTCTCCCCCCCCCCACCGCTATATCCTTCTCTTTCTCTTCACCTATGTATCTGTCATCGCACCTGCATTCACAGCTTTCTATTGTTCCTTTCTAACTAGTTTGTACTCCTCACTCTTTTCTAATTAATCTTTTTACAGTTATGTAGCCCCCCCCCCCAGCTCATCAGTGGCATTTCTGCCTTGCTCGGGGTGAAATGATTAATATATATATATATATATATATATATATATATATATATATATGCATCTGCCTCCTTTTACCGGGCACCCATAGCTCAGAGAGAGAATCGCTGACTGATTCCAAATCGGTCGAGTTTCAATCCTGGCTAAAAGAAATCGGATGTCTAACCGTACGATAAGGTGTGATACAGCGAAACAGATCTGTCTGCGGATGACTATATATATAAAAACACATGCATTTTTGTTTTGTTACTTCATTAAATTTAAACAAAAATTATTTGAATTTGGTGTGAATATTTTTTCTGCATTTTAAAATAAAACTATTACTTTCTCTTAAGTTTATCGTATCATCTATGGGCTACCATTTTTAAAGGGAGTCTCATGTGAAATGAGTTCCTTAACAAGTAGTCATTTCTTTTTATTCCTCGAATGGACACAGCCGGGTCCATCCGACCAGGTCTTCTTAACAAGACAAAAGCTTTTGAACCCACGTATTCACTTTCTAATAACGATTGACCATTCAGTTGAAGTCGGCGGTGACTTGTACTTTGCGGAGGTATGAAGAAGTTTCTAGCTGCAGGCGTTTCGACCCAACACCGGACGCTTGACCAGAAGTCATAATTCACCGACCATGAGATCAAAAAGACCGTACGTATCGTCACAAAGAGAGAGAGAGAGAGAGAGAGAGAGAGAGAGAGAGAGAGAGAGACGTCTCATATATATATATATATATATATATATATATATATATATATATATATACATGTCGACTCTATAGAGATAAACGGTTACAATAAATAAATATGTGTAAATAATAACGATTTCTATCAAAATGCTTCGTCATGTACACAAGATTGATCAGGTGAATAGACGCACTCATTTTATATATGTGTGTGTGGTGGGGGTGCGTGCGTGTGCGCAAATATATTAGATCGTAAACCAGTAACTCATTTCAGAACCCCAACAGTAGCTTAAATTCTAGTGTATTTATTGTAGGAGGTTAAGTTTATAATCAAATGCTTTAATCATTATTTTTTAAAACTTGTTAACATACATTAGGATGTGGTGCAGTGAATATTGGCTCGGAACGAGAAACCAGAGAGCCGAGTTCGAATTTCAGTTGAATTCTTTGCATTTATGATACTTACGTCAACAATTTTTTAGTCGTTTCCCTCCAAGCAAGGCGGTAACACTACTGATGCGCAGGGGGCAACATAAGAGAGTAAAAGTTTAAGCAGGAGGAGAATGAAGAGAAGATGGACCAGTTATAGGGGGTGTCAGAGCAAAGGGCAAGAGAAGGGTAGGAACACAGGTGTGAAGACAGTTGTGAAGGCAGAGAGAAAGAAAAAGAACGAGATATACTGGGTGATGTAGAAAGGACGAGGGAAGGACTTGAGTCAATAGATAAAAGATGGGAATTGACATTGCATTTAAATACCTGAAGGTTGTAGCCATCAGGAAAGCAAGTATACGGAAGTACACAGGCGGGAAGTGTGAGAAAAGAAGCGACATGGAAAAGGTATTCAATCCATCTCTTCCATCCAAGTTTTGGTCAAATAGCAAGACGGATTGGATTCTATAGTCTTGGGTAGTAACAAGTCTACCGCAGAAAGTAATAGCAATATACTACGTGAAAACCTTTTGCGCAGTCAGTCATGTCTCTCTCGAGAAATCATCTCCCAAGTGTGTTATCACGTATACTACTTAACTGACTGACTGTATCATACATTCATATATATATATATATATATATATATATATATATATATATATATATATATTATAAATTATATTTTAGAACATGCACATAATTTTTTTAAATATATATCCACTACAAAGGTACGTTTGTTTCGACATTGAAACTTCAATATCTCATCAGGCGGTATGTATAGAAATGGAATGCCTCTTTTCTTATATTTGGTCAGTTGTGACCCCCCCCTACGCCAACAACATATACACAACTGACCAAATATAAGAAAAGAAATTTAAAATTTAAAATTTAATAGAAAAAATCGGTTTCCAAACTGTGATCTAATTAAAAATTAAAAATTTAATAGGAAAAATCTATTTCCTCAATCCAAAATTAAGATTAAATATACAAATTTACATTAATTATATAGACTCTGCTTAAACACAAAAATATTCTGTTCAAAATAAGCATCCCACCCCTTACCGGCCCTTCTAAGAAATCCAAAGGATATAGTCTAGTCACAAAATAATAAAAACTTACATTCTAACTGCTAATGTTAAATCCGTCTAGAAATCAAAGACTCTCATTAATCTACCATTTTAACTACCCACACCACTTTTTCAAAATTCCAACGGAACACGTGACTTGTTCTCCTATCACTAACCTCCACCAACACCCCAAACACAACTGTCCAAGTATAAGAAAAGAGGCTTTCCATTCCTTTACATACCGCCTGATGAGACATTGAAGTTTCAATGTTGAAACAAATCTACCTTTGTAATGGATATATATTAAAAAAAATTATGTACATGTTCTAAAATATAATTTATAATAACTATTCACAGATCTATATATTATAAATCGAACACTGTTTTAAATTAATGTTTTGGACGTTGTAAAAATTCTTTTCTTCGTTCTAAGATATATATATATATATATATATATATATATATATATATATATATATATAAAACCAAATCTTGAAGAATTTTAGTTAATCCAATACAGAAAATAGGATTATAAACTCCTGTAATTGTAGATCCAGAGAAAACTGTCCTGTTGAAGCTAAATTCTTTGATCAGATGGAGTTGACAATGCATGTCTTAAACTGACATGTTGAAAATTTGAAAATAGCTATTCCCCCTGTAAACTTTATCTGAATTCATATACATATATATATATATATATATATATATATATATATATATATATATATATAAAACTGTAAATTTGTCTTTGAAAACCCATCGAGTATAAACGCGGAGGAGAAAAATCAAAACAAAAAAAGAAGCGAACCAAATCAAAGTACTAGTCAAAAGAAAAAAAAACCCGAGACGAGTAACCTAACACGTAAAGCGCTCAATGCACTAGTAGAACAAATAAATAAGTAGGTAGCTGACCTAGAGGGCCAACGAACCTACTAAGGTTTCATCAAATTGGATCTTCAGGGCAAGTTGCCCTGAAGATCCAATTTGGTGAAACGTTGGTAAGTTCGTTGGCTCTCTAGGTCAGCTACTTACTTATATATATATATATATATATATATATATATATATATATATATATATGCGGCGTAGTTATAGAAGAACCCAAAGAAATATCCTGTATATAAAATGGTTGTATAACTCTCTAGGGAGAGTTCTAAATATATATGTATATATATACATATAGACCAAATATATGTAAAAACTAAGCCAGACACGTTATACCATGGTTAAGCGGAAGTGTGGGCCTATTTCAGGCGAACCATCATCAGCTTCCGTCTTTATTGTACAGAAGATTTTACACAATTTTCTGTACAACGAAGACGGAAGCAGATGATGGTTGACCTAAAATAGGCCCATATTTCCGCTTAACCATTGAATAACGTGTCTGTCTTAATATATATATATATATATATATTCTAGACATATGCTATTAAATATAAGAGACAGTGAATGTCTATTATGTTTAATCATGAGCCGTTCTAAACGTCGTATTTTTGCTTTAATTTCAGTTGAAAATAAAGACAAAAATTCTCCAACATTTGGATAATTATTTATCGGTTTTCTTCTAAGCTATATATATATATATATTAGCTATATATATATATATATATATATATATATATTAGCGCTTGAATGATAAAGTATTTTTCCCTAATGTTAGCATATTAATTTGTGGTTGTTCGGTTTATGGAGCATCTTTTGTGTTGTTCGAATGTGTCGGGGTATAATACATGAACTTAAAAGAAAAATGTGTCATCAGTAAATAGGGCAGCCCAATATGCCAAATACAGGTCGGGGATACTAGAATCCAGTAGGTACAAAAATTTAAATACCTGGGAAGAGTTATAACAGAAGACGGAAAGTGCGACGCAGAGATCCGAAAGTGAATTGGCATGGCGAAGAAAGCATTCCAGAAGCTAAGTAAAGTATTAAGAAACAGGACAATTTCGCTAGAAACTAGGAAGAGAGTACTGGATTGCTATGTGCTGTCAGTTCTTCAATATGGCAGTGAATGTTGGACAATATCATCAAAGATGAAGGAAACACTTGAAGCAGCTGAAATGTGGTTTTACAGAAGGATGCTGTGAATATCATGGATTGAGCATGTGAGCAAATGATGAGGTCTTAGAAATGATGGAAACAAAAAGTAAATTAATACTGAGCATTAGGAAGAGAAAACTGAAGTTCCTGGAACATGCAATGAGGAAGGAGGGCTTGGAGAACCTGATACTAACAGGTCAGATACAGGGAAATAGAGACAGGAGAAAGCAACGGATAACATATTTAAAGGACCTAATCAAGTGGATGATGGAATGATGGTTGCATGGTGTAACAGGAGAAGGAGTGCTAAGAGCCACCAGAAATAGGGAGACGTTGAAAGCCATGATCGCCTAAGTCCTGAAGGGACAGGGCACATATATCAGAAGAAGAAGAATGCCTAGTATCTTTTATCTGCAAAATACAACACAAATTTCAAGAAAAACAACACGAAAAAAAAAAAGATTTTTTAGAAAAATAAAAAGAAAATTTACATATTTCATATACACACAATAAATAAACAATTAGTATTTTTCGTTTCCTTTTTGTTATGGCAGTAAAACACCTTTATATTTCAAAGAGTTAGTTTCATTAAAAGAAATGTGATTGTTTTGAAAAAAATATACCGTAGAAACGAATGATCAGAGAAAAAAGTTCACTTATCGTGTGTTAATTTTGAGGTGTCAGCTGAAGTGTCTTGTTGTTATTGTTCGACTGGGGTCTCTGATTGACTGGCTACTGGTCTGCTACCGAAACGGGAATAAATAACCAATACAATCACATGATCGGCTCCGAAAAGAAAGCTTATTTTTTGCGCTAGTAGTCATTAACATGGGACATTGAAAGTTCAGTTTACTTTTTATCCAATCGACTACCGGAATCACTTAACTTATTTTGGATTATATCTTTTAGTATTTTGTACCGGAATTTGTTTTTAGTGATTCTGATCCGATTTTACGTGTATGCGTTTCTACTTTTGTCCAATCAGTCATGTCTCTCTCGAGACATGATCGCCCAAGTGTGTTTCACGTATACCACTTAACTGAGTGAATCATACATTCACATATATATATATATATATATATATATATATATATATATATATACATGTGTGTGTATATGCTTTAGCAATTCGCTGTAAAATATAGGATTTAGTATTTGTTGTGGATTCCGGATGAGGAACCGCACAAAGTAAGGAACAACAAAAACAGATATTGAGATAGAAAAGTAGGTTATATTGAACGTAATATACAAACTTGAACCCAGCTTAGTAAACTCCAGGAATACTATTAGTAAGAAATAAATAAATACAAGTCTTGAAGTGAAGTCGTTGGAAATAGTATATCCGTGTAGATTATTCTAGATTAGTGGAGCTCAAAGCTAGTCTGATGCGGTAGTCTCTGGGTAAATTCGAAAACTTACGTATCAGTTCCAGTACTTTCTGATAACTCTCACGGATCTCTACGATTACTCTCAACTCTCAACTGCTGTTCTCTCTATGGCAAGAGTATATGTATACTCAGTCGAGTCACTTATCATATACAAAGGGGAGATCCCACAACAGTATTCTATAAATATATGTATCAGATCTTCATAAATGACGTGATCAAATCGCAAGCAGGCATCTAAGAAGATGACACCACAATTTACTCCCGCATCAGTAAGAAATCGGGCGAGGTGGACTAATATAACCACGCTGCTGATCATGAGAAGGATCTCTACTCGGTGGTAGACTGGGTAATAATAATTCATTGCTTCTAAAACAAAACTGCTGTCAGCCATCACAGGCAATCTCTTCTGACCCCGCCCCCGCGTAAGCATGGACCAAGCGACACTCCCTGAAGGCAATATACTGCACCTCCTCAGCCTTAACCTATCTTCCGACCTCAAGTGGAATCATTACATTGAATCAATAGCTAAATCCACAGTTAGGAATATTGTGTCAGTGTGTCGAGCCAGGAAGTTTTTTCCGCCTGAATCCATCTTTCACATATATAAATCAACCATCCGACCGTGCATAGAATACTGTTGTCATATCTGGTCAAGCGCCTCTGCTGTTCATCTCAGTGTTCTCGACAGGCTCCAAAGGATAATGTATAATGTGATTGGTTCCGACCTGGCAGCTCGACTCCAGCCACCTTCTCACCGGTGGGATATGACTTCCCTCTGTCTCTTGTACAAATATTTTCATGGCTTCTGCTCCGACGAACTTATGTCACTGGTGCCCCCGCCACAAGAATTTACTCGTGCAACCAGACTAACAACAAGGTTCCACCCATTTACAGTTAGATCAACCAAATGCAGGCGACAATTCTACTTCATCAGCTTCTTTTCTCTCACTTCCCGCCCGTGGGACTTCCTTCCATATACTTGCTTTCCTGATGGCTACAACCTCCAGGAATTTAAATGCAATGTCAATTCCCATCTCTTATCCACTTGACTCCAATCCTTTCTACATCACCCATGTATCTTGTTCTTTTTCTTTCTCTCTACCTTTACAACTGTTTTCACACCTGTGTTCCCATTCTTCTCTTGCCCTTTCTTTGGCACTCCCTGTAACTGGTTCGTCTTTCTCTTCACTCTCATTCTGTCTAAACTTTTACTCTTATGTAGCCCCCTGCACATCAGTGGCAGTGCCACCTTGCTTTGGGTGAAATGATTAAAAAAACAAAAATAAGGACCAGAATTTCAGGATGATATAGGCAGCAAGCCTTCTCCTGTAAAGAAATTTGTTATTTTGTGTTTCACCCAATCTCCATAGTGACCATTGCTTAACTTCGGTTATTTTCATGGCTTCTTCTACAAATATGTTCATGGCTTCTGCTCCAATGAACTTAAGTCACTGGTGCCCACACCACAAAATTTACTTGTGCAACCAGACTGGCAACAAGGTGGCACCCATTTACAGTTAGATCAACCAAATGCAGGCAACAATTCTACTCCAACAGCTTCTTTTCTCTCACTTCCTCCCTGTGGAACTCCCTTCCATATACTTGCTTTCCTGATGGCTACAACCTCCAGGAATTTAAATACAATGTCAATTCCCATCTTTTATCCACTTGACTCTAGTCCTTTTTACATCACCCTGTGTATCTTGTTGTTTTCCTTTCTCTCTATCTTTGCAAATGTCTTCACACCTGTATTCCTATCCGTCTCCTGTCCTTTCTCTGACACCTAATGTAAGTGGCCCGTCTTTCTCTTCATTCTTCTCCTGCTTAAACTTTTACTCTCTTATGTAGCCCTCTGCGCCTCAGTGGCGGTACCGCCTTGCTTGAGGTGAAACGATTAAAACAAAACAAAAAATATTAAGACGAATCCTTCTACGTACGTTTATGTTTTAAATAGTGTATATAGTTAATCAATTTTTAATCAATTTTTTTTTAATCATATCACCCCAAGCAAGGCGGTAACGCCACTGATGCGCAGAGGGCTACGTAAGAGTAAGATTGGAAAAGAGAAATCCGAAACCACATCCTAAACAGGGAACAAGGGATGAGCCACTACACCTGTACAATAGACGTGGGTGGAGGTGAACCGGGCGATAGTTTAGTCTATCTACTGCAATTGAGAAAAAAAAATGAAAAATAAAAAAGAAAAAAGAAAAGTGAAAAGATTGCAAAAGAGAAAGCCGGATACCACATCCTAAACAGGGAACAAGGGATGAGCCTCTACACCTGTTCAATAGACGTGGGTGGAGTGTGAACCGGGCGATAGTTTAGTCTAGCTACTCCACTTGAAAAAAAAAAGTGAAAAGATTGGAAAAGAGAAAACCGGAAACCACATCCTAAACAGGGAACAAGGGATGAGCCTCTACACCTGTTCAATAGACGTGGGTGGAGTGTGAACCGGGCGATAGTTTAGTCTATCTACTGCAATTGAGAAAAAAAAAATGAAAAAGAAATAAGAAAAAAGAAAAGTGAAAAGATTGCAAAAGAGAAAGCCGGATACCACATCCTAAACAGGGAACAAGGGATGAGCCTCTACACCTGTTCAATAGACGTGGGTGGAGCGTGAACCGGGCGATAGTTTAGTCTAGCTACTCCACTTGAAAAAAAAAAGTGAAAAGATTGGAAAAGAGAAAACCGGAAACCACATCCTAAACAGGGAACAAGGGATGAGCCTCTACACCTGTTCAATAGACGTGGGTGGAGTGTGAACCGGGCGATAGTTTAGTCTATCTACTGCAATTGAGAAAAAAAAAATGAAAAAGAAATAAGAAAAAAGAAAAGTGAAAAGATTGCAAAAGAGAAAGCCGGATACCACATCCTAAACAGGGAACAAGGGATGAGCCTCTACACCTGTTCAATAGACGTGGGTGGAGTGTGAACCGGGCGATAGTTTAGTCTATCTACTCCACTTGAAAAAAAAAAGTGAAAAGATTGGAAAAGAGAAAACCGGAAACCACATCCTAAACAGGGAACAAGGGATGAGCCTCTACACCTGTTCAATAGACGTGGGTGGAGTGTGAACCGGGCGATAGTTTAGTCTATCTACTCCAATTGAGGGAAAAAAAGAGTAAAAGAATAGAAAAGAGTAAAAGATTGGAAAGAGAAAACCGGAAACCACATCCTAAAAATAGTTGTTTATATGTTTGCATTTATATAATGTTTCATTTTAGTTTAATAACTAGTGTCTAAAGTTTTATTTTTGTTTTGGTGTTATCTTAAAATATTAAGGTATTAATTATTGAAGGTTAGGTTTGCAAAAATATACCTAGTTATAATCTTAGAAAAAGAACATTATGATTACATAAAGTAGACAAGAGAAAAACTATATCTTTCTCGCCTACACGTTTTGTCGTGTAGTGATCTTTAACAAGACAAAGAGTTGAAACTAATTTTATTCTAAATAAATTGCTTTTAAGTAAAAAATTGTTGGCTACTAGAAAAAAACACTCAGAAGTTATTCATAAGATTAACTGAAATTATTAAACATTAAAACAAAACGTCATAGTTTGTATTTGAAGAGAATTATGAGATGTTAAAATGATGGAAATTAATCTATTTTTTTCTTATTTTTTTATAACTTGGCTTTGGAACGTATTGTTTCTTTTAAGAAAGATAAAATCGGAATAAAAAACCGGGGCGAAAATCGATATTTTGATTAGGGTTGTTGTTTATATTCATAAACATACATTTATATACATACACACATACATATATACACATATAAATGTATATTTAATATTTGTTCAGTATTTCCTGTTTAATTTTATTTCTTTGATTAATTTTGCTTATTTTATTTTGTTGATTTTATTTATATCTATCTCTGTTTTTATTTCTATACTTCATTTATGTTATGCTATATTTAATATATTTTAATTAATGGTCAGATTGTAATGCAATTATTTATATGCCTACACTTAGCTATTATTTCAGTTTTCTTATTTAATAGTTTATTTTGCTTTCTAAAACTAATTATTGCTAATTTCTCCTGAAAACCTAGTCTACAGATTTTACTCTTAATTCGTTATATATATATCATCACAGAAACACACACGCGCACGCACGCACGCACACACGCATGCACGCACGCAACCATATATATATATATATATTGTTCTGTTGCGATAATGTTTAAAGCTAAGATTTATGTTTTTTCCGTAGTTTTACTCATAAAATGTATTTTTGGTAAGCAGTTTTTTTTTACTGTAAAGTGTTCGATATCGGGGTGGAGACAGCGTGTTGATAGGATTAATGCAAATAAGTTTGTCACTTAACTGAGCAGGTTGATGCCGAACTCGAAGTTCCGTGAGGAAACCGTTATGATATTGCCACAAGTCAGTACTAGGTTTTCGAAGTCGGCACGAACCTGCTTAGTTCAGTAACAAACTTCTCTGCATTAATCGTATATATATATATATATATGTGTGTGTGTGTGTGTGTGTGTGTGTGTGTGTGTGTGTGTGTGTTACGGAAAATCCCGAAGATTAACGAAATGGTTTTTACAACAGACATATTGAAATTATTTGTTTGCACATTATTTTTAGTCGATACTCGTATTTGAGTAGATATTCTGTTTTTAATCAAACAGTGTAATTATATATTTATTTCTACCGGCCTGATTATTTACGATAAATTTTGTACGAAAATGTGCGTCATTCGGCAGTATTCGAATCTGGTGGCTTCCCCTATGCTGACAAGGGTCGCAGGTTTGAATCCTGCCGAATGACGTAAATTTTTGTAACAAAATGTATCGTAAATAATCAGGCCGGTAGCAATAATATTCTGTTTGATTAAAAACAGAATATCTACTCAAATACGAGTATCGACTAAAAATCATTTGTGCAAACAAATGATTTTTATAAAAAAAAATGCTCAATATGCATTTAAAAAAAATTTAGCATGTAGAATTTTTAAATATTCTAATTTGGAAGATCACCAAATTAGGCTACTTTGGTTTCAACCTTTCGGTATAATCCGGCGTTATATATCAACTGATCAGGCAACACTTTTTCGAACTCATAACAGGAACCTCCAGAAGCATAAACGGAGTTATTAAATAAGGGATGAACTGGTAAAGACTAGCAAAATAATCTAATAAACACTTTCATCCGGGTTTGTACAAGCCCAAAATATATTTCCTATGGTGTTTACATACTGACATTACTTCGTATCTTTCATGCAGCAAATTTTCTCGTTCTGGAAATGATACTGTGGTTAAGTTCTCTTTTTTGGCACTGTCTGCAGACATTACTAACGTAGCAAAGTTTTGGCATTTTTGAACATCTAGTTGGAGTATATTAAAAAAAAGGCTAGGTCTTGCAATGCTGGTGGATGATAATGCACGATAAGCAGTTTTTCAACTATTACATTTGAAGCAAAAAGAAAAATTTACAGTAATTGTTAGCAACACCGTTTTGCGGTTATTTTTGTTACCACAACTTACAGCCTTGAAAATGATCTCAGAAGGAGATAGAAAGTTATTGGGAAGATCGAGAAATGTATAATAAAATCAGCTGTCATAGTTACATCTCATTTCTGACATCTTTCAATTATAATACGCGAAAGATTATACACAAGTACGAACAGATTTTATTAAAAAATAAGCAAACACAATGTTTGCTGTTTATTTAATCTGACATGCCTAAAATAGAATTTGCTGCCTAATACACACACACACACACACACACACACACACACACACACACACACACACACACACACACTAACAAATATATATATATATATATATATATATATATATATATATATACTACCGGCCATAATTATTAGACCACCCCAGTTTTTTTAGATGATTTATTTTATACTATTTTTAGTATTTATTGCCAAGTGGATAATTCGAAATGAAAATAGAATGGTTCTTTTGTTATTATTACTTTGCAAAATTTTACAAGGTAGCCAGGAAGCCTTTACTTTGGTCAGCCAATAAGAAAAAGAGACTGCCATGGGGAAGAGAGCACAAAAACTGGACACCAGAACAGGTCATTAGATGCACATGTTATTGTGCAGTATTATCAAAAGAACAAGTCTATTTTCATTTAGAATTATTCATTTGTCAATAAATACTAAAAATAGTATGAAATACATCATTTTTTTAAAATCTGGGGTGGCTTAATAATTGTAGTCGGTAGTGTATTGTTATGTCGCCAAGTATAAATGAATAACTCAACAACAGAATCAGAATATAAGTTGTATTCCGCGGAAAGACGGTTAGTATGTACAGAAGTGATTAGTAATATTTACAATAGAAAGATACAAGAGTCCAATCCGTCGTAAGACGTGTGTATACGTGATTACTTCCGGTACGCCACCGGAAGTGTGACTAACTCTTCACTGACTCGCACTGACTCTTCAGTAACTCATTAGAGACTCTCAAGTGACTCTCTACGACTGTATTTACTAGCCTTCCCACGTAGGCTGGATGTGACACATGGTCATTTTATAGTGGGTATTCCCGGCCATATAGCCGGGCCAAAAAATGTCTGTCTATTTTTCCCCAGTCGTGGTTCTACCCTTCGGCGGAACCACGACTGGGTTACTGCTCTCTGCTCGGAAGCAGAGAGCGCCCCCACCCCGCCCGAAGGCAGAGATCTGACAGTGTCGTAGAGTCGTCAGTCTAGTGACTCTCTACAACCCTCCTGTAGATAATCCACCATTGCTATATATAGAAATGGGAACAGTCCATTTGTAGTCAAATAGGAGCGGCGCCCTAACATGTATATGTGAAAGAAGCTTCATTTTCCTTTTGACTTATTCCAAAAAGGCCAGCTCAATCAAGCGACAATGACGTGCAAACGGTGATAAAAAATCTTTGAACAATGAATTAGCTATTCTTAAGAGAACTTCGTTATATAAAACAAATTCTAGTTAGCAACGGCTAACCAAACTCCGTTATCAGTCAACCAGTCAGTTAAGTGCCATACGTGATACACGCTTGGGCGATCATGTCTCAAAAGAGACATGACTGACTGGGCAAAAAATTATCCTGCAGTAGGTTGTCATTGCTTTCTGCTGTAGACCGGTTGCCAGCTAAGTCTATAGAACCCAATCTGTCTTGTTATTCAACCCATAATTGGAGGGAAGAGACGGCTTAATACCCTTCCCAGCGTTATTTGCGCGTAAGTAAATGCAAGAAATTCAACTGGAATTCGAACTCGGCTCTCCGATTTCTCGTTTCGAGCCGATATCCACTGTACCAAAACGACACATCCGCAACTCTATTATAAACACACAAATAAAATTTTCTTTCTTTCGAAACGAAACGAAACAATGATAGCAAAATTTAGAGACAATTATAGTAACTTAAATATAGATTGTATGGCAGAAATATCTCCCATATAATGGCAAGACATTAGTGACAATGACCGGATAAGCGGTCAAAATAAAAGAAAAGAAAAGAAAATTATTTACCAAAAGACAAAGCTAAATCACAAACAAATATTTAATTTTCTAAAAAAAACTCAAAATTAAAATATGTACAAAGATACGAACGTGGCAATCAAAACAAAAAAATAACGTAGAGGTTTAGGTCAACAAGTGTTACGAGGGAGAAAGTGAGGGTCAAGTATTTTTAACACGTTAGGGCTAGCGAAGTAATGCAAGTGCTTTTATTGGAAATCCACAAATATATGTATAAATAGAATAATTTTTAGGTTGGTCAATGAAAATATTCGAAAACTCTATTTATTAGGTTAATTCCAGGGGGTCCTCTTTTGGGGCTTTTGTTGGTCGGTAACTTTTCCTAGAGATTCTTTCGGCTGGATATAATAATCCACGAATCAAAGCAGAAGTTGAGAATATCAGAAATTCCTTTTTTACAATTTACAGCTCTCTTATAAAAACCTATTTTTATAGAGACTAGCACCTACTTAGCATATTTTCGATGTTTCTCGAATCATATAGATTTTTCTTGAATATACTGGAATGATCTAGAATCTTCCAAACGTTCTATTTCTAATTTCTTTGTTTTACAACTACTTCACGAATGAAAACATTTTGTATTAACAAGTGGGACACAGTAGAATTCCTTACTATAAATTTGAAATTTTGTTAACTTTATTATTATTTTTTATATAGAAGTGCAGCCTCGTAACAGTTCATAAACAGCCAAAAGTTTATAATGTTCGAATAAAAATCAGTAATTATTCTTTCTGAAATGTAAACTGGAAGGTTTAGGAATAGTCCTTCTATTTTGTTCTACTTCTAGTAATTGAAATAAATCAGAAAGAAAACCTGAACGATTTCTTCAGGGATAATATTTTATTATTCGGTTACTAGATGTGAACTAAAGTAGTCTTATAAGACTGGGAAGGTTTCTTCAGGAATAAATTTTTCTTATTCGGTACACATCTAGTAGTCAAAAAAGTCCAAGACTAGGTAGGTTTCTTCAGAAATATTTTCTTATTTGGTACACATCTAGTAATAGAATAAGTCCAAAACTGGGAAGGTCTCTTCAGGAATAATATTTTTTTCTTCGGTACACATCTAGTAATCGAATAAGCTCAAGACTAGGAAAGTTTCTTCAAGAATATTTTTTTATTCGGTACCCATTTCGTAATCGAATATGTTCAGGACTGGAATGGTTCTTCAGAAATTATATTTTCTTCTTTGGTACACATCTAGTAATAGAATAAGTCCAAAACTGGGAAGGTCTCTTCAGGAATAATATTTTTTTCTTCGGTACACATCTAGTAATCGAATAAGTTCAAAACTAGGAAAGTTTCTTCAAGAATATTTTTTTATTCGGTACCCATTTAATAATCGAATATGTTCAGGACTGGAATGGTTCTTCAGAAATTATATTTTCTTATTTGGTTTACGTCTAGTAAACGAATAAGTCCAAAAATGGGAAGGTTTCTTCAGGAATAATATTTTTTTCTTCGGTACACATCTAGTAATCGAATAAGTTCAAGACTAGGAAAGTTTCTTCAAGAATATTTTTTTATTCGGTACCCATTTCGTAATCGAATATGTTCAGGACTGGAATGGTTCTTCAGAAATTATATTTTCTTATTTGGTACACATCTAGTAATAGAATAAGTCCAAAACTGGGAAGGTTTCTTCAGGAATAATATTTTTTTCTTCGGTACACATCTAGTAATCGATAAGGTCAAGACTAGGAAAGTTTCTTCAAGAATATTTTTTTATTCGGTACCCATTTAATAATCGAATATGTTCAGGACTGGAATGGTTCTTCAGAAATTATATTTTCTTATTTGGTACACATCTTGTAATCGAATTAGTCCAAGACTGGGAAGGTTTCTTCAGGAATAATATTTTCTAATTTGGTACACATCTAGTAATAGAATAAGTACAAGATAAGACTCCGAAGATTTCTTCATGAATAATATTATCTTATTTGAGTACTAAATGTGTAACGAATAAGTGCATAGGTTCATTCCTAATGAGCGCACAATGGGTGTCAATTTATTCTCGACTTGACTTAGTCCGAGATTTTCTGGAAAACTGAAAATATATTTAAACAATCAAACTTGGGAGTTTCATGTCACGTGGGCTTGGGTGAGCGACTTTTACTTTTTTTATTAAGAGGTCAAACTGTCTTGTTAGATTCCATCCCGCAAGCAAATATACAGGAAATAAAGAAAGTCAAGGAAGAAAGAAAAATGAGAAAACACAAAGAAAGCGTATCCTTTGATAGCTTGATAATAGATTTTAATAGAAATATTGAGGCCCATGTCATACCAGAAATAATAAGTCCCAGTTATACATTTAATTCTTGCTGAGATCCGCAGGCGTATTGTCATGGACGCATTCCAAAAGTTAAGTAGAGTATTAAAAAACAAGAAAACTTCGTTGGAAATTAAGAAAAGAATACTGAACAGTTATGTGATATCTAATCTTCTAAATGGCAGCAAATCTCGTCAAGGATGAAGGAAATACTCAAAGCAACAGAAATGTGGTTATATAGATGGATAATGAGGACACCATGAACCGAAATGTGATCAATGATGTAGTTTTTGAGAGACTCGAAGAGAAAAGGAAACTTATACAAAACGTCAAGAACAGACAGCTAATTTTTTAATGAGGAAGGAGGGCTTGGAGAATCTGATACTCACAAGAGAGAGACAGATGAAAACAGTTCGTAACATAGTTGATGGGCTTAATCAAAAGCATGGCAGAGCAGATTTTTGGGAGATATAACAAGACTAAATACATTAAGAGCATCCAGGGACAGTAATATGTAAAGGGCCATGATCGCCTAGGTTTTGAACAAACGCAGCATATAAACAAGAATAATTTCATTTTGTTAATCGGACTGACCTCCTGACTAATTTTGTCGGTTACCAAGGGATGCGTCCTCGGTGACTCACGAGGCCGAGGTCGAAAAATCTTTTCCTGGACCGGAAAGGTTTAGTCAGCCAAGGCAGAAAAATCAATTCGAATTAAAAAGCTTTTACCAGACGTAAAAGGGGACAAATCAATGTCCAATGAGGTCGAGATTCTTTCAGTCTCGGTCTCATTCTAAAGCAATGGCCGGCTATTCGACATAATCCAGTCGTTCTTAACAAATCGAGTAATGAAGACGTGTTGAACGGCGCACGCTTTTAAATCATTTCAGGTTAATGCGTTCCCCGACACGGCTCGACTTACGTTGTTTCCTAACTTAATCAACGACCTTTCCGATGTTATCAGTTCTGAACTAAGTATTTATACAGATGACACGGTTATTTACTCCTGTCTTAATAATTAAGTATGTCTAATAGACGAGGCGAAGTAAAACTGACAGCCGGTCTCGAAAATGATCTCAACTCATATTAACTGGGACAGCAAATGGCTTGTAAATTTTAACACCTCTCAAATGAAACTTCTATATTTTGATCATCATCGAGGGTCATTTTCTTTCTATCAGCATGGCTGATGCTAACCTCCAAGAGAACAACTCATTACATCTTGGTCTCATGTTTTCAAATGATTTTTTTTTTCAAATAATTTCCCTCTAATTAACGTAGAATAACCGCTACTGGTGCGCAGGGGCATTACAGTGAGAGAAAAGACCGAGTAGAAGTATATTGAAGAAATGATAAAAGATGAACGGGACTGAAGAAAATACCAGATGACAATTGACGTTGCATCTAAATCCTTAGAAATTTTATCTCTCAGGGAAGCAAGTAAACGTAAGGGAGTTCCACAAGAGGGAAAAGCAAGAAAATAAACTGTTTGTAGCGGTTACATTTAACTATTGCAACAGTAAAAGGGTGGGACCTAGATGCCAATCTAGTACCACGCATGAGTTTATATGATCAGGGCATGAGGAAAAAAAAAGCTCGTCAGAGCAGTTGTTATGGAAATATTTATAGAAAAGACAGAGGGAAGACTCAACACGTCGGTGAGAAAGTGACTGAAGTCGAGATGCCATGTCAGGATCGATTACATTGCAGATCTTACTTTGGATTTTGTCGAGAACCACGAGGTGAATAGCAGGAGCATCCGACTGGTATTCAATGCACGAACGAATGGTAGATTTATAAATGTGCAAGACGGATTCTGACGAGAAAACTTTCTGGCCCGACAGAGTGACGCGACCTTCCTATCGGTAGATGCAGATATAGATTCGATGTAGTCATTCCATTTGAGGTCGACTGAGAGAGTGAGGCCAAGGAGGGACAGCATGTTGCTCTCAAGCAGACTAGCGTCATCCATTCTGATGGTAGCGTTAGTGTTTCTATGTGGTGGTTAAAGGAGGGCAACTTCATATTAGTGGAATTAAGATTTACGAGCCATTTCTTACCCCAGTCCATCACTGAGCTGAAGTCCTTTTCAAGAGCAGCAACTAGGTTTATTTTGTCATCCTGGTTAAATTTCTTATTTAGACGGGAGTAAATGGTGGTGTCTATATGTGAAGTCTGCTTATGCGCGAGTATATATGATAAATGAATCTAAAACTGAGCTTCACTATATCTTTAACGTTTCTAATGCAAAATAGTATAGAAGACTGACTATCGAGGAACTCGTTATTAGTCTGAAGACGTTATTTCTGAAGACGAAACGCGTCACTTAAGAGTTTTCCATTTTACCACTTGATTACCCTAATATATTTATTTACAGTTATCCGGTTTCGTAATAAAAGCTCAAACTATAAAATATGTTATTAACAAATCGTGAAATGAATATCGGTTATAATGGCCACTCTTCTAGATCTTTTCACAGTCATGACGATCCTCTCCCCGGGTCTCTGTCGGTGAACCTAAGTCATTTCTTATCTTCATCAACGACCTCCCCGATGTCCGCAGTTCTCAACTCGGTATTTATGCTAATGACAACTGTTTACTCACGTCTTAAAAGCTTGATAGATCCAGTAGAGTAACTCACGCAACTGATCTCGAAAATGAGCTCCAGTTTGAGGGAAGAAATGGACTGCAAAGTTAAAATAGTGAAATGATACCGTTTCAACTCTAGTTAATCACTGACTGGAGCTCCGTTTCAAGCCAGGTTTACTTTGTCAGCCCGGGTAGATTTCTTATTGAGACGAGAGAAAATGGTGGTGCCATCTGCATAGATGTCTACTTGGGAACTAACTACATCAAGAAGATCATTGATGAAGATCAGAAACTGCGTAGAATCTAGGATAGTATTGAGGCACGCCCACGTTTGTATGAAAGGATCTAGAAGCTTGCCTGTTTAAATTTCACGATTTGATAGGAATAATGAAACTATTGTATTGAGTCAACTGCTAGGTCTGCTGCTAAGAAGGTTGGTTGGCTTGTTCGGGTCAGGGAATTTATTTTTCGTTAAAATCCTTCTTGTACATTTATAAATCTATCATTCGTCCGTCAATCGAATATTTGTAACGAAGACTTGTCCGTATAGACACGAAAGAGGCCCCGTATTGCGTGCGTACTCGTTTGTCGAAGACAGTTACATCCAGATTCTCCCCGTTAGCAACAGAACAGCTTGGCCTGTCAAAATACGGATCTTCCCGCAACTTGTTCATATCAGTGTATTCTCTCTCCACTTAATAAGTTATATAAAAATAATATATATCTATAATCCACCAGGAAAATCACCCATTGCATCTTCACGGACTTTTCTAAATTGGCATGAAGTGGAAAGACTATAACGAATCCATTGCTAGGTCAGCGATATAATTTTCTTCTGAATATATCTTACATATCTATAAGTTTACCAATCGTTCTTAGAATATTGCTGCAACATATGGTCTGGTGCCCCTGCTATTTACCTTAAGCTCCTTGATAAGATCCAAAAACGAATCTGCAATATTAATGGTCCTGATCTAGTGGCTCGGCTTCCGTCACCTCCCCCCCCCCGCCATACGGTTGTATCTCTGAGCATTTTTTTATAAATACTTCTATGCTAATTGTTCGGATAAGTTCTTTGCTATGGTACCTAGATTTTTTTCATTTTAACCCCAATACTAGACTACCGTCGAGATATCCTCAATTTACAGTCGGGCTGGCTAGATGTACCCGTAAGTTCTATGCAAACAGTTTCTTTTCTCGCACTTCTCGTTTGTGAAACTCCCTTACGGCTTCGTGCTTTCCAGCTAACTTTCATATTCAAAAATTTAAATGTAATATCAATCACTATCTGCTGTCCTCCTGATTACTCTTTTCTCTTTACGCCCATCAGTAATGTTTTTATTCCTAAATTTTCTACACCCCAAAAAAACATTCGGTCTTAGCGGCTTTGCTGCCTTGATTGAGGTTTCCGAGAGGATGGAAACTAAAAGGAAATTATTACTTAACATCAGGAAAAGACAGCTAAAGTTCCTGGAAGTTTGAGGAAGGGGAGGTTGGAGAATCTGACACTCGCAAGTCAGATAGAGACAGACAGACAGACAGAGAGGGGAAAGCAACGCGAGATATAGGGATGAGCAAGTGGATGACGGAGCAGGGTTTGGAAGAGATACCAAGAGAAAAAGTATTGAGCTATAGGGATTAGTGGAGGTCCATGATCGTCTACGTCCTTAAGGAGCATGGCAAATAATGAAGAAGATACTGTTCCTCCATGAAATTGCCTCACCTCATGTGGCCAAGGATACCATCCGGAGATTTGATCGGGAGACACTTTGCCATCCTCTTTATACCTCTGAACTTTCACTAACAGATTGCCATCGCTTTCATTCTTAGGACAACCGCCTTCAAAATCATTCGCAAATTAGGCAAACATGTGTCGGCACTCATAGACTTCTTTACAGCCAAGGCATTGTGCAAATGGGGAAACGTTAGCAAAAATTTCTGGATGTCGATGGGAATTACTTTGAGGATTAACGATATGACAAATTTGTTGCATATCTTTCTTTTATTTATTTTTTATTTTTTACTATTAAAAAACTACGGCATATAAAGAAAAAGATCAGCCGAAAGCACACAGAACCAACAAAATTTTGAACAATTTTTGCATTAGGACCGTGAAAGAAAGCATTTATGGCCATACAAGATAAACGTAACAATAATATAAAAAAAATACTAAAAATACCTTCTTAATTTTGCTCAGCAAAACATGTATTAAAGAAGGGTTGCTTGTCAAATACAAAAATATAACTCGATGACTAGTGGGTGAGTCGATTTCTTTTTCTCAGTGACAGAGTGTGAAATTTCATGTGCTACTTCTAAGCACATTTCAAAGTGACGATTAAGTTTCCTGAATAGAGAGATGACAGTGAAATGGGAGCCTCTTTAATCGCTTTAAGTCTGCCCTAAGTCTTAAATCTGTCGTGCTATTGATCAAAATGCGTTTCTTTTCATCAATATCAGTCTATACCAATCATTATGTCTGGCCTTTTATACATATAACCTCTTCTGTTATAGGCAGTTACAATCACTTCATTATCTATAACACACACACACACACACACACACACACACACACACACACATATATATATATATATATATATGAGTTGAATATATGGATCGGAATCCGATGAGATGAATAGAATAAATTAAGAACAAGTAGGAAAAAAAGTGTATAATCTAACATGTTTCACTTATAACAAGCTTCTTCAGAGATTTTTTTTTTAATCGTATCACCCCGAGCAAGGCGGTAATGCCACTGATGTGCAGGGGGCTATGTAATAGTGAAAAGATCGGAAAAGAGAAAGCCGGAAACCACATCCTAAACAGGGAACAAGGGACAAGCCTCTTAACCTGTTCAATAGATGAGGGTGGAGTGTGAACCGGGCGATAGCTAGATCTATCTACTCCAATTGAGAAAAAAAAGTGAGAAGATTGGAAAAGAGAAAACCGGAAACCGCATCCTAAACAGGAAACAAGGAATGAGCCTCTTCACCTGTTCAATAAATGTGGGTGGAGTGTGAACCGGGCGATAGTTTAATCTATCTACTCCAATTAGTTTAGTCTATCTAAGAATGATTTAAAAATTCGAGAAACAGTATTTTTAAATGGGGTATAGATTCAAAGGTGAGATATGTGTCCCGTTTGTTAAAGCAACGGATGAATATTAAATGTAGAAGATAAAACTTGTGTTTGTTTAACTGCATGTGTCAATGCGTTCTTTTTAAATAAAATAAGAGAAAACAGTTATGAATGTATGCGTTGAGAGAATTTAAACGGAAATATATTTCATTTATGATTCATATATGAATCTCACGTTATTTAGAATAAAAATCGTTCCCTCATTTGATTTTTCTCAACGCATACATTCATAACTGTTTGTTCATTATGTCTGGTCTTTTATATGTGTAACCTCGTCTGTTATAGGCAGCCACAATCTCTCCATTATCTAAAATATATATATACTAGCAGTATAGCCCGGCGTTGCTCGGGTGTAATGAAAGCTTTAAAACTAATCCATGGTCTTGGACGTTGGCACGAAAGACTAAAAAGCAATAGTTGCTTCCAGTTAAAGCAAAACCGTAGACTGAAAGAAAAATGAATGGATGTAAGTCAAATTTTGATTTCCTGGTATCGATATCAAATAAGTTTTTTTCGTCGTAAACTGAATTTTGAAGGCTAAATAAGTCCTCTGAGTAAAGGGTATCATGGCTGAGACTAAGAACTACAATTATACCTACTTAAAGCCAAACCCGAAGCAAAAACTAAAAGAAAAAAGCTGAAAAAAAAATACAGATATACAGGCAGATAAACAGACACACACACGCAAACATCTTGCCTTTTATATATATATATATATTATCGATTTTCTGCATTATTGTAATAACTGCAACCTTGAAACTTCTGAATATCGTTTCTTATGTCTTTGTCTATGAGTGTATCAAATCGGACCGCTCCTTCTCTAACCCGATTTTTTCGATTATCGATTTTCAATGTTTATCGGGGGTACCTCGACACAAAACCTAGCTAAGAACACTTGCAGACGCTTATAGTACAACTGTGTAAATTTTCAAGAAAATCGGTTCAGCCGTTTCGGAGTCTATAGGTAACGGACACACACACACACACACACACACACACACACACACACACACACACACACACACACAGACAATGTTACATTTATAAATAAGTTTAGATTAGTTGAATATATGGATCGGAATCCGACAAGATGAATAATGAACAAGTAGGAAAAAGTGTCATTAATCTAACATGTTTAATTTATAACAAGCTTCTTCAGAGATTTAATAAGGACAAATTTAATTTCGTTTTTATTATATCTCTGAAGAAGCTTGTTATAAGTGAAACATGTTAAATTAAATACACTTTTTTCTTATTTGTCCTTTATTTGTTCTATTTATATATATATATATATATATATATATATATATATATATATATATATATATATTAATTATAAATTTAATTTTGGGGGGCAAATTCTTTAATTACTATGATTATTTTTTTTATTTGTACTTATGAACAAATCCCCGTAAGTACGTATTTTAATATCTCAGTTCATTATTCTTATTCTTCTGTTAATTTTGAGTTTTTCTTTTCCCTTTTCTTTTTTCTTTTCTTTTCTTTTATCTTATCTTTTCAATTTGTCTTCTCTTCCTCTTTCTTTTTTCTTTTTCTTTTTTTCTTTTATTTATTTCTTCTGCTTTATTTTTTTCATCTTCCAGTTTAAAACTTGACATGTCTGTATTTCTGCGGCGAAACATTCGCCACACTTCCGTCTAGCAAACCAATCGTACACACACACCATTGAGAACTTATTACCTCCCACCCAGCTTAATTTTTTTCATTGTATAACTTTGTTTTTATTTCTTCATTTGTATTTATTTTTTTATATTTATTTACATTATATTATTATTATTATTACAAAATAAATTAACCTCATTTTACTGCTTGATTTTTTTAAATTTTTTTTTATAAGCGTTTCACCCCGAGCAAGGCATGTCACTGCCACTACTGTGCAGGGGGCTACGTAGAGTGGAGAAAGGATGATTAAATATAGGAAATGACAGGGGGTGGGTGATAGGCGGGTGAGGATACCGAGAATGAGGGTTGGGTAGATGAGAGTGTTCTGAGAATAGTTGGGAGTTAGTGTGATAGGAGGTGTCTATTGACCCTACATTTAAACACCTGGAGATTGTAACTGTCGGGAAAGCAGACTTGTGGAAGGGAGTTCCACAGGCGGGAAGTGCGAGAAAAGAAGCTGTTGGAGTAGAATTTACGGTTACATCCTATTTGTTTAACTGTAAAAGGGTGGGACCTAGTTGCTAATCTAGTACCTCGTGTAAATTCGTGCTTAGGCGGCACCAGTGATCTAAGCTCTTCGGAGCAGAAGCCATGAAAGTATTTGTAGAAGAGGCACAGGGAAGCCACATCACGCCGGTGTGAGAGATGATGGTGCTTTAACATTGAAACTTTATAGCTATCAAGTTGCAGTATGATTATTATTATTATAGTAATAATAAATACACACACACACTCATATATATATATATATATATTGTTTTGAACATAATTTTTGATCGATATTCGTCGATGTAGATAGGGGTCGCAGGTTCGAATCCTGCCGAATGACACATTTACTTAAATATCTACTTAAATACGAGTATCGATCAAAAATAATTTTCAAAACAACTCATTTAAAATTGTCGGTTGTTTATAATCAAGTTTCGTTATATATATATATATATAGTCATCCGCAGACAGATCTGTTTCACTGTATTACAGCTCATCAGTACGGTTAGACATACGATTGCTTTTACCCCGGATTGAAACACGACTGAATTGGCGTGGGTCGGTGATTCTACCTCTGAGCTATGTAGAAGGATGCAGATTTTAAGCGCATGATGTATCATACGCCAGTAGTTAGAGTGCTCTAATCATTAGTAATGAGTTATATAGGAGAACCAACAGTTTTAGAATTCCGTGTTCTCCGGCATTTACTTTTTTTTTTTTAAGTGTTCAATACAACATATATCGTAGAGCATAATTGTTGTGGGGGAGTTACCCACGTAATAATGGACTCTTCTTTGCCTATATAGTTAATTACTCTCTAGGACGTGTGCAGGAGTGAGAGAGACTCTCGTGAGAACTCTCGTGTGGAGTGAGCAAGGGCGACAGAGACTCTGGTTCCCAGTACGACTTCAGTTCAACGCAAGCTATTATTACTTTCCCCTTTATATCTCTTTGTATCTCTTTGTATTTGTTTGTATTTCTTCTTGACGTAATAAATGATCTTGAACCTACCACCTTGTTGACTTATTATTTTATGGTCCCATACCGGGTTTATATCAATAATATAATTATAATTAAAAAAATTTTTATTTAAAATTTAATTAAAATTAAATTAATTTTAAATAAAAAACAAATTTAATTATATATATATATATATATATATATATATAGGTATAGATGTCCAGTTCGTGAACGGTGAGGATAATCCAGCATGATTAACTTAATATAAAATATTGTTATATCTATATAGAGCGGTCAGTGGATGTTATCCAGAGCAATATTATATTTGTAAAGGAAAACTCAACACGTCATTTCAATTGGTAATAAATTATAATTCATTTATAATTTATGAATTATAATTTATTACCAATTGAAATGGCGTGTTGAGTTTTCCTTTCTATATATATATATATATATATATATATATATATATATATACACTAATGAGAACATTATAATGGGGGGGGCTTACGAAACTTCGAAATCTGCATGAACCTGCTTAGTTAAAATTAAAAAAAAAACTCAATCTCCGCACCGATATCGAGCACTTACTTGCCAAAATATATAGTAGCACAAGGAAACACTTGTGGAACGGGCATCAGGGAAAAAAGCCCGTCAGAACAGTCTCCATGAAAATACTTGTAGAAAAGACAGAGGGAAGCCACGTCAAGTCAGTCAGAAAGTGAGAGAAGGCGGGCTGCAAAGTTCAAGATCGATTACAGATCCTTCTTTGGATTTTGTCAAGAACCTCAAGATAAACAGGTGGAACACCCGACCAGATATGGCCAACAGTGTTCAATGCACGAATGAATGGTAGATTTATAAATGTGCAAAATGGACTGTCGAAAAAACTTCCTTGCTTGTCACAGAGACTCAACCTTCCTAGAAGTAGATATAGATGCAGTTATAGATCCGATGTAGTCGTTTTAATTTTTTTTTATTTTTTTATAAGCGTTTCACCCCGAACAAGGCATGTCACTGCCACTATTGCGCAGGGGGCTACATAGAGTGGAGAAAGGATGATTAAATATAGGAAATGACAGAGGGTGGGTGATAGGCGGGTAGGGATACCGAGAATGAGGGTTGGGTAGATGAGAGTGTTCTGAGAATAATTGGGAGTTAGTGTGATAGGAGGTGTCTATTGACCCTACATTTAAACACCTGGAGATTGTAACTGTCGGGAAAGCAGACTTGTGGAAGGGAGTTGAGGGCGGTCGAGAGAGTGAGGCCAATGAGGCTCTCTGAGAAGTTAGCTTTTTCCATTCTGATGGTAGGTAGGAAAGTTTCTCGATAGGAGTTAAAGGAAAGCAGCTTTGTTTTGAAGGCAGTGAAATTTACAAGCCATTTCCTACCCCATTTAACCACAGATTGGTGGTCTTTTTGAAGGGCAGCAGCCAGGTTTACTTTGTCAGTCTTCGCAGATTTACTATTGAGACCGGAGAAAATGCTTGTGTCAGCTTGAGTGGTTGTAACTATATAATGATAAAAGAAAAAACTTATCATAGCGAAGCGCTTCGTTCTCTGTGGAACTTTATCAAGACAAATGCAAGGATTTTCTTTTGAAAAACTGTTACTGGTTTTTCAACATTTTTGAATTCGGACCACTGATCAATATTCATCAGGTTAGCTGAAACGACAGGCAAGCTATGGAGGATACGAAATGATACATTCAATGTATAACTAACGAGAGCAAGTAAGGGATGTTTTGTATTGTTTTATGCAAATTATTATTTAAATTAATTTAGTTTGAGATTAATTCATGTGTTATCTATTTAAAATAATGACTTTAACCATTTTAATTTAATTTGTTAACATTGATTGGTTTAGTTTTTATTTTGTTTTGTTTTGTTTTACAGTATATCAACCTCAGTGGGTTATTTAATGCCGACAAGATTTTTGCAATAAATTTGTATGAATAGTATATATATATACTTTGTAAGAAATAAGTTTGTAGATCAGTTTTCTTTGGCGTTTTTATTTTCTGTGTTTTTTGCTGAGAGTCAGATGTATTGCTATCAATTCTTTTTCTTCAAAAACACATTCCTGGATCTTTTTCCTTCAAAAACGTATTATGGCTATAATTTTTTCTTTCAAAAACGTATTTTTCTTGGTAACATCTTTCTTTCAAAAACGTATTTTTGCCGCTAATATTTTTCTTCAAAAACGTATTTTTGTTGGTAACATTTTTTCTTAAAACGTATTTTTGTTGGTAACATTTTTCTTTCAAAAACGTATTTTTGTTGGTAACATTTTTCCTTAAAACGTATTTTTGTTGGCAAAATATTTCCTTCAAAAACGTATTTTTGTTGGTAACATTTTTCTTTCAAAAACGTATTTTTGTTGGTAACATTTTTCTTTCAAAAACGTATATTTTTGTTGATAACATTTTTCCTTCAAAAACGTATTTTGTTGGTAACAATTTTTATTCAAAACGTTTTGTTGGTAATATAAAAATATTATTAAAAAATATTATTAAAAAATGTTTTGTTGGCAATATTTTTCATTGATAAAAATTTGCTTAGTAAATACTTTCATAGCATTTTGACCTCGATTTGGGGGTTAACTATTTCCCCATAGCTAGGACCCTAACAGGTGCTACCCCTCCGGGTCAGGGTAGACCTGGGAACAACAGCAATTAAGAGGTGGTTCCATGCTCCTCACAACCTCCTAATCAGGGGTCTTGCTGCCGGATGCAGTTTACCGACATACCCAGGACCCTAACATTTTTGTATAATATATATGAGATCTGATAAAATATCAACAGTAATCGAAGCCGCTTGAAAAACCATTAAGACTGGTGAACACGATTTTTGATGCCAAAAAACAAAACACCTAAGTTGATGGTGTTAATTCCGAAAATGACCTTAGATTTTCCTGGTTAGCTACCGTTTTTGCTGGACCGAAATAGCTCATTTTTGGGAAAAAAGATCAATTTATGATCTTGGCTGAGTGACACATTTAGTTAATAAAAGTCGTAGAAACCCATCAATTTTTCAGTAGGCAGAGCAATTTGTCAGCCACCCGAAATAAACTATCTTTATAAGAAAAATTGTTTTTGAGTCAAAACATTTAAAATAGAAGCACCGAATTTTTTCTAATTCATCGCCAAAATTCTAATTAACAGATAAACTTTATCAGGAATACATTTTATTAGTAATACGCTGATATGCGTATTACGGTTCATTTTTATTTAGCCTTGCGGCGATGTGAGTGATGAGAAAGAAGAACAATTCCAACAGGGTATCAAAATAATGGAAGAGCTCTACCAGGAATGAGGTGGGGGACAAACGAATGACGGCTGACTACTTCTGGAATATCAAAAGGGACTTAAATAACATTGAACATGACATACAGTCAGGAAAAGAACATTTTTATCATAGTTCCTATGCTCACGAAGGTTTTATTTCTGCTGTTAGTTTATTAAATGATTTGATGAAAATATGTGTTGGTCTTGGAATATTCAATCGTGTTATTTTAAAAACTTAGGGTCTCATTGTTATTGAAAAACAATATTTCTCAATAAGCAAACCAATATTTGTTGGTTTAAAAACAAATTGAGAGGTTTCTACGATTTTTCTTTGAGAAATTGTTGTGCCGTGAGTAAGAATAAATAACTCAACAACAGGAAGAGGTTAATTGTTGTATTCCGTGAAAATAGTATTTACAAAGGCTAATCGTCCCAACCGTCGTAAGACGTAGTATGAGCAATGGGTACTTCCGGGTCGTCACCGGAAGTCTACGACTGACTTGTCGATCGGCTGCTCGGCACACCCTCCTACGTAGATGCCAACATTACTTTACATAGTAATGGAATAGTCCATTATAGCCGAATAGGCGCGGGCGTCCCAACAGAAATATTGCCATTGGTCAACATCATATATACAGAAAAAAAAAATGAAAAAAATGCTTCTTTTTTTTGTTAATTAGGCGTTTCTGTACAGCAAAAATGGTATCCAACCAAAAGAAGATACGGCTATTTTCAGATTAGCTAAAGAGATGTTTGGTGTCTCGACACCATTTCATTTTTTTTTTGTGTTGGACAGATTTATTATGTATGCACACTAAGATGTAGCCTACACACTCACTTTCAATGTTTATAGGAGTGTTTGGAAGGAAAGTGTGTGGAGTGTGGTAGTTTAACCACACCATAGAAACCTTTTAAAAATGCTTATATCAGGAAAGAAATCGTGGGTCAGTGGCTAACGCTCCTAAAACCATTGCTCAGTCTTTGCAGAGAAATACCTTAATTTTTCCGAGACTGAAGAAAACACGAATAAGTCGAAACAATGTAAAGATAATGCTGACAGTTTTCTTCGACTACAAGTTGCTCCACCTAATCAGGTTAACAAAAGAAAATACCGTGACGTGTTGCTGTGTTTGCGGAGTGTTGTTCCTCGGAAAAAAGATGCCTCCAGTGAGTGGCAACTCCACCATGGCACCTTAAGCGCAGCATATGCAGCATTTTTTTTTTTTTTTTTGGCCAAGAACAATAATCTTCAGCTCCGAAAACCACCATATCTGCGTTCCTCTACGGAAAATAGTCATTAGAGCGAAGTTGCTCTGAACTCTCAGCTACACAATGCGTCGAATCCTACTGAATCCTACTATTGTTCGTTAATAAGATTTTGAAAATTTTTATGCCAGCAGACAAAAATAAATAAATATATACAGTTTAATAAATGAACAAAATTTAGTAAAAAATAACGTTAAATTGATAAATCTTTTAGGGTTATTATATAAAAAACTCCATCCCTATTCGTCATTAGCGTCTTCATTCTGAACAATATAAGAAACATAGATGATACAGTGTTGATAGTAGACATGGAAAGGAAACTACAAGACCTACAGAAGGTAGCTAAAGAAAGCGAAAAAGAAAGGACTAAACATAAACTACAAGAAAACTGAATGCATGGTCATCAGTAAAAAGAGGAGCCCAAAATGCCAACTACATGCTGAGGATACTAAAATCAAACAAGACACGGAAAGGAAACTACAAGACCTACAGAAAGTAGCTAAAGAAAGTGGAAAGAAAGAACTAAACAAAAACTACAAGAAAACTGAATACATCGTCATCAGTAAAAAGAGGAGCCCAAAATGCCAACTAAAGGTCATGGATACTAAAATCAAACAAGTCACGGAAAGGAAATTACAAGACCTACAGAAGGTAGCTAAAGAAAGCGAAAAGAAAGGACTAAACATAAACTACAAGAAAACTGAATGCATGGTCATCAGTAAAAATAGGAGACCAAAATGCCAACTACAGGCTGGGAATACTAAAATCAAACAAGACACGGAAAGGAAATTACAAGACCTACAGAAAGTAGCTAAAGAAAGTGAAAAAAAACGGACTAAACATAAACTACAAGAAAACTGAATGCATGGTTATCAGTAAAAAGAGGAGCCCAAAATGCTAACTACAGGTCATGGATCAAACAGGAAACTACAAGACCTACAGAAGGTAGTTAAAAAAAGTGAAAAGAAAGGACTAAAGATAAACTACAAGAAAACTGAATGCATGGTCATCAGTTAAACGAGGATACTAAAATGCCAACTACAGGCTGGGGATACTAAAATCAAACAGGTACAGAAATCTAAATAGCTGGGAAGTGTTCTAACAGAAGATGAAAAGTGCGAAACAGATCCGAAGGCAAAATGGCATGGCCAAGGATGCATCTTGAAGCTGAAAAAAGTATTTAGGAAAATTTCGCTGGAAAAGAATAGAGTACTGGATTGTTATGTGATGTCTGTTCTTCAATATTGACAATCTCCTCAAAGATGAAAAAGAAACTTGAAGTAACAGAAATGTGGCTCTTTAGAAAGGGTTCTGAATATACCCTGGACCGAACGTGTGAGTAACGATGAGGTTTTAGAGAGGATGGAAACGGAAAGAAAAATAATGCTTAACATCTGGAGGAGACAGCTGAGGATTCTGGGAAATGTAACAAAGAAGAAGAGCTTAGAGAATTTGATACTCGCAGGTCAGATAGAGGAAAAGAGATACGGGAGAAACCGACGCGTAATATACTTAATGGGATTGAGTAAATGGATTACATGGAAGTGGTTAGCTGACGGACCTTGTGGCAATGTAACAAAAGAAATTTAAAGAAGCTGACCTGGACGTAAGGTCGCGTCACATATTCATTCTACCTCTTATTCTAATTTTCCTTTTTTCATTTTCACTCCACGCCGCCAAAGAAAACAACAGGACACTCCAACTGTCTGCCATTAGTACAATTTCCCTATTTGTTTTACCTTCTTTCTCACCCTGTCGCCAACCTACCAAAAAGAGGAAGGAACATAAGACTTCCCATTCTGATACTATCAGTATACGCCCCGGGACACTTGGATACTTATTACAATAAAGCATGAACTCTTTCAATGTTCTTTCAATGTCGAAACAAAATGTACAATTTTGTAGTAGTTTGTAGTTTGTACATGTTCTAAAGTAATATATATATATATATATATATATATATATATATATATATATATATATATATGTATGTATGTATTTCATTTGGGAATGAGTTATTTCCAATGAAAAATATTCAAAAGTTTCATAATAAAAATGTATTGAAAAGTTTTAATACAAGTGTATACTGGTCTAATTTAATTATGACTACAAATTAAGTAACTAATTATATATATATATATATATATGGGAAGCGAAAACGGAAAAATTAGTTATTGTAAATCCTCTGAAGATACCGAAAGATTGAAACGTAGGTTGCGGAAATAACTCATTTCGAAAAGAAATATATATATATATATATATATATATATGTGTGTGTGTGTGTGTGTGTGTGTGTGTGTGCTTAGGCAGCAAATTTTCTTTTTAAATAAAGTGCAAATATTAATTGACAACAAAATTAAACTGCAGATTCTTGAGGCAATATTCATTAAAAAACTTAAGCCATCAATTAATAGAATCAGCCGTGAATACTGTAGTAATGATGTAAAATGTTTGTAAAAAGAACAATTTATTTATGCTTTAACACGTGCATGACCATATCATTACAACATATAAAAAAATTCCATTTTGGATAATTTTTACGTTCTAATGAACGCTAAGCAATTTGTCAACCGATATATTTGAAGCAAGAAGAAAATTTACAGTAATTTTTATCAACACAGTTGTTTTTTGTTACAACAACTCACACCCCTGAATATGAACTCAGAAGGAGATTGAAAGTACTTGGGAACATGGAGAAATGAATAATAATAACATCTGTCAAAGTTACAGCTCATTTCTGACAAATTTCAATTAAAATAAGCGAAAGATCATCCGTGAGTATGAACGGATATTATTAAAAACAAGCAGACGCAATGTTTGCAATTTATTTATTCTGACAAAAGTATAATTTTAAAAATAATTTCACCCCAAAGAAGGCAGTACAACGACTAGTGCACATGGGGCTACATGAAACGAAAATGAAAAGAAAGAAAATCAGGTCACAAGGGATGTCGGAGAAGGGATAAGAGAAAGATGGGAACACTGGTGTGAAGAGAGATGCGTGAGAGTAGAGCGGAAAGGCAAAAGAAGAAAATACAGGGATGACGGGGAAAGGATGGAAGTCAAGAAGATAGCAAATGACGTATATATATATATATATATATATATATATAGTCATCCGCAGACAGACCTGTTTCGCTGTATCACAGCTCATCATACAGTTAGACATCCAATTAGCTTTTAACCAGGATTGAAACCCGACCGAATTGACATCTGTCGGAGATTCTACCTCTGCGCTATTAGAATTTTAGCGTGTGATATACTATGTAAAAATACGCTAGTAGCTGAGAGTGTTTTAATTCATTAGTGAATGAACGATGCGTAGATGTTAGAGTAGCTACTGTTCTTTGAAAGTCTACCATTCTTTCAGAGTACTCAATTAGGGTGTGATACATATATATATATATATATATATATATATATATATATATATATATATATTTTAATCATTTCACCCCGAGCAAGGCGGAAACGCCACTGATGTGCAGGGGGTTACATAAATGTAAAAAGATTAATTAGAAAAGAGTGAGGAGTACAAACTAGTTAGAATGGAACAATAGAAAGCAGGTGCGATGGCAGATACATAGGTGGAGAGAAAGGGAAGGTTATACAGGGATGGGAAGAGAGCTAGAGTCCAGTGGTTAGTAGATGAGTATTGACTTTGCATTTAAATTTCTGGAGGTTGTAGCCGTCAGGAAAGCAAGAATACGGGAGCGAGTTCCACAGGCGGGAAGTGCAAGAGAAGAAGCTGCAGGAGTAGAATTGTCGTCTGCATTTGGCTAACCTGACTGTGAATGATGAAACGTTGATGAAAATAAGGAAGAGCGTCGGGCCCAGGATAGAGCCCTGTGGGACACCAGCATTCGTACTGTAGGACGAAGAGGCACGCCCATTCAGAACAACCTTCATTTTGCGGTTATTTAAGAAAGATTGGATTAGGTCAAGCAGGCGACCGGTAATACCATAACCGCGTAGTTTGCATAGGAGGCCAGAGTGCCAAACCCTGTCGAAAGTATTGGAGATGTCCAGAGCAAACGCGCGAGCCTCGTCAGACTCATCAAGGGCCTGTAGCATGTACTCCGTTACGGTTGTTAGCAGGTCGGCCGTGGACCTGGCAAAGCGGAATCCATATTGCCTGTCGGAGAACAGTTTGTGGGCGGTGAGATGATGAACTATTTTAGCATTGATTATAGCCTCGAACACTTTCCCGAATATCGGTAGAAGACTGATAGGGCGATAGTTGGATGGGTCCGAGGGTTCCCCACAATTCTTAAATACAGGAACGACTGAAGAGAATTTCCAGCATGCAGGAAAGCAGGAAGCAGAAAGGCAGTAGTTAAATAGTTTAGAGAGGACAGGGGAAAGTTCAGGAGCACGCCTCTTAAGGACTATCACCGGGATTCCATCGTCTCCACACGCCTTATGGGGGTCGAGTTTTGAAATTACTCTGGATACTACTGTCGGGGTAATATATACGTCGTGCAGTTTGGCCTCAGTTCTAATAGGGAAGTCGGGTGGGTGTACTCCGGACGAGTCGAATGTGGAGTTGGATGAGAATCTGTGGGCAAAGCAATCTGTAAATTCAGACAAAACTTAGAGGGGAAATAGCCATTTTCAACGTCATTTTAAGACATGAATTTTCAGCTCCTTTTAAACAAAGAATAAGGAAAAAGTCTAAGCCCAGAGGTTTGTTCTGGTAAAGAAAGTGGTAGTGGGAGGTGTGTGGTTTGACCCTTGAGTTAGTAGTCGTAGGTTGTGGTGAAGTAACTGCTTAGCTAAATTTAAAAAAAATCTATTATGGCTAATTGGAAGAATAGGATAATTATTGTGATTTATACTTATTTCTATCACGACACATAATAATGATTTTCCTTTCCTTTATTCGGGAGTATATTCTCGCATTTAAATTTCAAAATTTTAATTTTTTCTGTATTGGTTTTTATAGAGTTAATCTAGCAGAATTTTGGTAGTAATTTCTTTATTGGTAGTGGGAGGTATGTGGCTTGATCATTTGGTGGGAAATTAACTCTTTAGCCAATTTAAAAAAAAAAACCTTAATATTTATTATAAATTATAATTTAGAACATGTTCAAACTACAATCTACTACAAAGTGTACTTCGCCAGTTATACTGCCTCTCACTCCTCTCTCTTCTTTGTCCACCTTCTCTCTACCTTCACCCCTCTATGCATTTTCTTACTTCTTCCTCTTTATTAAACCCAAACGCCGAGTAACCAAAGGGTTGTATATGACTGTCCTTGCATCCTACTTTTAAACCTGGCACTTCTCTTGGACCCCCTCACGATGTCTCATTTCGTTCTTTCTCTTTCTCTTCCGTTTTTCTCTTTTAGTTCTTTCTCTTTCTCTTCCATTTTTCTCTTTTAGTTTTTCTCTTTTTCTTCCGTTTTTCTCTTTTTGTTCTTTATTTCTTCAATGTCTCTTTTGCAACCCCACTTTCTTGGTTTCTCATTTTTCCTACCCCCTTTACCTCGGACAAAAAAAATTTACCAATATAAGAAAACAAATTTTCCATCTCCCTTCAAAAAATAACGTTTACTACCTGATGAGACATCTTTGTAGTACACTGTAATTTGTTCTAAAATAATATTTTATAATAAATATTCATGGCTCTATCTCGATATTGAGCACAGTTTTAAATTAATGTTTTGAACGTTGTTAGTAATTTCTGCGTTCCCTATTCATTTTATATATATATATATTTATTAGTAAATATACGCATTGTCTTACGTTGATAGCACTACTCGAAGTTTCATGCGATATGCAATCAGCAGGTGCATATTTTTGTAATATGCACCTGATGCCGTAGGACAAAATGTATACTTGATATATATATATATATATATATATATATATATATATATATATATATATATACATCATTATATATATATACGTCATTATATATATATATATAAAGAAACGGATGAATATTAAATGTAGAAGATACAACTTGTGCTTGTTGTTTTATCACACGTGACCCGTATCTGACTTTTGAAACTTTATCGAACATCGATAATCGAAAAAATCAGGTGATAGAAGGAGTGGTCCGATTTTAATCAAATTTGATACACTCATAGACAAAGACATAAGAAACGATATTCAGAAGTTTCAAGGTTGCAGTTCTTTCAATAGTGCAGAAAATCGATAATATATATATATAAGGCAAGATGTTTGTGCGTGTGTCTGTTTATCTGCCTGTATGTCTGTATTTTTTCAGGCCTTTTATTTTAGTTTTTGCTTCGGGTTTGACTCTAGGTGGGTATAATTGTAGTTCTTAGTCTCAGCCATGATACTATTTACTCAGAGGACTTATTTAGCCTTCAAAATTCAGTCTACGACGAAAAAAACTTATTTGATATGAATACCAGGAAATCAAAATTTGACTTATATATATATATATAATAGCCCTATTCGTAATACATTGAGGACTGTTTTATTAACACGTGAATAATACAATTATATACGTGTCTACGCTGGCGTCAACCACGGTCTCCGGAAAACTTCGGAATCTCCTGCAACTCTTCTGGATGTTCTTCTTGATTGAGATGGTGAATGCTGTCATAATCCTTGCTTTCAATCCATCTTTAGTATGACAGAAAGGTTGTTTTTTCGTTAAACAATAAAAGGGGTTGCAGTCTGGGGAGTTAGGTGGTCAGATGTTATCTGACAGCCATGACATGATCCCCCTGCATGCGCGGCCCGGTGCAGAGTACTGTTGTTAGACTAGACTCTGTCACACAAACAGGAGCTTTCCTTTTGTCTCAGGGTAGTAGTACTACCTTCTTAATTCACCGAGTTGAGTCGGAGGCTCTGCAGGACGATTAATGGAGGTATAACGTTGCTATCACTGGTGATCAGTCGAAACACCTTCGTAATCACCATTAGACTCATCTAACTCTTTCCGAAGCCTGTAACCATTAGACTCATCCAATTTTTTCCGAATTCTCAGAACTATCCTGAGATTGTCACCCAGGAACTCTGGAATATTCCCATTAGAGCTTCCGTTAGTACAGCGTAGTGTTTCCAAACTTATGGCAGTGTGAATTGCATCATGGATGTGCATTGCGGTGCAGTGGATATCGGCTCGGAATTCTTTGCATTCATTTTCGCACAAATATCCTTGGGGAAAGTATCGATTTCCTCCAGTTGTTATGGGTTAAATAACAGGACAGCTTGGGTTCTATAGCGTTGGTTGGCAACCAGTCTATCGCAGAAAGCAACCTACTGCGGGATAATATTCAGTCCAGTCAGTAATGTCTCTTACCAAGCATGTATCACGGATGGCACTTAACTGACTTATTGAATTGCATCATGGTGCCCTTTTTCTCATAGACGGTGCCCAACTGACCTCACAATACTGTACAGCCGAGAAAATGAAAAATAAAAGCACGTGCGAAATTAAAAATATAAAATGCCGTCAATTTGCCCATCGCAAACTGTATATATAAGTAATTCTTAAACATCGAAGTATGAGGTGGGAAAATAACTATATCAGGCAGTTTCGAAAACTTTTATTTTGATATATTTTGCTGATGATATTTTTGGCTTATCGTCGAAACCTATCAAAATGAAAGGTTTCCATAGTGTTTAAAATATTCATGATAACTGCCACTTCTTTATAGGAGAAGCTAATCTTTTCAGTGTTCATCTGAGCGGCCAATGGGCTCGCAGATGTCTTTGCAAACCAGCCATTTCTTTTTTTTGTACATATATGACGCACGAAAGACATTTGAAAACCCTTGAAAGCGGCTTTCTTCTCGTGCGCTCACATTCAACTTTTCAGCCTGGCGGCAAACCTGCCAATTTTTTATCATAAAACCAACATAAGACCCCTGTAGGTATGTCAGGAAGGATATACAATTCTTCGTGTGGCGCATTTCAGACTTGACTAAAGTGATATTTACATTAATGTAACTATTCATGTGGACAAAGGAGAGAGGTTGCTGAAAATTTCTCATATATATATATCGTAAAATATTTGGTATTTAAATCGGGTAAATTCCGATAGAGACGAACTGAAAAGAACTCAATGTTAAATTTATTTATTCAATTTAACAGAGTAATATAATCTAGAAAAAAAAATAGGTACACTACAATTTCATGGGTAATACATATTTCACAGCCAAAAATATTGCTACTCGTCAGACCCAAAAGATACAACAGTTAATATTCAAAATCATCCAGAAAAGAATCACTTACAGACACTCATGTGCCCATATCGAGAATAGTAACGGTAATCTACGAAAAACATTTCCTCTCCCATTCACAACCAAAAGAAAGAAAAAAGAAAATATAGAAAAATCATAAACGGAAAAAAGGAAAGGAAAGGAAAGGAAAGGAAAGGAGGATGAATAGAATAAGGAGAAAGGAAGTTAATGTTAACATCTTAGATCGACACCAGCGTCTATTGCAATTCACCTGTTTTCTTAGAAAAACATGACATGGAAATTTAACATTAAATTTAGTTTTAAAGATAATGGGATGTATCTACAGTATAAAAATAAATGGTAAATGATTACTGTTTAATACAAATTAAAATATAACTACTAGTAGTAATATATTACAAATATAGTTATAATAATTTAAATAAATAACATATATATTTAGTATATCGAGGCAGCAGATAATTTTCTGAACATATGCTGTTAAATATAACAAACAATGAATGTCTATTATGTTTAATCATGAGCCGTTCTAAACATCGTATTTTGGTTTTAATTTCAGGTGAAAATAAACACAAAAATTGTTCAACATTTGGATATTTTTTATTATGTTGGTTCTGAGCTTTCGGCTCATATGAGCCATCTTCAGAGAAGTTAAAGGGAGGCTAACATAAAGACATCCACTATCAAAGATGATTTTATCTTGTGTTGACATAAAACATTGCTATGCAACGATAGCAGACGCAGTTCGTAAATTTGTACTGCGGCTCTATGACGTCACACCGCGTGAGAGACCGAAATATTAAAAACAGAACCATATGTCTAAATGCAATGTAATGTATTATGACCAGATTGAAATGTGATTTTATTAAGTATTTGTTGTTTTGATTTAAAGTACATCGCCTCCAGTATCTGAAGGTTCTTTTTTTATGGGTGAGTATTATTGTGTTATTGACTAAAATCTGTCTAATATTATCTACACAGCTATGTTTTTTCTAAGAAATGTTGTTTAATTGAACTCTGATCAGAAAGGTGACAGGTAAGTCTACGGGAGAACGTGGATGTAGTAAAACCAATATATGTAGTGGGTTTATTATTAGTACGATAGATACAATCTCTGAACGGGCATGTAATTGATACACTACATTGGTTTGGTTTTTCTGTAGAGGATCTAGTTGTGTGGTTGTAGGGTTATTAGAGACTATGAGCTCAACTATTTTAATTTTTTTATAATATATGATACGCTTAATTTCATTATTATTACTTATCTCATATATATATATATATATATATATATATATATATATATATATATATATATATATACGAGCAGTATAGCCCGGGGTTGCTCGGGTATAATGAAAGCTTTAAAACAAATCCATGGTCTTGAAGCTCAAACTCTTTGGACTTGGCACGAAAGACTAAAAAGTCGTAAAAAAGTATGATTAAAAATTATAGATTGGTCGGATTCCACTAATCATTTAATGATTTTGGAATCAGTCTCTATATCATTGCGGAAACCTTCTCTCTGCCAGAAGAAGGATTTTGTAAAGTCTCTGAATTTGTTAGGGAAAATTTTATTTTAACTTCCCCTCACTAATTAGTAACACGTGAATTCCCCTCCCTTCGTTATAAGTATAATTACTTATTATAAGTATAATCAATTATATGTGTATATATTTTATCGTTAACTAGCAGTATAGCTCGGCGTTGCTCGGGTGTAATGAAAGCTTTAAAACTAATCCATGGTCCTGGAGCTCAGACTCTTTGGACGTTGGCACGAAAGACTAAAAAGCAATAGTTGTTTCCAGTTAAAGCGAAACTGTAGACTGAAAGAAAAATGAATGGATGTAAGTCAAATTTTGATTTCCTGGTATCGACATCAAATAAGTTTTTTCGTCGTAAACTGAATTTTGAAGGCTAAATAAGTTCTCTGAGTAAATGGTATCATGGCTGAGACTACAATTATACCTACTTAGAGCCAAACCCGAAGCAAAAACTAAAATAAAAGGGCTGAAAAAATACAGACATACAGGCAGATAAACAGACACACACACACAAACATCTTGCCTTATATATATATATATATTATCGATTTTCTGCACTATTGTAATTATTGCAACCTTGAAACTTCTGAATATCGTTTCTTATGTCTTTGTCTATGAGTGTATCAAATTTGATTAAAATCGGACCACTCCTTCTATAACCCGATTTTTTCGATTATCGATTTCCGATATTTATTTGGGGTACCTCGACACAAAACCTAGCTAGGAACACTTGCAGACGCTTATAGTACAACTGTGTAAAATTTCAAGAAAATCGGTTCAACCGTTTCGGAATCTATAGGTAACAGACACACACACACACACAGACAAAGGTCCATTTATAAATAACTTTATTGTCAAACATAGATTACATGTATCTCCTAAGCTATTAGGGGTCCTAGCCTTGCCTATGAGCTTTTATTTTATCTGAGGATTTAAGTTACTTTCTTTTAATTCTAAGTATTTTCTAGAAAAGGCTGTTTGGTTACTGAAAATGTCTCATATCTAAATTTATATATATATATATATATATATATATATATATATATATACTATAGTCATCCGCAGACTGATCTGTTTCGCTGTATTACAGCTCATCAGTACGGCTTAGACTTCGGTTGCTTCCTAACCCAGGACTGAAACCCGACCGAATTGGCGTCAGTCGGCGATTCTATCCCTAGGCCACGAGCGTCCAGTAGAAGAAGGCAGGCTTTTTAGCGCGTATAAAGACGCCCAATAGCTAGAGTGATCCAATTCATTATCGAATATATATTTGTGTCCTTTGAGTTTTGTTTAATGCCCTATCAATCTCTGTGGGTTATTTAATGCCAAAACGTTAGGGTTTTAAGGTATTTTTTAAATGTTCAGTTATAGTGAGAAGGTTGATTTAATCAGATGAAAACGATTTTATTATTTTTTATGTATTTTAGAAAATTGAAGATATCTTCTAGGTTTGTATTAAAATGTAATGCTGGTTATATTTTTTTTTCTTTCGAAAATGTATAATGCCAATAAAATTATTTTTTCCTTCAAAGATATATATTTTTCTATAAAGTCTATTTTCACATATATATTTCTATAAAAGTCTATTTTTATACTTTCATAGTGTTTTGATCCTTGTTTGGGGGTTAAATATTTGCCCATAGCTGGGACCCTAACGGGTGCTATCACTTCTGTTCAAGGTGGACCTGGGAACAACAGCAATTAAGAGGTAGTTACATGCTCCTCACAACCATCCAATCAGAGGCCTTGTTGGATACAGTTTACCGCCATACCCAGGACCTCTACCGTGCGCCCATAGCCCAGAGGTAGAATCGCCGACTGACGCCACTTCGGTCGGGTTTCAATCCTGTCAAGAACCCCAAAGTGAATAGCAGAGGCACCCGACCAGTTGTGGCAGCAGTATTCAATACATGGGCGCAGGGTAGATTTATATATGTGCAGGATGGACTCAAACGGGAAAAACTTACTGGTCCTGCACAGTGAACCCTCCTTCTTAGCTGAGGATTTAGATATGGATTCGATATAGTCATTACACTTGAGGTCCGCTGAAAGTGTTAAGCCCAGGAGGCGTAGTCTTTTGCTCTCAGAGAGACTGGCCTGATCCATGCTAAAGGGAGTAGGAGCGATTGTCTATGATGGTTAATAGATAGCAGCTTCGTTTTGGAAGCATTTCTTTTTACAGAAAAAAGCATAATATGCAACTCAAAAAATAAACACAAATTGCAAACTTGTAGAAGCTTTAGTTTTCAATTTGTTAATTATGTAATTGAATATTACTTACACCCTTGTTCAAATCAATTGAAACAACTGCTTTAGTTTCCTTCTTTAATCATATGTTCAGTTTTAGACCCATTAGAGTTACAGGGTGTAACTGATTACTAATTTTCCTTAGATACTATCGCCCGGTTCACACTCCACCCTCGACTATTGAACAGGTGAAGAGGCTCATCACTTGTTTCCTGTTTCGGATGCGGTTTCCGGTTTTCTCTTTTCTAATCTTTTCACACCTATGTAGCCCCCTGCACATCAGTGGCGTTACCGCCTTGCTCGGGGTGATATGATTAAAAAAAAAAAGATTACATCATTTGCAGTGGTGTTCAGTGATATGAATCCATTTCCGAGGTGTATGATGGAATTTGTTTGGTTTTAAAAAATATTGTTTCGACTGTTGATTAGTTGACCTACGACCATTGTCTGCGATGAACTTTACTCTGAAGAAGCGTACGAAAATTGTCACGCTGCACGAACACACTAGCAAGCTTTACAGCGAGATTGCGGATATTGTTGGCCTTTTAAATGTCAGTCATATCATTAAGGCGAAGGAACAACCTGATTCATCAGTCCAAAACGTAAAGGGAAATGCGATCGGAAAAGAGAATAAAAAAAAACAAAAACACACCAAGTGACGACGTATACGTGATCAGGGAATGTGTGAAAGATCCTAGGAAGAAATCATTCGTTTTGTTTCAGTTAATTTGCACAACGGTGTAAGTATTTTTAACGCATAACGTAGCGCTTGAATTTCATTCTGGTGATCAATGAAAGCCTCATAGAACAACGTTATAAAGTTTATAATTTGCTGAAGCTTCACAAATTATACATGGCCAAGATGAATTTTTTTTATTTTTTTATAAACGTTTCACCCCGAGCAAGGCATGTCACTGCCACTACTGTGCAGGGGGCTACGTAGAGTGGAGAAAGGCTGGTTAAATATAAGAAATAACAGAGGGTGGGTGATAGGCGGGTGAGGATACCGAGAATGAGGGTTGGGTAGATGAGAGTGTTGTGAGAATAGTTGGGAGTTAGTGTGATAGGAGGTGTCTATTGACCCTACATTTAAACACCTGGAGATTGTAACTTTCGGGAAAGCAGACTTGTGGAAGGGAGTTCCACAGGTGGGAAGCGCGAGAAAAGAAGCTGTTGGAGTAGAATTTACGGTTACATCTTATTTGTTTAACTGTAAAAGGGTGGGACCTAGTTGCTAATCTAGTATCTCGTGTAAATTCGTGCTTAGGCGGCACCAGTGATCTAAGCTCATCGGAGCAGAAGCCATGAAAGTACTTGTAGAAGAGGCACAGGGAAGCTACATCACGCCGGTGTGAGAGCGGCTGCAGCCGGTCTGCCAAGTCAGTATCAACCACGTTACAGATCCTCCTTTGTATTTTGTCAAGAAGCCCAAGGAGAGCAGCAGGGGCACCCGACCAGATATGGCAGCAATATTCAATACACGGGCGGATGGTAGATTTGTATATGTGCAGAATAGTTTCAGGTGGGAAAAATTTCCGGGCCCTGCACAGAGAGCCGACTTTCATAGCAGCAGATTTGGCAATGGATTCAATATAGTCATTCCATTTGAGGTCCGCCGAGAGTGTAAGGCCAAGGAGGCGTAGTATTTTACTCTCTGGGAGGCTAGCCTGTCCCATGCTAATGGGAGGTAGATGCGATTGTCTATGGTGGTTAGTTGATAACAGCTTTGTTTTGGAGGCATGGCACAAACACGTTATAACTAACTCATTGTGCAATAAATTAAGATTTCATTTAGCTCAAAGGGAAATTATACTGAACAATTTACCTATATTATGATATAATGTGTTATACAGTGCAGTAATTTTAGTTTGATTTTTCTATAAACAATGCAAAGTTTAAGCATGTTTTATAATTAAATAAATATTATAATAATTGTGTCAAGCTCTATTATGCTGCTATATACGCTTTTATGTATTTTTTTAAATTAATTCCTAGCATCATAACCCGGCGTTGCCCGTGCAACTCTGAACATTTTAGCAGTAGGATTCGGTTATATAAAAAATAATTATATAAAAAATTGTTGTTTAAAAATTGTTAAAAATTTCCATTAAAAAATCTATTTTCTTTTGTTTTGCGTAAACGTGATTTGATGTTTTGTGTGACATTGTAAACAACATTGCGTTTGTTTTTGTTTCAAAATTACGGGGGAAAATATTTACATTTTTTGTTGACTAAATGAATTTAACATAAAAATAAAAATTATTTATTTTGTTTTCCTGAAATTAGAAATATAAAACTATTACATTCTCAGTTAAGAAATTTTCGAAGAATATTTAACAATGTAGATATTTAATTTTAGAGGAAAAAAATTAAATATAAAGGCTCATTTTTTTTTAATAAAAAATATTTTAGTCACGTTTGACACGTGTGATTTGATTTCTGTGACGTAATTTAGCAACCGTCTTAGATCTTAGATCTTTTATGGAGCAAATGTATACAATCTGCTCCATTGACCAAAAAGTACGAAAGGTAAAAATTGCTGAACTTAAACTCAAAAAGTATATGTCGACCTGGTTTCCCTGTAGATATGTTTCCCAAAGAAAGTTTGATTAGCGTAGCTTAAAAAATGTAGGCGTGCATAGCTTACAGTCACACACAGACTCACAGATTGCCTTTTATATATAAAGATGATGGAACAAATCTTGTTCATTAAGTAGCCTTTTACAATTTTTACTTTTTTCTTTTTTTTCTTTTTATTATTATTACTTACCGAATGAGGCGTTGTGGTGCAGTGGACATCGGCTCAGAACTAAAACTCTAGTCGAATTCCAGTTGAACTCAATGCATTCACTTACGCGCAAATACCCTTGGGAAAGGTATTGATCCATCTCTTCACTCCAGTTGTTAAGGGTTAAATAACAGGACAGATTGGGTTCTATAGCCTTGACTGGCAACCAGTCTGCCTCAGAAAGCAATGGCAACCTACTGCGGGATAATTTTCTGCCCAGTCAGTCGTGTCTCTTTCGAGACATTATCGCCCAAAGCGTGTATCACATATGGCACTTAACTGTCTTACCGAATGTAATGAAAGAAAACGCCTATTCTAGTTTGAATATATTTTCCATTAAATGTATCTAATACAAAAAAGCCAAACTTTATTTACATTTACTTTTGAAACAGTCAAATTTTGAAGTCAATTTGTTCGAAAAAACATATGGAAATTAGGTATCTTTTAGACAACTATTGAATGAAAAGAACGGAAAGTATGACTAAGTGTAACCATACTAAAAAAAATACCTATTGGGTTTATACAACCATGGATGAAAACCTTATAATGTCTTGTAATTTTTAAAATTGCGCGTTAAAAAATTTCCCGTCAGGTGAACGCTAAAAGAAAAAAATCACCGTTTCGTGAGCGTTCTTAAAAAAAACCGGTAAAGGCGGTTATTGCAAATCGCCTGAAGACCCTACATAGTAATAACTTAGGTCGCGTAATAACTCGTTTACAAATGAAGAATATATATATATATATATATATATATATATATATATATATATTATTTTTTTTAATCATTTCACCCCGAGCAAGGCTGAAACGCCACTGATGTGCAGGATGTTACATAAATGTAAAAAGATTAATTAGAAAAGAGTGAGGAGTACAAACTAGTTAGAAAGGAACAATAGAAAGCAGGTGCGATGACAGATACATAGGTGGAGAGAAAGGGGAGGTTATACAGGGGTGGGGAGAGAGCTAGAGTCCAGTGGTTAGTAGATGAGTATTGACTTTGCATTTATATATATATATATATATATATATATGTGTGTGTGTATCCTTTCGCTAGTCGATAGAAATCTATAGGAAGGTGTAGATTTCATTAAAAAAAACAGTTACTACTTTTGGCTTTACGCTGCGTTTTTTGGTTCATCCGTCCGATGATGAACCAGTCAGGTTTCGATTCCAGCTTGAAGCAAACGTTTAATCTAGCTACACTGAAAAGCTGTGATACAGCGAAATAGGCTTTTCGGTAGATAATTATATATATATATATATATATATATATATATATACTCGTACGACATGTTAATACATTTTAAAATCTTTGCCTCAAATCAATGCTTTCAAAAAGATTCATCTTTAGCATTAACTAAAAATCTATAGACAGATCGATAAAAACTGACCGGGGTAGTTTTTTTTACTTTTCCATACTCAGGTTATAAAATGCTGATACGATGTTGAAGTTAATGCGCCATTTTAATGACTAATTCTAAATGCATCCAGTACGATAGAACATCGAATGTTCTCCGTTTCTGAGTTTGGGCTAGGTGCCAAATTTCCAATCTGAAATTTCTATGCAACTTATAAATAAATAGATAGAAGAAATAACTAAATAAAAAGGAAAAGAAAAAATGTTATTGTTGATTATCGTTAAATACCGCCGTCCAATTTCTGCTCTCGGAAATTATGATATAGAATTTTTCTGTAGAAGATGCATTGCCCTTTGATAGCAATGGCTGTTCGTACGAAATCTAACGATTGACTTCAAGAGGGGAAAATACTACTGGAGTGTGATACAAACCTGCATTTAGAATGTCCAAAGGAATTGGCCTCCAGCTATATTTGAAAGGTTGATTATCTTGCATGGCAAATGTCTGGGGGCGATTCTGTATTGATGTGGTTGGCTCGCCAAGCGGTCAGTAAAGAAGTCGTTTATTCTGAAGCGCCATATTGATATTTTCCTCCCACACTTTTCATTTATTTCAAAGGAGGGCCTTATTTTCTAATCTATTCAGCCCATTTCATTTAGACATGGACCGTTCGTGGTAATGAAGAGCCCAAATAGGATTCAGAGATTAAATAGATAGGTATAAATGGGGCGAGAGAGAGAGAGAGAGAGCGAAAGAGAGAGAGAGAGAGAGACCAAGGTAGATAGAAATAGTCCGAAATATGGATAGATAGAAAAAAACAAACAAACCGTCCCCGATAGAAAGATAAAAAAAATCAGACTCCGCGATTAATAGATAGATAGATAGAAAGAAGCAGTATGAGATAGATAGAAAAATAGAAACATTTGAAAAAAGAAAGAAAGAAAGAAACATCCCAAGATAAATAGACAGAAACATTTAGATAGATAGATAGATAGATAGATAGATAGATAGATAGATAGATAGATAGATAGATAGATAAAACAGTCTGAGAGGGAACGAAATAGTTTAAGATAGAAACACAGAAACTGTCCGAAATCCATGCAAAGAAACACACCAAGGTAGAAAGAACGAAACAATCCGTGATAGAAAGAAACTGCCCGAGATAGATAAAAAGAAACAGTCTCGGATAGAAAAATAGAAAGAAAAAAACAGTCCGAAATTGATAGACCTATCTATGTCTCTTCACTGACTGTTTATCAAGTCATAGTAAAAGATAGAAAGAAACTGACATAGATAGAAAGAAACTGTCCAAGATAAAAAGAATGAAACAACAGTCCAAGATAGAAGAAAGAAACGGTTTTAGACGGAAAGAAACAGTCGAAGACAGAAAAAACGAAACAGTCGAAGATAGAAAGAAACAGTCAGAGAAGAAATATATATCAATGTTTCTTCGCTGACTTTTTATCAATTCATAGTAAAAGATATAAAGAAACTATCCCAGATGAAAAAATAAAAAACAATCCAAGATAGAAAGAACGAAACAGTCCGAGATAGATCAATTTATGTCTTTACACTGACTTTTTATCAAGTCATAGTAAAAAATACAAAGAAACTGTTCAAGCTAGAAAGAACAAAACAACAGTTCATCATAGAAAGAAAGAAACTGTTCTAGACAGAAAGAAACAGTCAAACATAGAAAAAACGAAACAGTCTAGTATAGGAAGAAACTGACCGAGATAAAAAGAAAGAACAACAGTGCAAGATAGAAAGAAAGAAACTGTCCGAGATAGATATATCTATCTATGTTTCTTTACTGACATTTTATCAAGTCATAGCAAAAGATAGAAAGAAAGAAACTGTCTGAGATAGATATATCTATCTATGTTTCTTTACTGACTTTTTATCAAGTCATAGAAAAAGATAGAAAGAAAGAAACTGTCCGAGATAGATATATCTATCTATGTTTCTTTACTGACTTTTTATCAAGTCATAGCAAAAGATAGAAAGAAAGTAATTGTCTAAGATAGAAAGAAACAGTCAAAGATGGAAAGAACGGAGCAACAGTCTAAGATAAAAAGGGAAAAACCTTTTTAGACGGAAAGAAACGATCCAAGATAGAAAAAACGGAACAGTCTAAGATAGAAAGAAACAATCCGAAAAGAAAATGTTAGAGAAGAAAAATCTATCGAAGTCTCTTCACTGACTTTTTATCAAGTTATAGTAAAAAATAACGAAACTATCCTGGATGGAAAAAAACAGTCCAAGCTAGAAAACGAAACAGTCCATGTTAGAAAACTAAACAGTCCAAGATAGAGAAAAAAAACAGTCCGACATAGATTGATCTATCGATGTTTCTTCACTGACTTTTTATCAAGTCAATGTAATAGATAGAAAGAACGAAACTGTCCTCGATGGAAAGAAACAGTCCAATTTAAAAAACGAAACAGTGCGAGATAGAAAAAACAGTCCGACATAGATAGATTTTTTTATATATCTTCACTGATTTTTTATCAAGTCATAGTAAAAGATTGATAGAAAGAAACTGTCCCCGATGGAAAGAAACAGTCCGATTTAGAAAACGAAATAGTCCAAGATAGAAAAAAACAGTCCGACATAGATAGATTTTTTAATGTATCTTCTCTGACTTTTTATCAAGTCATAGTAAAAGATTGAAAGAAAGAAACTGTCCTCGATGGAAAGAAACATTCCAAGTTAGAAAATGAAACAGTGCAGGATAGAAAAAACAGTCCAATATAGATAGATTTTTCGATGTTTCTTCACTGACTTTTTATCAAGTCATTGTAAAAGATAGAAAAAAAGAAACAGTCTTCGATGGAAAGAAACAGTCCTTGATAGATCTGTCTCTCTTCACTGACTTTTTATCAAGTTATAGTTAATGCAAAAAAAAAAAAAAAAAAAGAAACAAGATAACCAGTATGTTATTTTGTTGCTGGAAAAGTTCATCTTATTTGCCGAATTTTGTTATCTGAAATTTCACGAAAACCCCAGGCTTAAAGACCTTACCACTGTGACCTTTTAAAGAACTTGAATATTTTCGCAAAAATTGCAACTCTGAATGGAATACTGTCAGTTAGTAAAAAAAAGGAAATTATTAAAAGAAAAAAATAAAGGCTTGAAAAATTGTGATCATTTGTTCACAATTTTTTTTAAAATAAGGAAAGAACAGAACTTTGGAAACGAACTCGTTCAGTTCAAATGAAATTTCAGGTCAATTACGATCATAACAGGCTTAGAACTAAAAAAACTTTTTAAAAAAACCTTTAAATTTTAAACGCCTTCAGCAAATGACAGTGATAAGAAGACTGAAAATAATCCAGTCCATCCAGTAACGCATGAAACCACATCTCCCTGCAATTAATATCAAACAAGAACACTAAATGCATGGTCATCAGAAAAAAATAAAGAGAAGCACAACATGCCAAATTACTGGTTGAGGATACTAAAACCAACGAGGTACAGAAATTTAAGTACCTGGGAAAGACAGAGGACAGAAAGTGCGACACTGAGATCCAAAGGTGCAGTTTAATGTCCAAGGACGCATTTCAAAAGCTAAGCAAAATGTTGAGAAACAAAGAAAAGAGTACTGGACTGTTACGTGATGACTGTCCTCTTATATGACTGCGAATGCTGGACTATGTCCTCGAAAAAGAAAAAAAAAAAGAAAAGACTTGAAGCAACAGAAATATGGTTCTACAGAAGGATGCTGAGGATACCATAGACCGAACATGTGAGCAACGATGAGGTTTTGGAGAGAATAGAAACGAAAAGGAAACTTATACTTAACATCAGAAAAAGACAGCTGAAATTTCTGGGACATGTAATGAGGAAAGAAGGCTTGGGCGGATAGAGGGAAAACGAGACAGGAGAAAACAACGCATGACATACTTGATGGGTCAAAGCAAATAGATGGGAAAGCAGGGTTTGGAAGGAACACCAAAAGAAGAGCTATTAAAAGCTATAAAGAAAAGAATAGGAAGATGTGGAGAGATATGAACGCTTACATCTTGAAGGAACCCGGCATACAAAAAGAAGTGTTTAGAACTATTCTCTTAGGAAACGGTAAAACGTTTCCTAAGAGAATAGTTCTAGTCTACTGAAGAAAATAATGACAACCTGCTCAGTCTGCCCAGTCAGACATATCACTTCCGAGACATGATCACCTAGGCGTGTATCACGTATGTCACTTAACTGACTGAATATAATAGTTGTAAAGGCTTCTCTTGTGCAGAAAGTGGGGGATTTTTTTTTACTATTGTTATGAAGTAATAAACTGATCTCCTACGAATTACTACTAATATAATATTATCCGTCTCTTCTGCTTGCAGCTATGGGTTAAATAGCAGGACAAATTTGGTTCTATATACATTAATGGCAACGTACTGCTGGAAAATATTCTTCCAAGTCATTCATGTCTATTTCGAGACATGATCGCCCAAGCGCATATCACGCATATATAACTGACTGATATAAACAAACTCTTGCATATTATATTCCAACTTGGCGTGCAAAAAATAATACTCATCCATAATACCTTAATAAATAAATTTTATATGCATAAAAAGTAATTATACATATATATACAAGTTTACATAATAAATATATAAAACAAAATCAACCCTAATTCCGTCAACAACCAATACAAATGAAAATAAATTTAACTGTAAATTTTTAAAAAAATAATCAACACAAAATGATAGTACGTTTGCAGGTGAATCATTCAACCACGACAGTAGTTGAATCTACTCTTAAATCCGACATTGAGTGAATCTAGGCAGCTTTCAAGCTTCACCACTAATTCAGTTCTCAACCAAATTTCAAACAGTTTACAGAGTTAGATAGGAAACCTCTTTAGCTACAATTTGAAAAACAATTTTTGAATTTTGGTTCCGTAGAAAAAAGGTTGCATCAAAATATGTGAAGTCCAAAAATCCTTAGTCCAACGCGCGTTAAAGATTTGTTCTTCGTTTACATTTGGTCAAGAGCTTGAAAACATTCATAGCATTTCAAGTGACAATCAGTATCCTATAAGTTTCATTGTCATAAAACGCGTGACCGAGCAAAAGATCAATTGCCGATAAGAACCAGTTGTTTTTTAACCTAGTTTCTACATATTTATCTGAAACATACATACATATATATATATATATATATATATATATATATAGTGTATCGAGACAGCAGATAATTTTCTAAACAAATAATGTTAAATATAACAGACAATGAATGTCTATTATGTTTAATCAATTGCCATCTTTATCTCCTTGATTGCCGTCTTTCTCCTATCCTTTTCCTGCTACTCTGTGTATCTTGTTCTTCTTCCTTCTTGCTCTACTCTCATGAAACACGTTATTTTCTTCCCTGATAGTTACAATCTCCAAGAGTTTAAGTGCAACGTCAAGGGCCTTCTTTTATTTTCTTGATTCCCATTTTTTCTCATCCTTTCCTTGTCACTCTCTGTATTTTGTTCTTCTTCCTTCTTGCTCTACTCTCATGAAACACGTTATTTTCTTCCCTGATAGTTACAATCTCCAAGAGTTTAAGTGCAACGTCAAGGGCCTTCTTTTATTTTCTTGATTCCCATTTTTTCTCATCCTTTCCTTGTCATTCTCTGTATCTTGTTATTCCTTCTCGCTCTACCCTCACGTAATGCCCTGTGCACCAGTATTCCCATCTTTCTCTTATCTTTTCTCCAACACGTCCTGTATTTTGTTCCTCTTTCTTCTCGCTCTCCTCTGATATAACCCCCTGTACATCAGTGGCAATACTCCCTTACTTGGTTATAAAAAAAAACACGTGCAAAAATATAAATCCTACGTTGCATTGATAATGTCCCCTAGAGCAGTGCTTCTCAAATTATCTGATGTGGCAGACCGGTAGTTTCTTTAATTTTCAATGTGCTAAGAACCAGCAAGCAAAGCAAGCCATTCCAGCTGAGTAAGAGGTAGGGGGACTGAAAACCCCTGAATTTTTCTTTTTGAGATATGTACTATTTCAGGATGTGCGTTGTGGAACAGTGGATATCGGCTCGGAACGAGAAACCGGGGAGCCGAGTTCGAATTCCAGTTGAATCCATTGTATTCACTTACACGCAAATACCCTTGGGAAAGGTATTAATCCGTCTCTTCCTTCCAGCTATGGGTCAAATAGCAGGACAGATTGGGTTCTATAGCCTTCGTCGGCAACCAGTCTACCGCAGAAAGCAATGGCAACCTACTGCGGGATAATCTTCTGCCCAGTCAGTCATGTCTCTTTCGAGACATGATCGCCCAAGCGTGTATCACGTACGGCACTTTAACTGACTGACTATTTCAGGGACATTTTGAGACTATCTGTAATAAACACGAGGACATGATAGCTTGTTCATTCTAAGGGCAGTCATCATTGACGTAACAAGTCTTCCCAGTGTGCCATTGACCGATACCATATTTGTGCTACATTAGTTATGGCCACTGATTTCAAGGGTATATATTTTTTAAAATCCAGAAAAAATATTTAAAGTTAATATTAATACTTCGTAAGCAATGTGAATTTAATAAAAGGTATTAATCTTCTAAAACATATAGACAAACTGTAAAACAAAATGTTAATTTTAATTAATTTAAGACGTATTTAAAATATATGATTTGTATATATCATGGATATATGAATGAAACAAAGTCAGATGCGTATTCAGTTCACTGTTTTGCTGTTCATTATATCACATTCGTTAGTTGGATAGCAATAACTTTTAACATGAGTGAGTAATGAACAATGTAGCCATAATAATATAAAACTAAAATGAAAACGTAAAAAAAAATAAAAATAAAAACGAAAACGAGTCAAATATCCTAGTAGACTCTCGTGGCATAGAGTATTACTATTATTTATTCCTTTTCTGGAAAATCTTCGCGTACCGGCACACGATGGCTCGGGTACCACACTTTGAGTAGCACTGCCCTAGAAGACGAAACGCGTCGGCTAAGACGAGTTTTTCCTCTTGTCTCTCTTTATAAATAAAGACAGCGCAAAGAACACTCTCTCCATCAAAACTACGTAGCCCATACAGGCGCACTGTGTGCCACGCGTTTGGTGTTTGACCTTCCGAGGGCTTTAAATACATTGAGTAGTGTATAGGGGACCTCACAATATGCATAAGAGGTTTTGATGTCCGAGTTTATCGTCTCTGGTACGAGGGTGGTGGCTAGGGACTGCCCATGATGACTTCGCTCAGGCTTCGAAAAGCCTCCACACATGTACACACTCACAAACAAATACATGATGCAAATATTCCACTCACAGTACATATTTACATAGCCGTTTCACACACACACACACACACACACGCGCACACACACACACACACACACACACACATGCACGCAGTGTATTCACATAACAAACACGTACACTTAGGCACTCACACATAAACTATATGACTTATAAACTGCAACCAGTGGTGTGGCTCTAAATTTACTATTTGCAGTCTTGGGGAATGTGGAGTTACTCCTTAAATGCCATTACTCCCAGGTCCACTCTGACCCGGAGTGGTGTTACCTCATTTCATAGACAGTGTCGTTCGGAAAAATGAGGTTGAAAATGTCGTCCGCTTTCGACCGAAAATGTTTATCCGGACGTTTGCGGAACATGCAAAGTAAAGTTTGTAAACAATGGTGTGAAAGAAAACAGGGCAACAACGCTTGAAAGTTTATGCAAATCATAAAGATGAACTTTATTTTGCAATAAAAGAATATGGCTGCACTAATAATGCTTTTTTTTTTTTTTATATAGCGCAACGTATATTTTCCCAATCATTTAACACGAAATATTTTAAAAGTTGAATTTCATACTTACATTAAATTTACAAGCAGCGGTAGAAAAAAGAAAAGGGGAAAAAAAAGAAAGAAAAGAAAAGGAACGGAACGGAGAGGAAAGAAAAAAAGAACAAAGAAAAGAAAAAGAAATGAAAAAACAAAAAAGAAAGAAAAGAAAAGAAACAGAATGGAAAAGAAAACAAAAACAAAAGAAAAGAAAAGGAAAGAAAAAAGAAAAGAAAGGAAAAAGAAAAACAAAAGGAAAGAAAAGAAAAGAAAAGAAAAGGAAAAGAAAAGAAAGAAAAACAAAAAGAAAGAAAAGGAAAGGAAAGAAAAGAAAAGAAAAAAGGAAAGAAAACAAAACAAAAGAAAATGAAAGAAAAGAAAAGAAAATGAAAGAAAAGAAAAGAAAGAAAAGGAAAGAAAAGGAAAGGAAAGAAAATAAAGGAAAAGAAAAAAGAAAGGAAAGAAAATGAATGGAAAGGAAAAAGCAAAAAAAAAAAGGAAAGAAAAAAGAAGAAAAGAAAAAAGAAAAAGAAAACATTAGGAAAGAATAGGAAAGAAAAGGAAATAAAAGATGAAATGAAGGGGCAGAAAAGAAATCGAAAGAAAGAAAAATAAAGAAAAGGAAGGAAAAGAAAGAAAACTAAATGAAAGGAAAAATAAAGAAAAGAAGAGGAAAGGGAAGAAAAGGAAAGAAACAGGTTACTTATATCATTTTTAAATTCTTCCCTGTTATAATTTTAACCAATAACAATTTTAATTGACCCCTAGGGGTCATAAAACGGGATATAAATTTGATTTAACCCTTTACAATTTTTGTTACACTCTGCTGAGTATAAGAAAATACATTTATGCTTACATTTTATAGTAAATAACCTCAATGAATAAAGCAAAAATCCTTTCTATTATAATAAAAATCGTTATATATATATTACTGAATGAGCGATTCGTATATATATATATATATATATATATATATATATACGAATCGCTCATTCAGTAATGAATTAGAGCACTCTGGCTATTGGCGTATGATATGCTAAAAGTCTGCCTCCTTCTACAGAGTGCCCATAGCTCAGAGATAGAATCGCCGATTGACGCCAATTCGGTCGGGTTTCAATCCTGGGTTAAAAGCAATCGAATGTCTAACCATACTGATGAGCTGTGATACAGCGAAACAGATATACTAATCAAAAACCTAGTACATATATTGGTTTTACTACAACCACGCTCTCCCGTAGACTTACATGTCATCTTTCTGATCAGAGTACTATTAAACAACATTTCTCTGGAAAACATGTAGATAATATCAGACAGATTTTGGTCAACAATACGGTGATCCTTACTCATACACACAGTAAGAGGAACCTGCAGATATTGGAGGCCATGTACGTCAAATCGAAACAACCAACACTCAATAAAATCAACTTTAAAACAGGAAATAACATATTACATTGCATTTGACTACATGGTTTTGTTGTCATTTCGCGCTATCCCGCGGTGTGACGTCATAAAACCGCATGGCAAACTTAAGAACGGCGTTTATTATTTTTGGTAACTATTGCCGTTGCCAAGCGGAGTTTTATGTCAACACAAAATAAAATCGTCGGTGATGGTGGATTTTATAATATTTCAGTTTAAACAACCTCTCTGAAGATGGCTCATGTGAGCCGAAAGTTTAGAAGATAACCAATAAATAATTATCCAAATGTTGGAGAATTTTTGTCTTTATTTTCAACTGAAATTAAAGCAAAAATACGACGTTTAGAACGGCTCATGATTAAACATAATAGACATTCATTGTCTCTTATATTTAACAGCATATGTTTAGAAAATTACTTGCTGCCTCGATATATATATATCTGTAAATTCAGATGAAATTTAGATAGGAAATAGCCATTTTCAACATATCAGTTTAAGACATGCATTGTCAACCCCATTTAAACAAAAAAATGGGGAAAAATTCTAATGCCGGAGCCTTGGTCTAATAAAAGAAAAAGTTGGAGAATATTGGCTTTTATAGTTAACGAAATCTTAGTAGTAATTGTATGGTAGCGAAAGGTATGTGGCTGGACCATTGGATTAGTAGTAGTAGGTAGGTGGGGAAGGTAACTGTTTGGCCAAATTAAAAAAAAACATATTGTAACTAAATGGAAGAATAAGATAATTTTTGTAATTTATATTCATTTCTATGATGACACATGCTAATAATCTCTCTACCTTTATTCAGAAGTACATTCTGATACTGAACCTTCAAAATTTCAAAATTTGATTTTTTCTGTTCATATATATATATATATATATATATATATATATATATATATATATATATATATTTGACACATAAATTGGACCCTAACAGAGACTAGCACTTCCCTAAGACTCCAAAATAGTAAATGTAGACCCACAACACTTGTTGCAGTTTATATGCCAAAAGGTTGTATGTGTGTGTATGTGTGTGTGTGTCTGAGTGTGCGTGCTTGTTATGTGAATACACTGTGTGTGTGTGTGTGTATGCGTGTGTGTGGAACGGCCATGTAAATATATACTGTGAGTGGAATATTTACATAATGTATATATATATGTGTGTGTGTGTGTGTGTGTGTGTGTGTGTGTGTGTGTGTGTGTGTGTGTGTGTGTAAAAGTGTGGGGGCTTTTCGAAGTTTGAGGAAAGTCACCATGGGCACTCACACGCCACCAACCCTCGTATCAGAGACGGTAAACTTTGACATCAAAACCTCTAATGCAGATTGTGTGGTCCACCACACACTACCCAATGTATTTAAGGCCCTGGGAAGGTCAAACACCTAACGCATGGCACACAGTGCACCTGTATGGGTTACGTAGTTTTGATGGAGAGAGTGTGCTTTGCGCTGCACAAGCAGTTGATCACATTTAACAAATCTTAGTGCGGGTTGATCCGCAGCTGCATCGGTAATAGATTAGCACAAGCGCATGCAGGACAGAAATCTCATGCATAAGTGTAAGATGAAGGTTACCAACCACTGCTGAAACTCATTTATCATTTACGACACGAGAGTCCACCATAGAGATATATATATATATATATCCGAGTGAATAAGGGACGAGGAAAAAGTTACAACGTCCAAAACATTAATTTAAAACAGTGCTCGATATATAATATAAAGCTGTGAATATTTATTATACATTATATTTTAGAACATGTACAATTTTTTTTATAGATATCCATTACAAATTGTACATTTTGTTTCGACATTGGACTTGCAACTGTAAGTCCAATGTCAAAACAAATGTACAATTTGTAGTGAATATCTATTAAAAATTTTTTTACATGTTCTGAAATATAATATATATATATATATATATATATATATATATTGTAGTTTTGTTATTACAATGGTTTGTAAAAGTATAACGTCACTACACAAAAATTTTCATGTTTCAGAAAAAAACTCTTCCTCTTCAGGTGATATGTTAAAAGTAAATGGTGAAAACTATTTATTTTTGAAAATATAAAATGAATTCATGGTTGTTTAGAAAATTAAAGAGTGGTAGTTAGAAGAAATGCTTTAGGTGTGTCAAAAGGGTTCAATCATGATTTAGAATCATGTAACCATTGAGATTTTAAAAATGTGAATTATGGAAGTGGACAGGATGGCTTAGATCAAGACATGTCACTTTTTAATTTTGTTTAGGTAAGATAAATAGGGGGACCTTAGATTTTTTTTAAAGGGTAGACAGTAATTTTAATTAGGAGGTTGGATTTCAGGTTTTTTTTATTGAACAATAGATTTTTTACTACTATCTATGAGTCAATCTGTTAAGTGCCATACGTGATACACGCTTGGGCGATCATGTCTCGAAAGAGACATGACTGACTGGGCAGAAGATTATCCCGTAGTAACCCGCTGAGGTTGATATACCATAAAACAACCAACCAACATAATGCAAAGAATGGTACTCTCAAATTCATACATAATACAAAGCCGTTTCATACATATACTGGTATGTATATCCATTCAGTCAGTTAAGTGCCATAAGTGATACACGCTTGGGCGATCATGTCTGTTTCGAGACATGACTGACTGGGCAGATGATTAACCCGCAGTAGGTTGCCATTGCTTTCTGCGGTAGACTGGTTGCCGACCAAGGCTATAGAACCCAATCTATCCTGTTATTTAACCCATAACTGGAAGGAATAAACGGATTAATACCTTTCCCAAGGGTATTTGCGCGTAAGTGAATGCAATGAATTCGGCTGGAATTCGAACTCGGCTCCCCGATTTCTCGTTCCGAGTCGATATCCAATGCACCACAGCGCACATCTATCTACGAGTATAAGTCAGAATTACGATTAAATAATTGTGGTATATTTAGTTATATTGTATTAATAAGAATAATTTAGTATTGTGTGAGTCATTTTATTTTATTGAAAAATATTCATTTTTACATGTTAGAGTATAAGTTATAAATCAAACAGCAATTAATTAAATTTTAAAGAAAATTATCTTGTCTGAGTAAGGTACGTAGTGGGACCACATAATACTTAAATAGGTAAATACTTTTTAATAGCAAGCTGGATTTTTTTATCATATTAAATAAATTGCAAACATTGTGTCTGCATATTTTTAATAAAATCTGTTCATACTCACGGATAATCTTTCGCATATTATAATTGAAATATCTCAGAAATGAGCTGTACCGTTGACAGATGTTATTAACATTCATTTCTCAATGTTCCCAAGTACTTTCAATCTTCTTCCAAGATCATCTTCATGGGTGTGAGTTGTGGTAACAAAAAATAACCGCAAAACTGTGTTGCTAAAAATTACTGTAATTTTCTTTTCTTGCTTCAAATATAACGGTTGGCAAATTGTTTAGCGTTCATTAGAATGTGAAAATTATCCTAAATAGATTTTTTATATGTTCTAACGTCATGGTCATGCACGTGTTAAAGCATGAAAAAACTTTTTACAAACATTTTAGAACATTACTGCAGTATTCATAGCAGATTCTATTAATTGATGGCTTAATTTTTCACGTTCTAATGAACGCTAAGCAAATTGTCAATTTCGATATAAATTTTTTGTCGTCATTTTTTACGACACGGGCCTACTCATTATATTAAAAGATTAGATTTGGTTTGGTTTATATTACGGTACATCAACCTCAATGTGTTATTTAATGCCAACAAGATTTTTTGGCTAGGTTCGTATGAATGGAATATGGATGTTTTTGCAAGAAATCTATTCGTAGAACTGGATTGCTTTCTAGTGATTAGCCATTAGCTATTACAACGAGATCAATATACCCCAGTGATTGAAATAAAAGATTCGGTTCGAATTACGGTCCACATATGGAGGAAGAAAATAGATCACCGCCCCTTATAGGATGAAGTTGAAATAATTGATACAGAAGACCGTTGGAAACCATGTAAACTAAAGGAATCAGCGCATATGCTAGGCCACAAAAAATCTCCTAAGCCGACCAAGCATAGAAATGAATACAATATTAGAACCAGTAATACGGAATACTAGAGAAAATCATTAGCATCAACGATTACAATATGAACTCTGGTAAAAAAAAGTAGGTTACTCAGACATTAGGTTTATAAATCTCAGATATTCAGACACTGATCGTCCAAGAACACATCGTCCAGTAGATATTGGTGTTGGTTAGTTCCAGTGACTTGACCCAAAGAGTTTTGAGTTCAATACCAGACTACAGAGAGTTGAGTTAAAAGAAGATAACTACGTGACTACCGGAAGTGGCATCGCATATAGAATGAGAATGATATACCCCAGTGATCGAATTAAAGGGTTCGGTTCGGAATTCCTAGCGCCCGATGAAAGCCGAAACGTCGTAAAGATGGCGATAAAGACGAGGACAATAGTCCGAACAATTATGTCATGTAAACACTACCTCATCTTAGAAGTATATACTAATAAAGTACCATTATGTTTATAATTCTCAAATATTCATACACTGATATCTTCAAGGACAAATGGATGAAATCGTTGGTTAAATCTAGTAATTTATTTTAATCATTCCACCCCAAGCAAGGCAGTTTTACTGCCACTGATGCGCAGGGGCTTACATAGGGGGAAAGTAATGAGAAAGAAAAGTAGGTTATAAGGGGTGTCAGGAAGAGGGTAATAGAATCATAAGAATACAGGTGTGATGAGGGTGGAATGGATAGAGAAAAGAGCTTGAGAGAAAGGATGCGAGTTAGTGAGATCGGAGATGACTATTGCCCTTACGTTTAAATTCTTGGAGATTGTAATTGTCGGGGAAGCAAGTATACGGAAGGGAATCTCACAGGCTGGAAGTGCGAGAAAAGAAACTATTAGAGTAGAAATTGCGGTTACATTTTATCGGTTTCACTGTAAAAGGGTGGGACGTAATTGCTAGTCTAGTAGCGAGTAAATTCATACATAGGGGGCACTAGTAGGCTAAGTTCATTGGAGCAGAAGCCGTGAAAGTATTTATAGAAGAGACACAGGGAAGCCACATTACGCTGGTGGGAAAGTGACTGTATCCGAGCTGCCAAACTAATGGTAACCATCTGCTGGAAAATCTGCCTAGTCAGTCATGATCTTCCAAGCGTGTATCACGTATGGCAGTTAACTGACTGGTAATAACTTTAATTTGTCTAAATTTCATAAATAAAGATAATTCCATTTCAATAAACTTCACTGTTTTTTCTATATCTCAATATTGCTTTTATATCCCTAGAAATAGTTGAAGGATGTGCGTTGCGGTCCAGTGGATATCGACTCGGAACGACAAATCTGTTATGTCGCCAAGTATAAATGAATAACTCAACAACAGAATCAGAATATAAGTTGTATTCCGCGGAAAGACGGTTAGTATGTACAGAAGTGATTAGTACTATTTACAATAGAAAGATACAAGAGTCCAATCCGTTGTAAGACGTATACGTGATTACTTCCGGTACGCCACCGGAAGTGTGACTAACTCTTCACTGACTCGCACTGACTCCTCAGTAACTCATTAGAGACTCTCAAGTGACTCTCTACGACTCATTATTTAGTCGTCCCTCCCAGTAAGGGCAACATATGACACATGGTCAGTTTATATCTGGGCTTTCCGGGCGATATGGCCCGGCCAAAAAATGTCTGTCTATTTTTGCCCAGTCGTGCTTCTACCCTTCGGCGGAACCACGACTGGGTTAATGCTCTCTGCTCGGAAGCAGAGAGCGCCCTCTACCCGAAGGCAGAGAGCTGACAGTGTCGTGGTTCTACTCTTCGGCGGAACCACGACTGGGTTATTGCTCTCCGCCCGAAGGCAGAGAGCTGACAGTGTCGTAGAGTCGTCAGTCTAGTATAGCCGGGCCAAAAAATGTCTGTCTATTTTTCCCCAGTCGTGGTTCTACCCTTCGGCGGAACCACGACTGGGTTATTGCTCTCTGCTCGGAAGCAGAGAGCGCCCTCTACCCGAAGGCAGAGTGTTGATAGTGTCGTAGAGTCGTCAGTCTAGTGACTGTCTACTGTAGAGAATCCACCATTGCTATATATATAGCAATGGGAACAGTCCATTTGTAGTCAAATAGGAGCGGCGCCCTAACAAAATTGTTGTGCCGCGTTCGAATTCCAATTAAATTCCTTGCATTCAGTTACGCACAAATACCCTTGAGAAAGGTATTAATCCGTTTCTTCCCCCCAGTTATGGGCTAAATAATAGGACAGATTGGGTTCTATAGCCGTGGCTGGCAACTAGTCTACCACAGAAAGCAATGGCAACCTACTGCGGGATAATCTTCTGCTCAGTCAGTCATGTCTCTTTCGAGACATGATCGCCCAAAGCGCGTTTAACGTATGGCCCTTAACTGAATAGTCGTAGGGCACGTAAAATAATACGTTGCTAAAACTATGGCTTAGGTTGCTATATAAATTCGTTCGTTTTTTGTTTTTTTTTTGTTTTTTTTTTTGTTTTGTTCTGATGTTTTGCAAATGATCTCGAAGAATAATCATTCTTAGTGTTTTTTGCTTCTTAGTAACTCTGGTCATCTTCTGAAATCGTTGTGATTTATTACAATAATCTTAATCCAGATTAGACACCCACTTTCGTCCGTGCGCCAACGTCTCAGCAGAATGTGACATAAGGTCGGAGCTTGCTTTCGGCAAAACCGTAGAAAGATTACCCAAACTATCTTGGCCTCAGGTGTGTATCAGGTTAATGACCCCAGCTCCCTCCTGAAGGAGAGGTTCTTTCTGGGTGAATAGCTCCATGGGATTTTGAGCCGATTTTGCTTAAAGGTAGCAATAAAATTTGATTGAAAGTCTTTGATATTTAAAATTCATATTTCTTAATTCTTTTTTCTTTCCATCTGTCTATGTTTCTGGTCTGAGGTATTGTAACTATTTACACTATTAGTACTGCTGTCCTCATCTTCATTTCCATATTTACGCTGTTTCGGCCGTTGTACACTCCGGTCTTCTTCAGGTGATATTTGTTGGAATTTCGAACCGAACATTTTATTCACGGGGAAGTAGATTGTTCTATTTCCACGTGCCTTGTCTTGTTTCCTCCCTGCGAACATTGGAAAAATCGCTTTTATTTTTCGTTTGAGCTTCAACTTTAAAAAAATGTAGGTATATTTTCTGAAACATAAGTGTTGACATTTAATCAACCCCTTGATAAATAACAACATTTCCTTAAAATTAAAAAAAATAATAATGCTAGGTGTCCCATAATGATTGGACACATCTTAAATGCAAATATCATGGATTATAAAAATGACCAAGTAAATTTATTGCATAACTGATATACAAGAGTTCTACTTATTATCTAAGATTTGATTAGTACATCCCTGAGATGATTGACTACAAATGGACTGTTCCCATTGCTATATATATAGCAATGGTGGATTCTCTACAGTAGACAGTCACTAGACTGACGACTCTACGACACTATCAACTCTCTGCCTTCGGGTAGAGGGCGCTCTCTGCTTCCGAGCAGAGAGCAATAACCCAGTCGTGGTTCCGCCGAAGGGTAGAACCACGACTGGGGAAAAATAGACAGACATTTTTTGGCCCGGCTATACTAGACTGACGACTCTACGACCACAAAGAGAACGTGCTCAAGCTCTCTTTCCCATTTCAAACACAGTTAGCATTGCCTGTCTCACGGAAGCCAATGGCGATTCTACTGGGGATTCAGAAAGAGCCAAGGCTCTTCAGAATTTTGGTTGGCTCCTCGGTTGACCCCCCCCCCCCCAATTTTATAAACTTCAAAAATTTATGAAACTTGTCAGTCTCTTATTTTGATAAAATTTGATCTTCAGTACTTTCCCCTCTTCGTTTTCGTTTTCATTTAGCAATACCGGCATTTGGTAAAAGAATCAAAGAAAAGAGGTTGGTAGGCAAACAATTTAGACGTCTTCTTTGCCTATTTATATTGGTCACCAATGAACACCAAAACGATTCTTTTTTTAAAACAAACGATCAAACAAACCATACGTCTTTTTCTCTCTCTCATATTTGATTCCTTACGGCTAAATACAGTTGTATTTACAAACATCTTTTATCTTCAGCACTTTTCACTCTGCGTTTTCTTTTTCATTTAGCTTTTTAAGAACACATACAGAGACCAGTTTGAAGAAAAAACAAAATAAAATAATCAAATGGATAGAAAAAGACATGTTGTTAGTAAGGGAAAGAGATTTAATAGTCATATTTTCATATCTGAGGGAAGACGTTTGATTAGAAATAATGTCTCCAACTTCATATTTAGATACATAGGCAGTCATTGATTTATGGCCGAGTGAAAGAATTGGTCAGTAATGTTCTCCAATTTGTTGAAGACAATAGGTACCGAATTCCCAGACGCTGAGTTTCTATGTCTCAGAAGTATGCAGACTGGCTTGTCCACCACCGCATAGAGAGAGCTAAAAACAGCAGGTAGTCTGAATTGTTTTTCGGTGATTCTAACCAAGATCACTAAAACTCATGCACACTACTGAGATTTGCTGACAATGCCTGCATTTGGTAAAAGAATCAAAGAGAAGGGGTTGGTAGAAAAACAAATTAGATCTCTTCTTTCTCTATTTATGTTGGTCACCACTGAACACCAAAGTGATTCTTTTTAAACGAACGATAAAGCGAACCATACGTCTTTTTGTCTCTCTCCTTTTCGATTCTTGACGACTAAACACAGTTATATTTCGAAACATCTTTTTACAAAACATAGCACAAACACACACATGACACTACAACTATAAACCAACACTGCATTATTGATAATTTTTTGAATTATAAAAACGCACTTCCACAACTAACAGCGAAGAAGCAGGAATGTCTGCAAAAATGTGGAAGTTAGATACTGAATATTCTGCAACTGTTATTGGACATTCATCTCTTTCATTCATTCTCATTTAGTAAAGTAATATACTTTTACTCAGACTCATTCATAAGTTGTGGTGATTTTCTAAGCGCAGCTTAGATATGGCACAAGGCCGAAAGTATGGAGTGCCCAGTGAAGATCGAACTCATTACTCAATTTTAATGGTTCTAGCGAGACAAGCTTGCTAACCAACTTGTGCATAAAAGTTGGTTAGCAAATGGTGTAGTATGAAAATGAAGACTGATTTTCCCTTCATCCTTCTCAGAAAAATCTGGCCCCTAAGTGCCCCCCACCAACTTACAGAGTTCCACAATCGCCACTGGTGACCGTCTTGGTTGGAGATTATTCATTTGACGTCGCCGACTAGTCGGCCATGCTGTTGTTGCTGTAGCTGATTCGTTTGAAATCGCCGATACATGTTTCTTTCAGCACCCGCTGGGAGGAGTTAAACTGAAATCTGTGGGGTTTTATAAGAACCTTTTCCAGAAAGTTCGAGAAAATTAGTGTTTTAGTTTTTCCTGATGAGTTATTTCACAAGGTGATGTTAATACACTTTGATTTAAATGGTATGTGTTGTATTGTGAAATCTTTTGGCATGTTTGTAAATAGACATACTTTTTCCTATTTGTATTGGTCACCACTGAACACCGAAATAATTCCTATTTTAAAACGAACGATCAAACAAACCATACGTCTTTTTGTGTCTTTCATATTTGATTCCAACACTGCATTATGGATAAAATGTTGAATTATAAAAACGCACTTCCACAACTAACAGCGAAGAAGCAGGAGTGTCGGCAAAAATGTTGAAGTTAGATACTGAATATTCTACAGATCTTGCTAGACATTCATCACTTTTACTGATTCTCATTTAGTGAAGTAACATACTTGTACTCAAACTTATTCCTGAGTTGTGTATCCGACAGTGGTGTTGTATGTAAATAAAGACGCTGCTTCAGTTTGCCCGTCTCCTCCTCAGAAATATCTAGGCCCCTAAGTGGTCCCCACACACTTTCAGATTTCCACAATCGTCACTGACGCAGGATCACCTTTCGAGATGGTGCCTATCTCTTTCCAAAATACCGTCGAAATTTTTTCTGAACTGCAACAATAGATCTTATGATGTTATTATGGTGCTCTTCTACGTGGAATGGACTCTTCCTCCTTCTATTAATACTAACCTGCCTGACTTCTGGGGAGGCAGTCGTAAGACATTCGAGACACATCGTAACTATACCATTCAGACTTACACTTCTATTTGCTGACTAATAACATTTATTTTGTATATATGTTCTGTTATTCTAATACACAGTTTGGACCTATTTTCTTGTTTTCGTGTCTTTCTTCCTGGCCCTAACAGGCCACAACAGGTGTGAAATTTCTTTTGGGGCTCACAACATTATAGAGGCTCCACTGTCAGCAAAAGAGATATCAGATACCTGTAGAAAATATCAAAATGTTTGATAATATATATTGAACTCTTGCATGTCACTTATATATAAATAAATCAGTAAATTGTCATATGTGTTACAGGCCCGGGTGATCATGTCTCTTTCGAGACATGACTGACTGGGCAAAGGATTTTTCCGCAGCAGATTGTCATTACTTTCTACGGTAGTCTAGTTACCAACCAAGTCTATAGAACCCAATCTGTCCTGCTATTTAATCCATTGCTGGAGAGAGAACGGACGGATTTAAGACCTTTCCCAAAGGTATTTTGCTCGTAAGTGAATTCAACGATTTCAGCTGAAATTCGAACTCGGCTCTCCGATTTCTCGTTCCGAGACGTTATTCACTGCACCACAACGCACATCTATATATAAAAAATGTATTTGATGCTCTGTCATTTTGATAATCTAAGGCACTTATGAGACATTCGGTATATATGAGTGACCAAAATGTTTGTTCGTTTTTTTAAGTAAATTGTTTATTTAATAAGTGAACGTCATTTTTGACCAACCTAATAGTCGATCAAAAATCATAAGCGGCGACCCAGAGACGTACGAACAGGAAATGGTCAGTATAAGCAGGACCCTACAACGTAACAGTTATCCAGGGTACATGACAAGAGCTCCAACAAACGTGAAATGGAGGGTGCATGAGGTTACAACTGTCAGAAAACAGCCTCGATCTGTCGACCTTATGAGAAGGCGTTATCAAAGAAAATACAAAGAATCTGTTGTCCATATAACATCAGGGAAATATAAAGGAGAAGCTCTATGAATGTATAAAAAGTAAATTTTAATGTAGAATTATCAGAAATTACTATTTGTAGTAGGACTACCAGCAATACCTACAGGGTGTCTCCTAAGAAAAAAGCAAATTTTGGATCTACTATATGATTAAAAAAGTTAACTAATATATAAAAAAGTAACTTTTTTAATTTGAACAGCGCTTCGAACATTTGTCTTTTAATTCTGTTTTAAGCTACAAATTCGCTTTAGTTATAAATAATTGTAACAAAAATTCCAGCAATTAAATAAACCTAACTAAATTTACTGGTTTTTGTTGGGTAGCATATATTTATAGTACATTGACGGGCAATATGTCTTATCTGTAGTTAAAGGCCTGCAATGACATTCAAAATATTTAGATTCAGGTTGATAAGCTTCTAAACAAAATCAACCAACATCAAAGAACTCTTTCAGGATATGAATTCATGTGATATCCTAGAATTTTTTAAAATCAAACTATATTCCAAAATATAACTTCAGCAAAACAATTACTTTTATTACATAAAATTGCATCTTTAGCTGAAGCCATAAAATTGTTGTTCAAAATATTTAGATTTCGGCATTAAATAACCCATACTGATTGATATGCCACGAAACAAAATCAACCAACAATACATATTTAAAGCAAAATGACCAGCAATTCATTTTATCTTTACCTAAAGCCATAAAATTGTTGTTCAAAATATTTAGATTTCAGCATTAAATAACTCATACTGATTGATATGCCACGAAACAAAATCAACCAACAATACATATTTAAAGCAAAATGACCAGCAATTCATTTTATCTTTACCTAAAGCCATAAAATTGTTGTTCAAAATATTTAGATTTCAGCATTAAATAACCCATACTGATTGATATGCCACGAAACAAAATCAACCAACAATACATATTTAAAGCAAAATGACCAGCAATTCATTTTATCTTTACCTAAAGCCATAAAATTGTTGTTCAAAATATTTAGATTTCAGCATTAAATAACCCATACTGATTGATATGCCACTAAACAAAATCAATCAATAATACATATTTAAAGCAAAATGACAGCAATTCTTTTTATCTTTAGCTGAAGCCATAAAATTGTTGTTCAAAATATTTAGATTTCGGCATTAAATAACCCATAGATGTTGATATACCGCAAAACAAAATCAACCAACAAGACATATTTAAAGCAAAATGACCAGAAATTCATTTTATCGTTAGCTGAAGCTATAGAATTATTGTTCAAAATATTTAGATTCCGGCATTAAATAATCCAAAAAGGTTGATATACAGCTAAGCAAAATAAACGAAGCATCTTCCTAATTTCCATCCTTAGCTTTTGTTTCAAATAAATGTAACAAAAATTCCAACAATTAAATAAACCTAACAAAATTTACTGGTTTCTGTTGGGTAGCATTTATTCATATTAAAATGACCGGAAATATGTCTTATCTGTAGTTAAAGGCATGCAATGACATTCAAAATATTTAGATACCGGTATTAAACAACCCATAGAGGTTGATATGCCTCTAAACAAAATCAGCCAACATCAAAGAACTCTTTCAGGATATGAATCCATATAATATCCTACAATTTCTTAAAGAAATCAAACTGTATTCCCAAATATTAATTCAACAAAACAATTACTTTTATTACAGAAAATTGTATATGTAGCTGAAGCCATACAATTGTTGTTCAAAATATTTAGATTTCGGCATTAAATAACCCATAGAGGTTGATATTTCACTGAACGAAATTAACTAACAATACATATTTAAAGCAAAATGACCAGCAATTCATTTTATCTTTATCTGAAACCATAACATTGTTGTTCGAAATATTTAGATTTGGGTATTAAATAATCAATAGAGGTTGATATACTGCTAAGCAAAATCAACCAAGCATCTTCTTAATTTTTAATTTTACCAAACACATTGCAAGAGAAAAAAAAAGTTTGATCGGGGACTTTTAATTGATGGCTATTTACAGAAATGAGAAATTCCAGGCAGCCATACCGTGCGTTTTAGCATTAGCTTTCCGAAATCAGCCTCGTTAAAATTTACTCCATCTTAATAAGGCCAAAGTACAGAATTCAAACATTGGCTGCCGATAGGTAACGCTCTTAGCAACATTTGCAGCAGATAGTTGTTTTTTATTTGTTTTTATTTACTTAAAAGAAAAAAAGGAAGCTTTTTGCAATTATCCTGTACAAAGTCGATGTTTGACTTCACAGAGAAATATTTCAGCTGCAGGCAATGTCGTGTTTCCGGGATGTGAAAATATATTTGACGTCATGGCAGCACAGATTACATTGTCACGAGGCCGGAAACAAAAACATTCCGATATCTTTTATTTTTTTTTGAAAAAATAATGGTCAAAAGAATAGAAATGTTTTCTGGAAGTCATGAGTTTGTATTAAAAATATTAATTACGAGAAAAAATATACTTAGAAAAGAAAAAATATATAGTCAACAAATGAAATTTTTGCAGACTAAATAAGACAACCTCGATAAATAAAAATAAAAATGAACTGGCCAAGACGCCTGAAATAAAGAAAACAAGCAGAGTTCAGAGAGAGTTCGTAATTGTCAAGTTCTCTGTCTTTGGGCAGAGTACAATTCGGTCGGGGTTCTTTCTACCGACTCGGCTAAGCCAAATAGACAATATGTACCTGATCCCAAGGACGTGGTGTCTGGGTAAGTTTTGACATTGCCTCGAATGTACACTCCCGGGTTCCACATGTTAAGCCCGACCTTCTGTCACATCAAGTCTTATTGGGAAAACTTTGGGGAAATAACCAGTTCTGAAAGAGTTCGTGTTCTCTGTTTTTGGGTAGAGTACAACTCGGTTGGAATTCTTTCTGCCGGCGGAGATTCGGCTAAGAAAAATAGACAATGATAAGTACCTGATCCCAGGAATGCGGGGGCCTGGGAAAATTTTGACACTTAGATCAAGTGTACGCGCCTGAGTTCCACACGTTAACCCCGATTTTCTGTCACGTCAAGTCTTAACTTTGGGGAAATAACGAGAGTTCTGGGAGAGTTCATGTTCTCTGTCTTTGGGTAGAATAAAACTCGGTTGGATTTTTTTTTTTACAGATGAAGACTACGTTAAGAAAATAGGCAATTATAACCAGGTACCTCGGGCTTGGCTTGACCAATCGTTCTTGACTCTTAACCAGTCCGCCCACGTTGTGTTCGTTTTGATCTCGGACTAGCCAAAGTAGGATTGCCCTTTATCACCTGGTTAGATTTGTCCTCACACGCAATGGGTCGAGTATATTGTCGGATTTACGCGATCCTCAGTATATAATCAGTAGAACACTGCAACGCCACGCATGTAGTTTTTTTTTTATATATATTTATATATCGTTTGTATACACAATAATAAGCAAGTCAAAGCTGGTGACTTCCAATAGTTGGCTGGTATTTCAATAATACTTTATTCTCGGGGACGGGGTTTACTCAATTGTCGTTTAGCAGCACGTCAATTTCAGTCCGACCGTCTTATTGTTCATCACTGGCCCTGAATATCTCTTTCTACCATCTCATTCATGTCACTAGCCCCAACTTACGTTCCCAGCAGCAGGCCCCAAACTAACTAATTTCGTCTTTATCTTGCTTTTATTAATCAAACACAAAACTGTGGTAGTAAATGCTAGTCAGAAGGGTTCAATTTTCCCTCACTTACCAGATCGAAATAAAAACAATATCAGTTATCCATTTCGACTGAGTCTCTGGGCCCTTTACAAATGAGAGGGAGTGAACTCACTCTCTGTTATTACTTGCTTGTCAGTTTCCAACAGTCTAGTAGGTCAGGACAGAACTTTCACACAGTTCAAATTTAACCTAGGATCACAAATTGTCAAAACAAGGTGACAATATTATGACTAGAATCTTTTTACCCGGATTCAATCAATTCAGTTACTCTTCCCGACAGAAATAATTGTATTTTACCTTTTTTTATCACTTCGGTTACTTTTCCCGACAAATATAACTATATTCTACCATTTTAGACAAATGAAATAATACCAGCTATCTAGAAATATGGTTACACAATGATAAGTGCCCGATCCCAATGATGCGAAGTTAGGGTAAATTTTGACACTTGGCTCGAGTGTACGTGCCCGGGTTCTACACGTTAAATCCGACCTTCTGTCACATCATGTCTCAGTGAGAAAACTTTGGGTAAATATCCAGAATTCCGAAAGATCTCGCAATTCTCAAGCTCTGTGTCTTCGGGCAGAATACAACTCGGTCGGTTTTTCTTCTACCGACAGAGAATCGGCTGAGAAAAATAGACAATCAAAAGTGCCTGATCCCGCTGCGCTGGGTAAATGGGCACCCATGGCTCCAGTGTACGCACTCAGGTTCCAACGTTAAATCTGACCGTGTCACATCCCGTTTCAGTGGGAAGACATTGGGTAAATATTCGGTCCGCTGTCAGGCTAGCAGTTGTCAAGCTCTCTGTCTACTGGCAAAGAACAAAATAGTCTGGAGTCTAATTCTACCGAAAGAGAATCGACTGAGAAAAATACACAATCCATAGTGACTGATCACGTAGTAGCGGAGGACTGGGTAAATGGGTACCCTTGGACCCAGTGTACGCACTCAGGTTCCAACGTTAAATCTGACGGTGTCATATCCCGTCTCAGTGGGAAGACATTGGGTAAACATTCGGTCCGCTGTCGGGCTAGCAGTTGTCAAGCTCTCTGTCTCCTGGCAGGAAACAAAACAGTCTGATGGAAGAAGATAGGCAAAGCAATGTGTCCGATCCTACGGTTGCGGGAGCTGGGTAAGTTTTGAACCTTGGCTCGAGTACGCGTTCTGGTTCCATACGTTAAACCTAATCTTTTAGCTGTCCCTTTAAGAGTTTAACGTGCCAAAACGTAGGGCATGAAAACTCTTACTGTAAAGCTGTAAGTAAAAGTTGTCGCAGAAAAAAATTTCGAACAGAGCGTTGAGAAGGGAAAATAATTAGAGAAAGCCATAGAAAATTTATATATGTGGATGTAAAAATACAACTAGACACTGCTCAGTTAAGTGCCATACGTGATACACGCTTGGGCGATCATGTCTCGAAAGAGACATGACTGACTAGGCAGAAGATTATTCCGCAGTAGGTTGCCATTGCTTTCTGCAGTAGACTGGTTGCCGGCCAAAGCTATAGAACCCAATCTATCCTGCTATTTAACCCATAACTGGAAGAAAGAGACGGATTAATACCTTTCCCAAGGGTATTTGCGCGTAAGTGAATACAATGGATTCAACTGGAATTCGAACTCGGCTCCCCGGTTTCTCGTTTCGAGCCGATATCCACTGTACCACAACGCATATCCTAGACACTGGTAGTGATATCATAAAAATCGGCGAAATCACATGGATAACAAATAAATAAATTGATACCAAAAAGAACTTCGGAAATTGCACGTAGCGTGTCAGGTGAGAGATTATTTCTTATTGTCGAAAATACTTGCAATGGTTCATTTCGTAACAAATGTTTAAATGCTAAGGCTTCTGTGCTTAAAAATACTACAAACTTATGCAGTACTGACGGGATGTAATTATTCGAGTTATGTTATTTACCTACAAATATTTATTGCAAAAACGTAAGTGGACAACAAAGAACCAATTTAAAAAATAGCAGTTTAAAAATTTAAAAGAAGAATTAAAGAAGTGTTTCTTGAATGTTCTATCAGATGAGTTGGGTCGGTGTTCTAAAGTCAAAGTAAAATTTTAAGCAAAAAATATATTTTTTATTTTTTATTTTTTAATAATTTCACCCCAAGCAAGGCATTCCACTGCCACTATTGCGCTTGGGGCTACATAGGGGGAGGTAAATAGGAAGAGTGGTTAGATATAGAAAATGTCAGAAGTGGGGTGTTATATAGTTGGGTGGGTGGGAAGAGTGTTTGAAAGAATGGAAGTTAGTGTGTTTGAAAGAATAGCAGTTAGTTTGTTAGGAGGTGTCTATTGACCTTACATTTAAACTCCTGGAGATTGCAGCCGTCGGGGAAGCAGTCATGTGGAAGAGAATTCCATAGTCGGGAAGTGCGAGAAAAGAAACTGTTGGAGTAGAAGTTGCGGTTGCATTTTATCGGTTTCACTGTAAAAGGGTGGGATCTAGTTGCTAATCTGGTATCTCGTGCAAATTCGAATCTAGGGAGCACCAGTGATCTAAGTTCATCGGAGCAGAAGCCGTGAAAGTATTTATAGAAGAGACACAGGGAAGCCACGTCGCGCCGGTGAGAGAGAGACTGCAGGCGGTCTGCTAAGTCGGTATCGATCACATTACAGACCCTCCGCTGTACCTTGTCTAGAAGCCCGAGGAGAATAGCAGGGGTACCCGACCATATATGGCAACAGTATTCAATGCACGGGCGGATGGTAGATTTATAAATGTGCAGGATAGATTCAGACGGAAAAAACCTCCGGGCCCTGCACAGAGAACCGACTTTCATAGCAGCGGATTTAGCAATGGATTCGATATAGTCATTCCATTTGAGGTCCGCTGAGATTTAAACCGAAATGTAGTGTACCGTTCGGAGCCTTGGATAAAGTCAATTAGACAGAATTTAATAATTGGATGTAACTGAAAAAAAATTGACCATTGAAAATGGGAAGCACTATGTAAAAAAAAAAAAAAAATTAAATTCATGTTTGTGCTGACTGTTCGACAGGGTTAAACGAATGTTTAGACCTACATCACTACCCATTACCCAATTTCAGAAGAGAGTTTTGCTAAATTTAACGGTGGAAATGTTTTTTTAAGTTGGATCTTTCTCGGGTGCATTTACAAAAACAAGTTGAAAAAGAATATCCAGAGTTAATATCGATAAATGCGCGCAAGGGACTTCCTGTTGGGATAAAAGTAGGTACCTCCAGTGGAGTCCAGTCATTTTCGATATCTAACTTTTAAAATGAATCTTTAAAAATGAAAAAGTTTTCTTGAAACTTTTATTTTAGCTTTAATTGAAATCAAAATGATTAAATTTACTATTTCCAGTAAGCAAAATACTCTGGTTTATTTCGAACAGAAATTATATTGATTGGAATATAAAAGTTGAGATTCTTTCAATTGTTGAATTTTGCCACCATTTTTGAGCGATCGATACAATTTAATTCTCGGTTTTAAAAATCTTGCAAAAATAAAATATACATCTGTGACACATTAGTTTTGTAAAATTAGCGAATTTTATGTTAAATTAATCTGATTTACACAAGTATTACTTATTTATAGCGTGAAATTTAGAATAAAACTATTTCTTAATCACAGATTTGAACATTTTGACCTGTCCGCCGAATATCAAGAACGTATTGACAGGATATTGATTAGAGATAAAAGTGTATGGCGCTCATAAGTCACAAAATTGTACAAATTTTTTTTCAGGTAAGGGGGGAAAATATGACTTTTTAATTTGCGCATAGAAATTACCATACAAAAAAAAACTTCAAATACACAAAAAAAATTTTAAATTATTTTAAAAATATGAAGGCCAAACGATTTGTATTAAACTTTTCAATTTTCGATAGGTAATATAATCTTCAATTATTAACTTAAAAATCTAACCGCAACAAACCTTTGAAGTATTTAAAGAATATTTTTGAATCTTTATAGATTATTATAATTTAAAAAAAAATGAAAACAATTCTTTTAAAGTTTCATTAGTTATTGATAAGTTTTTTTTCGGGCTATAATGTTCTTTATTTTATTATTTATTCAATCAATTCAAAGCTTGTCAAATTAAATAATATCAGAGTTTATTGCATTTTTTATTTTACTCTTCGGGGCAGATTTTTTGATACAGAAAACTATACCTCAGGTTGACCCAAGCCATGTGAGTGAAATTGGGTAGACGTTTCCCTTTGAGTTGGTTGGGCTAGGGTTTGAGCGTATTAGCCTTGTTCAGACTCATTTGTATGCTAGATAACTCGCTCTCTTAAATTTCGTTTCTTTGTGTCAAGGGTTAATCATGATGCAAGTAATTATCGTCAGATCAATTCTCTAACGTCGAATTGGTCAGTCATACGTGATACACGCTCGAAAGAGACATGACTGACTGGACAGAAGATTATCTTGCAGTAGTATACCATTGCCTTCTACAGTAGACTGATTGCCAGCCAAGGCTATAGAACCAAATTTGTGCTATTATTTAACCCATAACTGGAGGTGAAGAGACGGATTAATACCTTTCCCAAGGGTATTTGTGCATAGGTGAACTGGAATTCGAACTCGGCTTCACCGATTTGTCGTTCCGAGTTGATATCCATACACCACAATGCACATCCGTCGAATCTGTAACTGATCTAAAAAATGATCTGTTAACTTGGGCAAGAACTGATGCTAATTGTTAATTGATGCTAATAAGAAATACCAGTACAAGAAATTAAATAAAATAATTATTTTTTCTCAAGTCCTTTTGGTTTAGTTTGTCTTACGGCATATCAACACTTCAATGGGTTATTTAATGTCGACAAGACTTCTTTCAATAGATTTGTATGAACAGAATATGTATTCTTTGTAAGAAATCAGTTTGCAGATCAGGTTTTATTGACGCATTTCTGCAAAGAGGGTTTTATCTTGAGACAGATGTGTTGTTAGTATATATATATATATATATATATATATATATATATAGTCGTCCACAGACATATATATATATATATATATATATATATATATATTCCATTTTAATTGAGTTATTACTCGATAACTCGTTTATAAATAGAAAATATTCAAAAGTTCTACAATATAATTGAATCGAACACTTTTTAATACAAATGTGTACTGGTCTAATCCTATTAGGACCAAAAACTAAGTATTAAACAATCAATATATATATATACATATATATATAGATAGATAGATAGATAGATAGATAGATAGATAGATAGATAGATAGATAGATAGATATAGTCATCTGCACACAGATCTGTTTCACTGTATCAGTCGGCGATTCTACATCTGAGCTATGGGCGCTCGGTAGAGGAAGGCAGACTTTACCGTGTTATATACAATGTAAACACGCGCCAGTTGCCGAGAGTGCTTAAAATAATTACTGAATGAACGATGCGTCTTTCAAAAAGTATATTGCAGGTAATATTTTATTTTTTTAAAAATTTATTGCTGATAATATTTTTCTAAAATGAATAACTGGTAATATATTTTCCTTTAAAAATGAATTGTAGTTAATATTTTTTCCTCATAAATATATTCCTGGCAATATTTATGTTCTTCAAAAATGTAATGGTAATAATATTTTCTTTTCCAAAAAAGGTATTGATGGAATTTTCACAATAAATGTCTATTTTTATACTTTCGTGGTGTCTTGACCCTCAGTTGGAAGTAAGCTGTCATGGATCCGGTTAAGAGTCCAGCAAGAAAATAATACAACCAAAATAGGAAATAACATTATATTAAACACAGCAAAATACAAATCCATAACAAAATCTACTGCTAAGAAGATTGGGTCACTATGTCGATCCAGGATGTTTTTTCCACCTGAATCCATCCTGCATATATACAAGTCAACCATCCGTCCGTGCATGGAGTACTGCTGCCATTTATGGTCAGGTGCCCCTGCTGTTCTCCTCAGTGTTCTTAACAGGCTCCAAAGGAGAGTCTGTAATGTGATAGGTACTGATCTGGCGGCTCGACTGCAGCCACTTCCCCATCGTCGAAATGTGGCCTCCCTTTGTCTGTTCTGTAAATACTTTGATGGCTTCTGCTCGGACGAACTTAAGTCACTGATGCCTCCTCAACAGGTGTTTACTAGTGCAACCAGACTGGCAACTGGGTTCCACCCATTCACAGTCAGGTTAGCCAAATGCAGACGACAATTCTACTCCGGCAGCTTCTTCTCTCGCACTTCCCGCCTGTGGAACTCACTCCCGTATTCTTGCTTTCCTGACGGCTACAACCTCCAGAAATTTAAATGCAAAGTCAATACTCATCTACTAACCACTGGACTCTAGCTCTCTCCCCACCCCTGTATAACCTTCCCTTTCTATCCACCTATGTATCTGTCATCGCACCTGCTTTCTCAGCTGTCTATTGTTCCTTTCTAACTAGGTTGTACTCCTCACTCTTTTCTAATTAATCTTTTTACATTTATGTAGACCCCTGCACATCAGTGGCGTTTCCGCCTTGCTCGGGGTGAAATTATTAAAAAAAAAAAAACTCTGTTAGTAGAACGATAAATACGGGTTAGGTAGTAATACTATAATTGGGACTTGCAATGGTAGTACGGTAAGCAGTCTTGGCTATCTCTGCCTATCGCTCTGCTCTTCTGCTGATCTGCATATCGCTGATCTGCCTTATCCTTTTACCTCTTGTCAGGGGAAGTATATGTAGATGTAGGAAGAGTTCAATCCGTTGAATGGGTGATGCTGCCATGACATTAACTATTTGCCCATAGCTGGGACCCTAACAGGTGCTACTACTCCGGGTCAGAACGGACCTGAGAACAACAGCAATTAGGAGGTGGTTCCATAATCCTCACAACCTCCCAATCAGAGGCCTTGTTGCCGGATGAAGTTTATTCTCATACCCCTTCACGTTGGTACCCAACCCCAATCATCTTTACAAGTGGACAGATGCACCTTCATCCGGGAAGTCATATTAAAAAGAAACCCTTGAACTTTTTTGCCTAAATAATCCTTTATTTCATTGAACTTGTTTGGTTTTGAAAACAATCGGCTTTGAAGTTTATATAGAGAAATATCAATGTTTATTTTGTTCCGGAAATTGTAAACGGCTGGGAGGGGTCCATAAAAAAAAACATCAGTCAAAAGGGAGCCATGAATAGAAAAAGGTTGAGAACCGCTGTTGTGTTTAATGAAACAAGTACCGACATTCTTATAAAATAGCCGGATTTCTCCATCATTTGATCAAATATTGCTTCTCTTCAGATTAATTTCACAAAACTAATTTTCATAGCGCACTTTATCTCCGTCTCTCTCTCTCTCTCTCTCTCTCTTTCTTTCTCTCTCATTTTATATGTAGTCAAACGCAGACACACGGACGTATTGTAATTGGTACGCACAAAAGTAAAAGTTGTCAAACAACGCCGTCTCTTTTGGGATTTTAACTCGCGAGGCAGCATTCATATATGTTTCCGTCAATTCGTTGATAACAAACTAAGCAAACACACATTGACAGAGATTATCGCCATGAACGCTTAGGGATTCGATTCCCAAGAGTCATCAACAATTTTCTATCAGAAACCAGTCTGTCATCAATACAAAGACAGACGCTTATATACTTGTGTGCGTTTGTATAGAAAATATATAGAAGAAAAAAATGAACAAAGTCTCTGACAAAGAATTTTCGATTACTTTTAACCAAATTTGTATTAGTAAAAATGATTGCCCAAGTACACCATAATTGTTTGTGCGAAAAATGTTTGCTCCTTGTTTCAGCTTTTTGAGAGTAGATCGCCCGAGAAATATATATATATATATATATATATATATATATATATATATATATATATATATACGAACTAAGCACTTGAACATTAGTCAAAGTACTAGTCGAAAGAAAAAAACCCCAGACAAGGAACCTAACACGTAAAGCGCTCAATACAATAGCAGAGCAAATAAATAAGTAAGTAGCTAACCTAGTGGATCATCAGGACCTAGGTAGGTCCGTTAGCTCGAGGTTAGATACTTATATATATATATATATATATATATATATATATATATATATATATACCTACCTAGGTCCTGATGATCCACTAGGTTAGCTACTTATTTATTTGCTCTGCTATTGTATTGAGCGCTTTACGTGTTACGGGGTTTTTATTTTCGACTAGTACTTTGACTAATGTTCAAGTGCTTAGTTCGTTTCTTTTTTGTTTGTACTTTTTCCCCGATGCGTTTATACTCGGTGGGTTTTTCGAGACGTGTTTAAAGATAGATTTACAGTTATATATATATATATATATATATATATATATATATATATATATATATATATATATATATATAGTGATTGTTTAATTACTTAGTTTCTGGTGATAATAAGGTTAGACCAGTGCACATTTGTATTAGAAAGTGTTTAATACAATTATATTGTAGAACCTTAAATATTTTCCATTTGTAAAAGAGTTATTACGCGACCTAGGTTTTGACCATGAGTGGCGTCTTCAGGCGATTTGAAATAACTGATTTTTGCCGTTTACCTTTTTTTTTAAGAACGCTCACGTAACGGTGCCTTTTTTTAATGTTCACGTGGCAGGGAATTTTTGAACGCGCAATTTTTAAAATTACAAGGAATTATGGCATAATCTCTAATTTTTATTCTTGGCACAGTCTACATATTTTGCCACCGTTGTAAGGCTTGGCTGTTTTTACTATTTTTTTTATAATCATATCACCCCAAGCAAGGCATTTTATTGCCACTGTTTTGCAGGGGGTTACATAGAAGGAAAGTTATGAAAAAGTGTGACAGGTTATAGGGGGTGTCAGGAAGTGTGTAAGAGAAGGATGAGAATACTGAGTGAAGTGATCGGAGAAAGGAGCATGAGAGAGAGAATGCAGGTTAGTGAGATAGGAGATGACTATTGACTTTACATTTAAATTCTTAGAGATTATAGCTGTCAGGAAAGCAAGCAAATCGAAGGGTATTGCCACAGGCGGGAAGTGCGGGAAAAGAAGCTACTGGAGTAGATTTTGCGTTTACAATTCATCGGTTTCACAGTAAAAGAGTGGAACTTAGTTGCTAATCTTGTGGCTCGGGTAAATTTTTACATAGGTGGCAACAGTGAACTAAGTTCATCGGAGCAGAAGCCGTGAAAGTATTTGTAGAAGAGACACAGGGAAGCCACATTGCGCCATTGAGAAAGTGACTGCATCTGAGCTGCCAAGTTGGGATCAATCACATTGCAGATTCTCCATTGGATTTTGTCAAGGACACTTAGGTGGATATCAGGAGCACCCAACCAGATATGGCAGCAGTATTCAATGCACGGGCGGATGGTAGATTTATATATGTGCAGGATTGTTTCAGGCGGGAAAAACTTCATGGTCCTAACAGAGCAACGACTTTCTTAGCAGCGGATTTAGCTATGGAATCTATGTAGTCATTCCACGTGAGGTCTGTTGTGAAAGTTAAGCCGAGGAGGCGCAGAGTTTTGCTTTCAAGGAGACTAGCATGATCCATGCTATTATGTCTGAGTTTTTTCCATATTTTGATTTTAATTTCCACACTTTGGCTAGCCAATTTTGTACAGTTTTTTTTTAGTTTCTATTTTGAATGTAGACCTGTGATTGAACCACCTGATCTTAAAGGTGTCTTTGATTGGACCCAAATATATTTTATTTTGGCCATTTAAGTCATGTATCTTCACCTTGTAAATGATTTCTTTTGTGTTGCAAAGTCCTTGAAGTGGACATTTATTTTTGTCCCTGCAGTTGCATTCTTTATGCTCTCACACCTCGAATGAACACTATGAAGGAATGGTAAAACGTCTTAAGACAGTAGCTACACATACATTTACGCATTGTTCATTCAGTAATGAATTTGAACACTCTCGGCTACTGGCATGTTTTAACATTGTATATAAGACGCTAAATGTCCGCCTTCCTCTACCGAGCGCCTATAGCTGAGAGGTAGAATCGCAGACTGGTGGGTTTCAAACACGTGCATACGGGACGCTGAAGAGAAAATCGCACCACAGCTTATGGCGTCACACCTGACCATGCGAGTTTGTCGACGCTTTGAAAATCTTCCTTGTAAATAAAAACAGACTATCATTATTGTTTGTCCGTGAACTGTTTAATATATTGTAATATAAATGTCCTCTTTGATAATGGATTATGTAAGCCGAAAGCTCATATAAGATTAAAAAACATGTATCAATATTGTGATTTTCTTGCTTCTTTCAATAATAAAACTATTAAGCTTATCAGACGATATGAAAAGAATTTACATAAAATAAATGGACAAAAATGGTCTATATTATTATTTTTTTTATTTTTTTTTTAATCATATCACCCCAAGCAAGGCGATAACGCCACTGATGCGCAGGGGGCTACGTAAGGGTAAAAAGAATGGAAAAGAGAAAGCCGGAAACCGCATCCTAAACAGGAAACAAGGGATGAGCCTCTTCACCTGTTCAATAGATGTGGGTGGAGTGTGAACCGGGCGATAGTTTAGTCTATCTACTCCAATTGGAAAAAATAAATAAATAAAAGAGTGAAAAGACTTGAAAAGGGAGAACCGGAAACCGCATCCTAAACAGGAAACAAGGTATGAGCCTCTTCACCTGTTCAATAGATGAAATTTAATGAAATATGCATCAATGGTGCCTAAATACACACACAATATATATATATATATATATATATATACACTACCGGCCATAATGATTAGGCCACCCCAGTTTTTATAAAGAAATTATGTATTTCATACAATTTTTAGTATTTATTGCCAAATGGATAATTCTAAATGAAAATAGAATGGTTCTTTTGTTACCATTACTTTGCAAATTTTTACAAGGTAGCCATGAATCCTTTACTTCAGCCAGTAATAAGAAGAAGAGATTAGCACGGGGAAGAGATACACAAAACCGGATACCAGCACAGTTAATTTCATGCACATGTTGTTGTGCAATATTAAAAAAGAACAGTTTTCCTATATGACTCGTAAGTAATAATTTTGACACGTATAGAGAGATTTCACAAAAGATCCCGCTCTCCAAAAACCTTATTAAATTTTTTTTAGCGCCGTTCTGATATAGAATGCTGCTGTCATCTGGTTAGGCGCCCTTGCTGTCCATCTCAGTGTTCTCGACAGGCTCCAAAGAAGAATCTGTAATGTGATAGGCCCTGACCTGGCAGCTCGACTCCAGCCACTTTCTCTCCGGCAGGATGTGGTTTCCCTCTCTCTCTTCTACAAATATTTTCAGGGCTTCTGCTCCGACAAACTTAAGTCAATGGTGCCCCCGCCACAAGAATTTACTCGTGCAACCAGACTGACAACAAGGGTCCACCCATTTACAGTTAGATCAACCAAATGCAGCCGGCACTTCTACTCCACCAGCTTCTTTTCTCGCACTTCCCACCTGTGGAACTCCCTTCCTTATATTTGCTTTCCTGGCAGCTACAACATCCAGGAATTTAAATGCAATGTTAACACCCATCTCTTATCCACTTGACTGCAGTCTTTTCTACATCACCCCGTATATCTTGTTCTTTTCCTTTCTCTCTACCTTCGCAACTGTCTTCACACCTGTGTTCCCATCCTTCTTTTGCCCGTTCTCTGACACCATGGTTCGTCTTTCTCTTCACTCTCCTCTTGTCTAAACTTTTACTTTTATGTAGCCCCCTGCGCATCAGTGGCCGTACCGCCTTGCTTAGAGTGAAACGATTAAAAAAAAGTGTTGAATGTTAACTTTTCATATTTACTACAAGATATTTAACCCGAGAACATTAACCATGCGTATATAGTACCCAGCGCAAAAGAAGCCATTTTAATTACAATTTAATAAAATTTTCAGAGCCTGCTTTTCTGACCTAAATAATATGTTTTTTAGTTCCTATTAATGTTATCTCAAAGTATAAATTTTGAAATGCCTTCATGTAAAATATTTCAAATAAAGATTTATATTTAATATTTCTTTTATATTTTCAAAATCGGGTATGATATACCCATGGTTAGTAGTGGTGTAAATTTAATTGATGGTTAGTGTTCCAAGGTTAAGCTGTTCGACCGTGCATCATCTGCCGTTCAGAGAGAAAAAGACACTGTGTTTCGTTCTTGCTTAATTTTATTTAAATTTCGAAAATAAATTTAGTACATTTTGATTGGTGGGAAAACACCTGCGTTTGTGTTTTCATCCAATAAAAAGGTTTCCCACCAAATTGCGAGAAGTATATTTGAAACCTGCTTGTAGGTTATTTAAGGGTTTGGAGTTAATCTTTGGAGTCGTTGAACAGTTGCTGCAAGAACCTAGGTCTACCCGGCCCAGAAAGCAAAAAAAAAAAAACTGACGAGAAATCTATTAACCATAACACGAGAATTGAAAAGAAAAAGTCTTCGGCTGGTTTGCCTGTTTTTCCATAGCCGTTACCACGATCTTTGTTGCGAAGACCGTACTAATTCTTTGAAAAGATGTATTTTTTACTTTTTTTCGTATGATGGAATTTTTTTTTCTGACGTAATAATTTTTCTTGTAAAAAAGCAGATTTTATGTTCATTGGTCAACATAAAAAAAAAATGAAATGATGTCGAGACACTAAACAGCATTTTTAACTCTTTTGAAAGACTATATCTAAAAGTCAGTCAGTTAAGTGCCATACGTGAAACACGCTTGGGCGATCATGTCTCGAAAGAGACATGACTGACTGGGCAGAAGATTAACCCGCAGTAGGTTGCCATTGCTTTCTGCGGTAGAGTGGTTGCCAGCCAAGTCTATAGAACCCAATCTGTCCTGTTATTTAATCCATAACTGGAAGGAAGAGACGGATTAATACCTTTCCCAAAGGTATTTGCGCGTAAGTGAATGCAATGAATTCAACTGTAATTCGAACTCGGCTCCCCGATTATCTCGTTCCAAGCCGATATCCACAGCGCACATCCTATATCTGAAAGTGACATTACTTATTTTTTGGTTCGTTACCATTTTTGCTGTACAGAAATCCCTCTTTTATGAAAAAGATAAAACATTTTTTCACTCGTTTTCTCTTTAAATGATATTAACCGATGTCAATATTTCTCAAATTAAAATCACAAAAACCTCCCAATTTGTATTTAAATCAACAAATATTGATCTACTTTTTTAGAAATACTTTTTTCAATAACACTCAGACCCTAAATCTTTAGAAATAGCTCGATTGAATATATCGAGACCAACAAGCATTTTCATCAAATCATTTACTAAACTAACAGCAAAAATAAAACCTTTGTGAACATAAAAATTTTGGTAAAATTGTTCCCTTTCTTGATTGTCTATCATGTTCAATGTTATTTAAGTCCCTTTTCATACACCAGCAGTAGTCAGCCATCATTCGTTTGTCTTACCGTCCCGAGAAACGTTCTTCTAATTTTTTGATGTCCTGATGGAATAGTTCTCCTTGCTTATCACTCACATCGCCTCAGTTATCCGGAAATTTATCTAGATAACTATGTAAAAAATAACCTTAATACTCATATTAACGTATAAGTTTAAAAATTTATCAGTTATTTTGTTGAATTCTGGAGATGAATAAAAAAATTTGGCACTTCTGTTTTAAATTTTTAACTCAAAAACACTTTTCTTATAGAAATACCTTATTTCAGGTGGTTGAGATAAATTGCTTGGCCAACCTGAAAATCAGTAGGTTTTTAAGACCTTTATTAACTAAATGTTGCGATCAGCCAATATCGTAAATTGATATCTTTTCCAAAAATGAGCAATTTTAGTACAGCAGAAACGATAGTTAACCATGAAAATCTAAGGATATTTTTGAAATCAGCCACATCAAATTTTTTTTTTAATCATCTCACCCCAAGCAAGGCATTCCACTGCCACTATTGCGCATGGGGCTACATAGGGGAAGGTAAAGAGAAGGAGTGGTTAGACATAGGGAATGTCAGGAGGAAGGTGACAGATGAGTAAGGATAGCGAGGATGAGGGTTGGGCAGATGGGAAGAGTGTTTGATAGAATGGGAGCAGGTTAGTGTGTTAGGACGTGTCTATTGACCTTACATTTAAACTCCTGGAGATTGTAGCCGTTGGGGAAGCAATCGTTTGGAAGAGAATTCCACAGTCGGGAAGTGCGAGGAAAGAAACTGTTGGAGTAGAAGTTACGGCTGCATTTTATCGGTTTCACTGTAAAAGGGTGGGATCTAGTTGCTAATCTAGTATCTCGTTCAAATACGTATTTAGGGGGCACTAGTGATCTAAGTTCATCGGAGCAGAAGCCGTGAAAGTATTTATAGAAGAGACACAGGGAAGCCACGTCGCGCCGGTGGGAGAGAGACTGCAGGCGGTCTGCCAAGTCAGTATCTATCACATTACAGACCCTCCTCTGAACCTTATCGAGAACCACGAGGAGAACAGCAGGGGCACCCGACCAGATATGGCAGCAGTATTCAATGCACGGGCGGGTGGTAGATTTATAAATGTGCAGGATAGATTCAGACGGAAAAACTTCCGGGCCCTACACAGAGAACCGACTTTCATAGCAGCGGATTTAGCAATGGATTCGATATAGTCATTCCATTTGAGGTCCGCTGAAAGTATGAGAACAAGGAGGCGCAGTGATTTACTCTCTGGGAGGCAAGCCTGGTCCATGCTAATGGGAGGTAGGTGAGATTGTCGATGATGGTTAATTGAGAGTAGCTTCGTTTTAGAAGCATTAAAATTTACTAACCATTTCTTACCCCAGTCCAATATGGATTGGAGGTCTTTTTCAATCTCGGCTGCGAGGTTAGCTTTGACGCCTACACCAGATTTTTGTAGGAGGCGAGAATAAACTGTGGTGTCATCGGCGTACAAACCTATTTGGGCTCTTATGGAATCAGGAAGATCATTAATGTATATCAGGAAGAGTGTAGGACCTAAGATGGAGCCTTGGGGGACACCTGCGTTGTATGGTAGTTCTGAGAGGCATGTCCGTTTAATACCACCTTCATTGCGCGGTTAGAGAGGAATGACTGGATTAGTTAAAAAAAATGTCCAGTTATACCATAGCTCCGCAGTTTACATAGAAGGCCAGCATGCCAAACTCTGTCGAACGCCTTAGATATATCCAATGCGACGGTTCGGGCTTCGCCATTCCTGTCGAGTGCCTAGTATATGTACTCGGTGATGGTCGTTAGCATATCAGCAGTAGACCTGGTGAAGCGGAAACCATATTGCTTGTCCGAGAGGAGCCTGTGTGCTGTGAGATGCTGAACCACCTCGGCGTTGATAATGGCTTCGAACACTTTGCCAAAGATCGGAAGAAGGCTGATAGGGCGGTAATTTGCAGGGTCAGAGGGTTCTCCAGTATTTTTAAATATAGGAACTACAGAGGAAGATTTCCAACAGGCAGGAAAGCAGGAAGCAGATAGGCAGAGGTTGTAGAGCTTAGAAAGGACAGAGGAGAGTTCAGGGGCACATTTCTTTAAGACTATGGTTGGGATTCCGTCACCACCGCTCGCTTTGTGAGGGTCAAGTTTTAAGATTATCTTAGAGACAAGCGAATTATTATAAATTAGCTAGAAATGTTATTTTTGGTAGCAAAAATCGTGTTGACCAGTGTTGTTAGTATCTATCTATCTATCTATCTATCTATCTATTAATAATTATTACTGAAGAACATGTGAAAACTACAAACTACTACAAAATTGTACATTTTATTTCGACATTGAAAGAACAATGTCCCATGAGGTAGTTAATAATGATAGTAATTGCCATCATTATTAACTACTTAATGAAACTGATAGATAAATAAAGTAATAATTAATAATAAATACTCATTGCTCTATTTTTATATTGAGCACTGAACGTTGCAATTATTTCTTTCGTTCTTATTCATTTGTGTGTGTATATATATATATATATATATATATATATATATATATTTTAATTCAGATACTTCAATCCAAGGGAAAAAAGCAGGAAGGTAAATTCCAAAAAACCCGATCCTAATTAATATTAAAAATTTATTTTAATATTAAAAAATGATACAGGAAGAGAGCAAATATATATTAAAAAAGGATTAATTCAAAGATGTTGAATGGCCATTTCGATATGAAGATCCCCACGGGGGACGACACATCACCTCAGCAACAGAAAAAACCTTTCAGAAACTGGAGAAAAATTAGTCTACTTTTCCTTTTTAAATAGATTGCAAAGAAATTAAAAAATAAATAATAAAATAAAATAAAATAAAAATAAAAATAAAGGGAAAGAAAAAGAAAAAGTGTTGTCAACACTAGGTAAAAAAAAAAGAAAAAAAAAGTGTTGTCTTTATTTAGTTTAATTTCAAATGACCTAATTTTTTAAAAAATAATTTTATTTTAAATCCTATATCTTTTTATTCCCTTTTATTAATAATTATGCCTTTTTAAGTAAAGGCTTTTTTCTAATACTTCAACGTTTTGGGGAAATTAGGTTTTTGAATTTGTCCAGCGTCTGTAATATTTTTAAAAAAATTTTTCTTTAGTTTCTTTCTTTTTCCCTCCCTTCCTTCTTTTATCTCTCTTACCACCTTTTTTCCGTGTTGCTTAAACTTACGTCGATTTAACACGGCTGTCTGTTAATTTTTAGTTACATTCTCCCTTTTTTTTGCGAACCCAGACGATGTCAATTTTTTTTCTTTTCTTATTTATTTGATTTTATTCTATCTTTTTCTTTTTCTTTTTCTTTTTCGTTTTCTTTTTCTTTTTCTTTCCCTTTATTTTTATTTTTTATTTTATTTTATTATTTATTTTTTAATTTCTTTGCAATCTATTTAAAGAGGAAAAGTAGACTAATTTTTCTCCAGTTTCTGAAAGGTTTTTTCTGTTGCTGAGGTGATGTGTCGTCCCCCGTGGGGATCTTCATATCGAAATGGCCATTCAACATCTTTGAATTAATCCTTTTTTAATATATATATATATATATATATATATATATTGTGTGTATTTTGGCTGCATTTTTTCATTAATGCAGGTTTCATTGAATAATATAAACAAGTTTTGTCTATTAATTTTGTGTAGGATCCGTTCATACCGTCTGATATACTTGATGGTGATGTCGTTGAAAGACAACAAAAAATCACAATAATTGTTGATTTTTTTATCGGGTCTAAGCTTTCGGCTCACATAAGCCATTATCAAAGAGTAAATATTAACACACAGTAAACATAGAACATTTAAGTTATTAACAATAAAGAGAATTGAATTGAAAATATAAGTCCATCCCTACCGTGGCGGATGGCCGAAGACAGTGACAAAATAGTGGTGTTGTGGTCCCTGGTCTGATTACAGACATTTGAGTACGTATGAACGGATCCTACACAAAATTAATAGACAAAACTTGTCTATATTATTCAATGAAACCTGCATTAATATATATATATATATATATATATATATATATATATAAAATAAATTTCGATGTTCAAAACTGTTGAATGATCATTTCAACATGATATCCCTAAGAGAGATTTCACATCTCATCGGCAACTACCACATTTCAAAATGAAATAAAAAAAAAAAGAAATAAAAAAAAATTTGAATGTTAAGAATTCACCGGCGGAAGTAAAAAAATTTACGTCACAAAAAAAAAACAAAAAAAATCGGTTAGTAATCAATGTCTATTTTTAGATTTTGGACAATTTTACTTTTAGATTGAGTTGTAAGTGAAAAATTTGAAAATTTGTCTAGCTTTACAAAGAGAAAGGGGTTAATGGATGGAATAGGAACTGGTGTTTGATTGAGAAGTGGGTTAAACAAAACAGAAGGAGAGGGGGAAAGGCAGAAGAAAAAGGAAAAAGAAAAGAAAAAAGAAAAAAAGAAAAATGTCCATATTTTATATATATATATATATATATATATACCTGAGTCATAGTTGTCCAACACTGCATTGTCAACTGTCTAGCTGTCTGTTTATGAGGACTTTAGGTATTTTGCCGTCACTCATCCTTGCAACATCACCAGCATAACGAAGTTGCATCAGAAAAGTCTAAATTGCACCAATATTGCATTTTGCGAGAAGGGCAGCATTGGACACCCTATTGCCAAAGGTTCAGTCACAGATCACGCCAAGACATTGACTGTGAAAGATATCCAGCTGACTGATATGGGACCTATATGGGTTCCACGATTCTGAGCCGTACAAGAGTTTGGTCAAAAACGGAAGCTCTATAAACCCGTATTTTGGTGTTAAATTTGATACTTCTCTCCTTCTATAGACAGTGGCGAAGATTCCAAAATGCTCTTGTAGCTTTGGAGATCCGATTAGTTATTTCGTCATCAAATCCTGTTTTGCTTCTTGCAGACAAATATCGTGCTGACCAGTGTAATTTACGTCATTAGCCATCATATAGCACACAATGCAATTCATGAATAAGGACGCTGTCTATTTGGTCACTTATACACAGATGATACAGTGCTTATAGCAGACACGGAAAGGAAACTACAAGACCTACAGAAGGTAGCTAAAGAAATTGAAAAGAAAGGACTAAATATAAACTACAAGAAAACCGAATGCATGGTCATCAGCAAAAAGAGGAGCCCAAAATGCCAACTACTGGCTGGGGATACTAAAATCAAACAAGACACGGAAAGGAAACTACAAGACCTACAGAAGGGAGCTAAAGAAAGCGAAAAGAAAAGACTAAACATAAACTACAAGAAAACTGAATGCATGGTCATCAGTAAAAATGAAGGTCCCAAAATGCCAACTACAGGCGGAGGATACAAAAATCAAACAAGACACGGAAAGGAAACTGCAAGACCTACAGAAGGGAGCTAAAGAAAGCGAAAAGAAAGGACTAAACATAAACTACAAGAAAACTGAATGCATGGTCATCAGTAAAAAGAGGAGCCCAAAATGCAAACTATAGGCTGGGAATACTAAAATCAAACAAGACACGGAAAGGAAACTAGAAGACCTACAGAAGGTAGCTAAAGAATGCGAAAAGAAAGGACTCAACATAAACTACAAGAAAACTGAATGAATGGTCATCAGTAAAAAGAGGAGCCTAAAATGCCAAATACAGGCTCGGGATACTAAAATCAAACAAGACACGGAAAGGAAACTACAAGACCTACAGAAGGGAGCTAAAGAAAGCGAAAAGAAAAGACTAAACATAAACTACAAAAAAACTGAATGCATGGACATCAGTAAAAAGAGGAGCCCAAAATGCCAATTACAGGCTGGGAAACTAAACTTAGGCGACTATAGAAATGTAAATACCTGAGAAGTGTTCTAGCAGAGGACGGAAAGTGCGATACTGAGATCCGAAGGCTTATTGCCATGGCCAAGGATGCATTCCAGAAGCTGAGTAGAGTATTGAGAGACAGGAAAATTTTGCTAGAAACGAAGAAGAGGGTACTGGATTGTTATGTGATATCTCTTCTTCAATGTGGCAGTAAATATTGGACAATTAATGATGAAGGAAAGACTGAAATTTGGTTCTACAGAAGGATGTTGAGGATAGCATGAAGCGAACATGTGAGCAACAACGAGATTTTGGATAGAATGGAAACGGAAAGGAAACTGATATTTAACATCGGGAAAAGACAGCTTGTCGACAAGTAAATGGGGAATGGGGAGAATCAGTTGGTGTGGTGTGGAAGAGTATGACAAAGCATGTCGCCTAATTGAGACGTCTGGTTGATTCTCTGAAGAGAAAATGAAAAAGTCACGCGTATTTATGCTTTTTTGCACAATAGGATCGGATGAACTTTTAAGTTTTTTTCCTTTGCTTTTGATTGATCAATAAATAAGAGGTTGTATCTATTTTGGTTTTGCAGATGTTAGCACATTGTAAAATTTAGTGAACCAACTATCTTATGAAAAGAGTTTTTCTATTATTGAATGTTTAAATATATATGGTTTTTTTTAATTCGCTCATGAAAAGGTAAGGTCTGTGTAATCTCGGATTTTCTGTACAAATGTAGTGAATACGAAATTAAAAATTAAAATCAATCTTCTTCACTTTTACAAAAATTCACAATAACGCGTGAAATCCTGGATTTTCCCAAATAGAAAAAGGATTGACGACGTGCTTAAACGAAAAGTCGAAACCAAATTTCGCAAGTAGGTATTAAATAGATTTTTGACCAATGAAAGCGACTTGCAAGACTTAAGTACTGCGCGAGTCAGTGCAAAAATCTGAATTCTATAAAAGGCCCCGATCAGTGTCAATGACAGTCAGGGGATGGAAGCAGCAAAGACGACAAGCTAAAATGTAACAGGTAAAGCTTCAAGCTGACCCGGTCATTCATCTTCTTTCTCTTTTCTTCCCGTGTGCTGATTTCTTTTACTTCTTCTTCTCCATTTAAAGACATTCCTACCGAACAAACACATACATACGTACGTACGTACGTACGTACGCATATACTCCTTCAGCAATTACTACTACGAACATTTTCTACAAATCTTGATACCCATAATTTTATCACTGAACACGAACTCTACCTTTAACTTCTTAATAATGTTTCGAATTGCACATTAACTTCTACAGCTTATGTTAATCTTTCCTCTTAATAAATTTCTATTTTAAAATGCAAAATGTATATTTTTATTCTTACACTATTCCACACGATTCCACATATTCTAACCTGCCGACAACCAACCTTCTGATACTATTAGGTATCACCTCTTTTTGAATACAAGAATGGACTCGTCTGATGTGTACATATAATCCTGCCTATAGAGAGAACGAGAGAGTTTAGTAAGGATGACTACTTACTAAACTCTCTCTTTCTCTCTATAGGCAGGTTAGTCCGTAAGTTGGTGCATATTAAGTTGGAGTTATTTTGGACTAGCAGTATAGTCCGGCGTTGCTCGGGTGTAATGAAAGCTTTAAAACTAATCCATGATCCTGGAGCTCAGAGTCTTTGGACATTTGCACGAGGGACTAAAAAGCAATAGTTGTTTCTTCTGCCTAAAAATTTAACTCTCTTATCTAGCCCCCTGTGCATCAGTGGCGGCACCGTCGTGCTTGGGGTGAAACGATTAAAAAAGAAAAAAATCATGAGGTACCAAGACAGATGATCGCAGTGGCCATTTCGACAGCATATTGTCATCATCATTGGCATGCTCGATCTATCTTGCTGGTAGATACTCATTGGGAGATTTCTTTTCAGCTTATTTATTTACTAGCAGTATAACCCGGCGTTGCCCGGGTGTAATGAAAGCTTTAAAACTAATCCATGGTCCTGGAGCTCAGAGTCTTTGGACGTTGGAACGCATGACTAAAAAGCAATAGTTGTTTCCAGTTAAAGCGAAACCGTAGACTGAAAGAAAAATGAATGGATGTAAGTCAAATTTTGATTTCCTGGTATCGATATCAAATAAGGTTTTTCGTCATAAACTGAATTTTGAAGGCTAAATAAGTCCTCTGAGTAAATGGTATCATGGCTGAGACTAAGAACTACAATTATACCTACTTAGAGCCAAACCCGAAGCAAAAACTAAAATAAAAAGGCTGAAAAAATACTGACATACAGGCAGATAAACAGACACATACACAAACATTTTGCTTTTATATATATATATATATATATATATATATTAATCGTATCACCCCGAACAAGACGGTAATGCCACTGATGTGCAGGGGGCTACATAAGAGTAAAAGATTAAGTAGAAGAGAGTGAAAAGGAAGACGGACCAGTTGGAAAGGAGCAAGAGAAGGCTGGGAATACAGGTGTGATGACAGTGGCAAAGGTGGGGAGAATGGAAAGGATATACGGGGTGGTGAAAGAACTAGAGTCAATATAATATATAATATCGATTTTCTGCACTATTGTAAGAACTACAACCTTGAAACATCTGAATATCGTTTCTTATGTTTTTGTCTATGAGTGTATCAAATTTAATTAAAATCGAAACACTCCTTCTATCACCCGATTTTTTCGATTATCGATTTTAGATATTTATCGGGTGTACCTCGACACAAAACCAAGTTAAGAACACTCGCAGATGCTTATAGTACAATTGTATAAATTTTCAAGAAAATCGGTTCAGCCGTTTCGGAGTCTATATGTAACGGTCACACGCAAACACACACACGCATACACACACAGACAAAGTTCCATTCATTAATAAGTTTAAATTAGATATAGACTCATTGCTCGGACATACTTCTCCACTACAAGACTACATATATTGTTACTACTAATAGTATTACTGGTATTCCTGAATTGACTAACCCGTGTTCCAGTTGTATGTTTTTGTTCGATGTAACTTATATTTTCTGTCTCCATATCTGTTTTTGTTTTATTTATTATTTTGTGTGGTTTCTCAACCAGAATCTACAACAGATACCAACCTAACGAAAATAATTCTGATGAAAACCTTCTGACAATTCTGATGATGATAATTCTGGATAAAACTTATAAACTGTAGGGAGTTTGGTTAAGTATGACACAAGGCCGAATCAGGTAAACATTAACCATCATCCTATAGCTTCGTAACTACTTAATCTGTGCAAGTCATTCATTTTTGTGTTAAATTTATCGTCTGTTTTTAAACTCGTCTTCTGTCGTCTGTCTTTGTTTTGCACCCACATATAAATTAAATGTTACCTCAAGCATTTGTTTGAACATTTTTTGTGTGTATTTTTGGCGGACCTGAAGCAAACTCCCACCATGTTTAATTTCGTTGTTTTTCATTTTTTTTTTTTTTTACTTTTTTCAGCGCAGTTCTATCGATTACTCCCTTAGTTTTACGATTGACAAAAAAAAAATAAAAATAAAAATTTGAAAAATTTGAAAAATTACAATATTTAAACATTTTCGGGGCGGGGATTTTAATAAATCGAGCCTCCATTTTGAAACCATTCTCCGGTACGACATTACCGCCACCTGAAAATTTATTCATTATCAAATTTTTGGGACTTCTTTCAGTGCAATATTATCTTTTTTACACCTTAAACTTTACGAATGACAAAAGAAATTTGCAAAAATTTCAATATTTAAACAATTTTAGGTGGGGGAGACAAGTTTCTCATACAACCTTATAGTGAACTGAAAATGGAGGATCGGTTTACTTGTTGTATGAGAAACTGATCCCATAAAAAATTGTTTAAATATTGTAATTTTTCAATTTTTTTTTTTTTTTGATAATCGGAAAGTTTAAGTAACAATCAATAGGACTGCGCTGAAAAAAGTAAAAAAAAAGAAAATGTAAAACAACGAAATTAAACGCGGTGGTCGTCTGCTTCAGGTCCGCCGTATTTTTTTTACCAAATAAAAAATCATATACTTCCATTCCTCGTGTTATTAATAACCGTAGCTTGTTTGTCTAAACAAAATTTACGAATATTACCGATTGCTTCTATTTTCTCTATAAACAAAAGGAATCTCCCATTTTGCACTGTCAACAAGAAATGCGAGAGTGACTTTCTAACTATAGCTGCTCGCTAACACCATTTCCGTAATTTTTCGAGATAATGCTGCGTAGCGCGTTCGAAAATCTCGCGAGACTTAGAAAAATTGCCTCCATTTTGATACAAACACAATTTACCGGATGTACGAAAGAGAATGATTCAGTAGTAGAAATGGAATCTTTGTAAAAACATCAGTTGGAATTTATTATAGAACGGCAAGATATTTGAAATAGGGCTAAAAAGAAAGAGAAGAGAAAAAATATAAAAGGGAGATAACTGATCCCAGAGGGAAGTGACGTCAGAAAGTGTAAAGGAAGCTGATAATGGGAGTAGTCATTAGAATTGCTGAGTATGCCTTTAAGAAATGAAAGAATGGAAATAAACAATAACATACAAACAAATTACCAATGCTAGAAAAAGAAATAAAGACATATGAAAAAAAAAAAGGACATTTCCGATTTAGTGACTAGCTTGTAAGTAACAAGAGAAAGTTGCATCACATGGGAAAAGGCCATATTTTCCCGGAACACACACTGTAATATTTGTAACCGCTAAAGCATCGGGTTTGGCGACAATTCATTCAGTTTATTTTTCATGTTGCGAAGTAGTTTTATGAAAAATAAATTGCTCTTTCCCGTTTGTAGATATGAAATCAAACTATGTCAGGCCTTGAGCATAAATTTGTTAGTGTTGCTTGGGTCACTTCATATTTCCTGTTTTTCCCAGAACTCATCAAATCGAATCAACATCTCTCCCTCACTCCTTCTATATATATATATATATATATATATATATATATATATATAATAAGTGAGTGTGCATGTAAAAATTCAGGTATTTCGACTCTGAAGACAATACAAATAAGAGAAAATGAAAAATGGTCATCTTTTTTGTCAACGTGTTTCGGCCCTTGAAATTACTTGATAAAGATCCAGAAAGAGGAATAATGTTGGCACAAAACGCTTTTCTTTTGGCTTGTGTGTGTGGTGGAGTGAGTGTATGTGAGTACTTGTGAGCATTTTAGTTTGTGTGTGTATGTGTTTATGTCTGTGTGTGTATATGTGTGTTTGTGTGTGAGGGGTTTAGTTCAAAGCATAGCGTAGATGTGTCACAATGTCGAAATGATCAGGCACCTAGTGAGGATCTAACACACTGTTCATTCATAAATTATCTAGCGAGAAAGCTTGCTACCTGTTAACATCAGAAAACACACATGTATGTATACATGCATGTTATATATACATATGTGTCTATATGTGTGTGTGTATGCGTGTATGTGTGTGTGTGTGTGCATGTCTGTTTTTTACGTGTTTACGTGTGCTTTATATGTATGTGTGCGTGTACATGTGTGTTATATATATGTGTGTATCTTTATATAAATATATATGTGTGTTATAGCTGTGTAGGTGTTCTATATATATATATGTGTGTGTGTATGTGCATGTCTGTCTGCGTGTTATATATATAAAAGTTTATCTTGCTTCATATATGTGTGTGATTGTGTATATATATATACATTGTATTTGTCTTTATATATATATATATATATATATATATATATATATATAAAATTAATATATATATATACACAAAATTATATATACAAACATCTGTTTTACATATATATATATATATATTAAATTATACTTTAGAACTTGTATAACCTTGTATAAACATCTGTTATATATATATATATATATATATATATATATATACTATTTAGAACTTGTATAAACTACAATCTACTACAAAACTACATTTTGTTAGTACTTTTTAGTTTGTATATCTTCTAAAGTATAATATATATATATATATATATTGATTGATTGATTGATTGATTGATTGATTGATTGTTTAATTACTCAGTTTCTGGTCATAATAAGTTTAGGCCAGTGCACATTTGTATTAAAAACTGTAACAATACAATTATTTTGTTGAACTTTTGAATATTTTCCATTTGTAAATGAGTTATTACGCTACCTAGGTTTGTACCCTGAGTGGTGTCTTCAGGCAATTTGACTTAGGTTCATACAATCATAGATAAAAACACCATAATTCCTTGTAATTTAAAAAATTCCGCGTCCGAAATTGATCGTAACATTTACTTAATAAAGGTCGTCAAAACCTATTACTACTACGCTGATGATATACCCCAGTGATTGTAATAAAGAGTTTGGTTCGAAATTCCAAGCACCTGAAGAAGGCCGAAATGTACAACGGCCGAAACGTCGTACAAATGGCAAAAAAGATGAGGACAATATTCTGAATAATTTAAATACTGTAAATTTCTCAACTAATGCTATGAAAATACAATTCTATTTTGGAGTCTTTGGTTGCAGTTTGGCCAGGTGTCAAGATGTAAGGAGTGATGTGCTGGCAGAAATTATCTGACAGCCATGACTAGGTTCTACTGGCTGCGCGGCATGGCGCTGAGTCCTGTTTAGAGACACGTAATCTTCCAGCAGCCACCCACTTGACATGGAGCAGCCCTACCTCTTCAATGCCAGTAGGACTTAGGTGTTGTGTCTTAGGTTTACACTAACAAATTCGCAAGTTCTTTTCTTATCGGAACGATTAGCGATATTTTTAATTGCGGATATACTCATCTAATCCTTTTCGAATACTCTGCACTGATCTCAGATTGACACCCAAGCACTCTGAAATTTTCGTATTGGAGCATGAACTGTGTCATGGTGCTCTTTTTCTCACAGACGGCGCCCAACTGACCCTACTATATTATGCAACTGAACAAAACAAAAACAAATAACACGTATGCGAAAAATTAAAAATATAAACTGCGACAATTTAACCATCGCACCGTGTAGGTTTCCTATGTATTTTCGGTAAATAAACTTACATAGTAATTGTTCTAAGGGACCTAGACTTTAGAAATTTAAGTGTAGTACCACATTGTTGTTCTAGTTCAAATTCCAATGGTATTTGTTATGCGGAAATACCCTTGGGAAAAGTATGAATTCGCCAAATCTTCCTCCAGCTATGGATTAAATAGCAGGACAGATTGGATTGGCAACTGGTCTACCATAGAAAGAAATTTCAATTTATTGCGAGAAAATCAGTCAGTCAGGGACCGAAAGAGACGTAATCGTCCAAGATGTATCACGTATGACACGTAACTATTTGGCAGTTATCATGGTTGAATCGCAAATTGGGTTCTATAGTCTTGGTTAGCAACCAGTCTTCTGCAGAAATTAATACCATTCTACTGCGAAAAAAAATCTTCTGCCCGGTTTGTCATGTCTTTTTCGAGCACCGGCGTGATGTGGCTTCCCTGTGCCTCTTCTACAAGTACTTTCATGGCTTCTGCTCCGATGAGCTTAGCTCACTGGTGCCGCCTAAGCACGACTTTACACGAGATACTAGATTAGCAACTAGGTCCCACCCTTTTACAGTTAAACAAATAAGATGTAACCGTAAATTCTACTCCAACAGCTTCTTTTCTCGCGCTTCCCGCCTGTGGAACTCCCTTCCACAAGTCTGCTTTCCCGACAGTTACAATCTCCAGGTGTTTAAATGTAGGGTCAATAGACACCTCCTTATCACACTAACTCCCAACTATTCTCAGAACACTCTCATCTACCCAACCCTCATTCTTGGTATCCTTACCCGCCTATCACCCACCCTCTGACATTTCCTATATTTAATCATCCTTTCTCCACTCTACGTAGCCCCCTGCGCAGTAGTGGCAGTGACATGCCTTGCTCGGGGTGAAACGCTTATAAAAAAAAAAAAATATTGCTCTTAACTGACTAGACTTACACGTCGCACCGTGTACAGAATGCTAAGATTGATACAATGTCTCATATATGGGTCATCTCGTAAATACTGAATTCACCCGTCACGGTCAACAAGATTAGAACGTTAGACATTACACCAACCGCGATGTTGTTTCAAATCATTCACTTTCATTATATTTCTCAAAGAAACAGGAGACATCTTTCTTGATGATATAATCACATTACCAAAGCTGATGACAGAAGTCATTTTATAGCTGAGCAAATATAACTTGATTATCTCTCTGAGAGCACACTTCCAGCGCTGGGAGATGGAGATCATAATAGATTTTACAAGTAAAAGGATGCACTTTTCTTTCTTCGTTATTTTTTATTTTTTTTATTTTTTTTATTTTTTTTGCTTTTTTTTTTGCATTAATTATTTCTGTCTAATCTTCTATGCCTTTCAATACTTTCTTATTTGGTTCTTTTTTCCCACTTTTACTCCAACTCTATTTTTCCTTGAAGATTTATTTTGTGGTTTCTACTGTTTCTCGTTCTACCCACCTTCTTCTTTTATGTGCCTTGTCCCTTCAGGACGTAGGCGATCATGGTTTTCCACGTCTCCCTATTCCTGGTGGCTCTTAACACGCCTTTTCCTGTTACACTATGCAATCCCCGTTCCATCATCCACCTGATTAGGTCCTTTCAAATATATTATCCGCTGCTTTCCCCTGTTTCTTTTTGTCCTCTGTCTGGTCTATTACTATCAGGTATCTCCAAGCCCTCCTTCCTCATCTCATTGCATGTCCCAGGAACTTCAACTGTCTCTTTCTGATCATCATCATCATTTATCCATCGCACCCAGTGGTGCATAGGGCAGCAACGTTTTTTGTTGCTGTTTCTGTAACAAACTGTTTTTTACAGGGTTAGGGTTGTTAGCCCTGCGCCCAACCCCCAAGCCTGGAGGACCAGTCGATCATTCTTGGTCCTTACGTTTACAGCACCTGGTATTCCTAAATGGTCACCCATTTAAGTACTCGATGTTGCTTAACTTCGGTGATCGGACGGGAACCGGTGCCTTTAACACGATATAGCCGTAGACGTCTCTTCCTGATTAATTTCCTTTTCGTTTCTACCATTTCCAAAACCTCATCATTGCTCACATGCTCGACCCATGATATCTACAGCATCCTCCTGTAGAACCACATTTCACTTTCTTCAAGTCCTACTCCTGTTAATTTTCTTTTTTGACTGATTCTGCTCTTCAATCACTTTCTTCATTTTCATTTTTCTTTTCATCTCGCGAACTTTTTTAATTATCTTAGCGTTTTTTTCCTTCTCTTTGACCCTTTATTCTTCCTGCCATTTTATTTTCTTCTATTTTAAATTATTTTTTTCTTTTTCGATGGAATACTTGTTATTCTTCCGTAATCACTTTTTTTCTTTCTCTGGAAACACGACGTCTTATTCTTTTAGACAAACGTTTTTTCTTCTTATCTAGACACACTATCAGTCAGTCAGTTAAGTGCCATACGTGATACACGCTTGATACACGAAAGAGACATGACTGACTGGGCAGAAGATTATCCCGCAGTAGATTGCCATTGCTTTCTGCGGTAGACTGGTTGCCGACCAAGGCTATAAAACCCAATCTGTCCTGTTATTTAACCCATAACTGGAAGGAATAGACGGATTAATACCTTTCCCAAGGGTATTTGCGCGTAAGTGAATGCAATGAATTCAACTGGAATTCGAACTCGGCTCTCCAATTTCTC
>JBBBDQ010002227.1:642500-727500 GCA_037127315.1 Ascarosepion bandense | reverse complement strand
GTCAGAACCAAGTTATCTAATATCATTGCACATTGTAACTTTTAATGGATCCGTTCGATAAGCAAAGAAGTTACAATCTGTTCTTAACTAGGGCAAGGAATAGCTTGCAAATTTTAACGCCTCCAAAATAAGAAAGGAGGAAGAAGAAAAGGAGGAGAAAAGGAAATGCAAGAGAAAAGGAAGAAAGAGAAAGAAGAAATGGAGAGAGAAGAAGAAGAAAAAATGACCTAAAAATATTCAATTCATTCATATCTAAACCTACGAATGATCTTCTGGCTTTGTTTCGAAGACTAGTCTTCGCGGCATCCTTTGAGTTCCGACATTTTGGTGCTTAAATATCGGACGGTATTAATGAGATTACTAGATGTCATATCCATATCTTGTTCATCAAAACAAAATAAAAAGGAAAAACATATATATATATATATTTGTAGCTCCCATATCGTATCGGTCAGAACCAAGTTATCTAATATCATTGCACATTGTAACTTTTAATGGATCCGTTCGGGGAATATCGCCGGCCCGGAGTCATGGCGGAAAGACTTCTGCGCATGCGTATAAGTTGGCCAGCCGACATTGTTCATATGAAAAATCAGACGTGTTGATTTGCCTGATAGAAAGGACCCAATAAATGTTTATGCGCAAGTGTCGTGTCGTGTTTTTATGATACTAGCATTTATTATGCAAGTCAATCCTTTCCTAATAAAAGTAGATACTAGGAGACATTTTAGGATTTATTAATATCTTCCTTGCCACCTAAATTCTGAAAATATTTAAATGCAGCATCAATCTGTAATCTGTTCATTTGTCCTTTCTTCTCAATAAAGATTTCCCATTTTCTTCCGATTAATTTCTTGCATCTTAGTGGCATTATCGCCTTGCCGTGAGTGACCCCCCCACATATATATCGATATAGTGTCACTCGGAGTCCCTACTCCCCAAGCCATGAGCTCGTGGAATGAGAGAAGGGAAATTTTAGCGTGTTATATATATGCGGTGTATACACACGCCAGTCATCGAGAGAACTCAATTCATTACTAAAGAGTATATATATATATATATATATATATATATATATATATATATACCAGTAAAAGGGTTACTGTTTGCCCCAGCAGGCGAGGGATAAAAACATGTGCCCAATGCAGAATCAAAACAAAGGGACAGAACTAACAATATGTCATAGAACTGAACACACACCACTTACTTGCTACCTATGTTTCGATCACACCAGTTGCCTAGGGCAATGTTACCTGGTGAGACCGGTGTGATGGAAATCTAGGTAACAAGTAGTGTGTGTTTCGTTCTATGATATATATATTACCGCTATGAATTTTTAAAATTTAATAAAAGAAATGAAAAACAGAACTTGTCCATATTATTTAACAGAACAGTTTATATATATATATATTTATTTAAATACACACACACACACACACACACACACAAATACACACACACACACACACACACACACATATATATATATATTTAAATAAACAAATGCACACACACACACACACACACACACACACATATATATAGTTACGCAACTGTTTTTTAAGCATGGCATCCTCGCGTTATATAAATATATATGTTAGTCATCCACATACAAGCCTGTTTCGCTGTATCATAGCACATCAGTGTGGCTAGACTTCCACTTGCTTCCATCCGGGATCAAAACTCGACAGATTTGATGTTAGTCGGAGGGCCTTCTTAAGCTATCGGCGCATGGAATGAGAGAGGAGGAAATTTTAGCGTGTTATATATATGCGGTGTATACACACGCCAGTCATCGGGAGAACTCAATTCATTACTGAAGAGTAACGTGTAGTTCGCAGAAGTGGTAGCTGTTTTTAAAACTTTCCTTTCTAGAGAACTCATGATGAAAGCATAATATATTAGTCATTCACATATAAGCCTGTTTTGCGATATCAATTGTGTATTTGAGCAGAAATCTCTCTTTATTTCAGGTTTCATTAAAGATGGTAGACAAGGTTTTATGGTTCATTTTTTATGTAATTTTTTTATGTGATCTTATGAATTGTTTCTTTTCAGAACATAAATTATATAAAAATTATCCAAATGTTTGCTTGTCTAAGCGCTTTCGGCTATACTTTTAGCCATTATCGAATATAGATTTTATTTTACGTGTAACAATGTATGTAGTGTTATGTGTGTTTCTGTAGTAGTTTTTTTTCTTTCCTATCAATGTCTGCTTATTTTTTTAAAATCTACATTTACATAGATTACATATTAAACAAAGCACAACGGATTTTCAAGAGTGAACATTTTTCGCGGATTTTGATGTCATTCTGTAGATTTATTTTGTCGAAATTCGTGAACTGGTAAATTTTTTTAATATAAAAAACTTTTGCTGGTATTTTTATTTTTAAAAAGTATTTTGGGCGGACCTGAAAGAGACTGCCACTACCTTTAAATTTCATTTTTTTATTACTTTTTTCAGCGCAGTCTTATCGATTATTACATAAAGTTTCCGATTATCAAAAGAAATTTGAAAAAAATTCAATATTTAAACAATTCTAGGTGTAGGAGGCTCAGTTTTTCATACAACGTTAAATCCATACAACGTTAAAGTAAATCGATCCACCATTTTGGAACCACTGGCGTTGAGGTCGCTTTTTTTGTGGGGGGGGGGTGGGGGGGGGGATGTTCTGCTGCTCTTGTGTTTGTCTTTTTCAAGTTTTCTTCAGTTCTTGCAATGGCATCTTCCTCGGAAACTCCAAGAATGGCTTTATTCGAAAATTTTGCAAAGAATTTAGTTGTTGAATATCCGCAAGCAAAAAAAGTTAATTGCACATCATCGATTTACTATAAGGTTGTATCAAAAACTGAGCCTCCCCCAAAAATAGTTTAAATGCTGAAATTTTTACAATTTTTTTTTTTTTTTTTGTCAATCGCAAAGTTTAGGGTTTAATCGATAAGATTGCTCTGAAAAAAAAAGAAAAAGATAATCAACAAATTTACAGGTGGTGGTAATGTCGTACCGGCGAGTGGTTCGAAAATGGAGGAATGATTTACTATAACGTTCTATGAAAAACTGAGCCACCCTCTAAAATTGTTTAACTATTGAAATTTTTCCAATTTTTTTTTTTTTTTGTCAATCGGAAAGTTTAGGGTTTAATCGACAAGATTGCTCTGAAAAAAAAAAAGAAAAGATAATCAACAAATTTACAGGTGGTGGTAATGTCGTACCGGCGAGTGGTTCGAAAATGGAGGAATGATTTACTATAACGTTCTATGAAAAACTGAGCCACCCTCTAAAATTGTTTAACTATTGAAATTTTTCCATTTTTTTTTTTTTTTTTTTTTTTTTTTTTTTTGTCAATCGCAAAGTTTAGGGTTTAATTGATAAGATTGCATTAAAAAAATGAAAAAAAAAATGAAATATAACAAATTTAAAGGTGGTGGTAGTCTCTTTCAGGTCCGCCGTACTTTATTATATTTTCATAGTGGTATTTACATTATTCGGACCGATGTCATCATCTTTCTTGCCATTCGTTCAGTATCCCTTTTTTTACCAGAGTTCATATGGCAATTTTTGATGTTAATAGTATTTTTTACCAGAGCTCATATTGCAATTTTTTGACACTAATGATTTTCTCTGGCACTCCGTATTACTGTTTCCCATATTGTGTTCATCTCCATGCTTGGTCAGCTTCGGAGATTTCTGTAGCCTAGCATATGCGCTGATTCCTTACGTTTACGTAGTTTCCATTTGCCTTCTCTATCTATTATTTTAAATTCATCCCATAGAGGGCGGTGATCCCCTTTCTCATAAATCATGACTACCAAAAGAGGCACTACTACGCAAGGAATGGAGTTCATATACCCAAGTGTTTGTAGTAAAAGTTTCAGTTCGAAATTTCTAGCACCTGAAGAAGGCCAGAGCGTACAATGGCCAAAACGTCGTACAAATGTTAACAAAGATTAGGACAATAGTCTGAATAATGTAAATACTGTAAATACTACCTCATCTCAGAAATATAGACAAATTTTCTTAGTGCTTTGATATTTGTTTTTGGGGTTCACATGCCCTTAACTGAGATCCTAACAGGTGCTATCACCCCAGGTCAGGGTGAACCTGGGAATAACAGCAACTAAGAGGTGGTTCTACGCTCCTCAAAACCCTCAATCCCCTGATCAGAGGCCTTACTACCAGTTGTTAATCCCCTATATTATATGCTAGATTGAAAGTCGCACTCCGTGCGGACTTTTAAGCTAGCTTCCTCTGAAGAGTTAATTGAGACTCCGACAAAGATATGTATTTTGGCAGAAATTCCAATTGAATATAAAACAAAAAAATTAAATTCACAAAGTTTTTGTGTTACTATAAACTAAATATAAATTACAAACCTTCACAATCACTAATTTTTTCAGTTATCTTAAAATTTTAATTTTTAACTGTAGTCTCCTAATCCTGACACAAATCCCAATGCTCTTGATTAAGTGCACATTTTAATCCCAGGTTTCTCTTGATTCCAGAATGATATTTATGTAGACAAAGTTATCCCGAGTTAGAGGGGTATCACACACAGGTAGAATTTGCCATTTATTCGTGTTGATATCATTGCTTACCCGAACACTACAAACGTAACCTCTTCAAGGCGAAGGTTAACCGTTATCTATCCTGCATATTACAATAACATTTGTATTTTATATGAATAATGCATTACGAAAGTTTAGATGTAGTAGAAATGGGGGAACCGTATCGTAGATTTTGGAGGTGCGTATTGCACCGTCTCTGCACCTGGATGTCATGATGATACTTCCTGTTGATTAATACAAGTAGTAAGAAGTTCAGTATCCTCCAAAGTGCTTAAGTACTACAGTCGGCCATACGTGATACAGTTTTTGACTGCCTGGGAAGAAGATTTTCCCACAGTGGGTTGCCATTTCTTTCTGCGGTAAACTGGTTGCCAACCAAGGCTACAGAAAATAATCTGACCTGTTATTTAATCCATAGGTGGAGGGAGAAGCGATGGTTTCATACCTTTATTACGTGTATTTTTGCGTAAGGGAATGCAAAAAAACTCTCGTTCTGAGCTGATAGTCAATGCACCACAACGAGCATCAAAACTAATTTAGAATAACCGTGCCTATTTCCTGACCAGTATTGGGCTCGAACCCACGATATTCGCACAACCCACTAACAGAGCTAATCGGCCGCTGACAGCGTTACTATATGAAAACGAGTTACTAAAGTAAAACTAAAATCTAATGAGAGGAACCAATATCGGCTCATCTCAGAATGTCTGTATTTTTTCAGCTCTTTTATTTTAGTTTTTGCTTCGGGTTTGGCTCTAAGTAGGTATAATTGTAGTTCTTAGTCTCAGCCATGATACCATTTACTCAGAGGACTTATTTAGCCTTCAAAATTCAGTTTGCGACGAAAAAAACTTATTTGATATCGATACCAGGAAATCAAAATTTGACTTACATCTATTCATTTTTCTTTCAGTCTACGGTTTCGTTTTAACTGGAAAAAAAACTATTGCTTTTTAGTCTTTCGTGTCAACGTCCATGGAACGGAATACAAGAGACTACACAAGGAAATAAGAAGCAAATGTTAGAGAAAGATGGCTTAAAGACAAATGTGCCGAAGTACAAAGACTAAGCAAAACAAATCATGAAATTATGCATAAAAAAATAAGGGAACTAACAGGACAAAAGACCTGCTCAGCAACAAGATGCATAAAAGCAAATGATGGTACATTAATATTAGAAGAATATACTTCAGAGATGGCACAGGTATATCGGAGATCTCTTCCACGACAATGCACAAAAATACGGATAGACCAGAAATATTAAAAATTGAAGAGGAATCGACAATAGCCAAATTGAAGAGAAACAAAGCAGCAGGACTAGACGGGATTGTACTAGAGATGTTGATGCCATTAGAAGACTTTGACATAAACAGGCTCACAAAAATAATAAACAAAATCTACAACTGCGACAATATACCGGAGGACCTAAGCAGACCAATCTTCATAAAACTACCTAAGAAGTTAGGTGCAAAGGAATGTGAACTCCACCGATCAATCAGTTTAATGAAACCCATAAAAACTCATCATCAGGATTCTGATAAACACAGCGCGCAGAAGAATCAGCCCAGAGATAGGACAAGAACAGTGTGGCTTCATTAAAGATACTTGGAACGAGGAATGCGATATTCATGCTCAGAATGCTATCTGAACGAGTAATACAAATGCAGAAGAACCTCTATCAGTACTTTATAGACTACGACAAAGTACGACACAAGGACTTGATACAGATGCTCCACAACCTCGACATTTTCGGAATAAATTAGAATAATCATGAATCTATATTGGCAGCAAAACGCTTGCGTACAGATGGAAAGGGAATTCAGCAGGTGTACAAAAATAGAAAGGGGCGTAAGACAAGGATGTGTTTTATCACTGGATATTTTCAACCTGAACAGCGATACAGTTATGAGAGAAACGAAAGCTTTCCCGGGATTTACCATTGGCAGCCACAATCTCAACAATATCAGATACGCGGATGACACAGTACTGATAGCAGACACGGAAACGAAAATGCAGGACCTTATACAGAAGTTAGCAAAAGAAAACGAGGAAAAAGGACTGAGCATAAACTTCAAGAAAACTGAATGTATGGTCATCAACAAAAAGAAGAGCCCAAAATGCCAACTACAAGTCGAAGAAACTAAAATGAAACAATTAAAGAAATTCAAATGCATCGGAACTATTTTGACAGAGGATTGAAAGTGCGACACGGAGATCCAAAGATGCATTAGCATGGCCAAGGATGCATTTCAAAAACTAAAGTACTGAAAGACAGGAAAATCTCATTAGAAACAAAGGAAAGAGTGTTGGATGGCGGAGCAGGGCTAAGAGATACCAAGAGAAAAAATATTGAGAGCGACAAGTGATAGAGCCAAGTGGAAGTCCATGACCGCCTACGTTTTGAAGGGACACGGCTGATGAAAAAGAATATTCTTTGTAAGAAATCAGTTTGTAGATTATATTTTATTGACGCACTTTCGTAAAGAGGGATTTTGTCGAAAGAAAATGTTTAAAGATAGGTTCGTATGAATAGAAAATGTATTCCTTGAAAGAAATCAGTTTCTAGATCAGGTTTTATTGACGTATTTTTGTAAAGAGGGAATTTTGTCCAGAGTCTAGTTTTATTGACGTATTTTTCTGAGATTGGTTTGGCATATATTGTTTTACGGGTTATCAACCTCAATGGGTTATTTAATACCGACAAGATTTTTAGGATACTTTTGTATGAATAGAATATGTATCCTTTGTAAGAAATCAGTTTGTAGACCAGGTTTCATTGATGTATTTTTGTAAAAAGAGGTTTTGTCGAGAGTTTGGTTTCATTGGCGTAGTTTTCTCAGACTGGTTTGGTTTATTTTGTTGAACGGGTTGTCAGCCTCAATGGAATATGCAATGCCGACAAGGTTTTTTAAGATAGGTTCGTTTAAATAGAATAAATCATTTCGTAGATCAGATTTTATTGACGTATTTTTATAAAGGGTTGTTGTTGTAAGTCAAATATATTGCAGGTATTTTTTCAAGAATGTATTGCTGTTATTTTTACTACAAAACATCTATTTTTATACTTTCATAATGTTTGGACCCCGATTTCGGGGGTCACAATTTTCCCATAGCTGGGACTGTAACGGGTGCTTCCACCCAGGATCAGGTTGAACCGAGAAACAAAAGCAATTAAGAGGTGGATCTACGATCTTCAAAAACTCCTGATCAGTGGCCTTGCTGGTAGATGTAGTTTAACGTCATGCCCAGGATGATTAAATATTTTACCATTATCACCTTTCTTATGATTTTCTAATAGAAAGAGACTGGGATAATTAGTTTCTTTATGAAGATTGCTGGGGGTAAACGCTGTTTTTGGGTAGGCATTATCTTAATGAGAATCAGGGATCCGAACCTTAGATTTTTTTATGATTATTTAGGCCCAAGCAACGCAATGAAGCCACTAAGACGCATGAAGATATATGTTAGAAAATATGAGAAAGAAATAGTAGTATTAATGATAGCGGACAATACAAGAACAGAAAGTAAGTAGACATAAACTAACGATTGACATTGCGTTCAAATTTTTGAAGATCAGGGTTGACTGGGGTGCAAGAAGCCAGAAGAGAAGAAACTTTCAGCATAGAACTTACGATTGTATCTAGACATTTAATCTGTAAATCGATGAGACCTTACCACCAAACTAGTCAGTCAGTTAAGTGTCATACATGATTCACGCTTGACTGGGCAGAACATGATCTCGCAGTAGGTTGTTTTCTACGGTAGACTGTTTGCCAACTAAAGCTATAGAACTGTTGTGGAGTAGTTTTCGCACTGAAGGTTATAATTGGGTTATGTCCTCATCAGACCTCTTGCTCCCTCACTCGACGCCTTTACAACAACTTCATTAACCCTTAAGTGGCTCTTGAGCCTTATTTTAATTTGGCAATAGCAAAAACCAAAAACAGTACTACTAAGTCCGTTTGAAATCCATAATTCAATAGTAGCATTCACCTGACGTGGTTGTTAGTCCGACGTAGGCTAACCAGGTGGTGAAGGTTTGTCCACCTTGATAAACAATCACGTAGTGTCCTGGTCTACTAACATGGATGGGATGGATGGCACTGGTGCAAGTTGAGATGATGTGATTGCCCCACTGGCTACCCACAGATAGTTTCGCCAACATGTTGATGCCGTTGGTCGGATGTGGCTTGAACTTTTTTCTATTGAGTCTGTGCTTGTCTAGGAATTTAATTTATAATTACCATGTTACGAAATTCACTTCAGTCTTCTGTCTATCGAAGATCACTTCGCTCGGAATATGATCTGAAAAATCAAAATCTCTAAGTTTAGAAAAATGTTGATGATAACATATTTCGTTCTAGAAAATGGCCAGTGATGGCCAAATCGCTTGGATATATGATTAAGGACACTTTTTGTCAGCTAAAAGAACAGAGAGACCATTTTCTAGGACGAATTCAAAAGAAGATTGCGACAAAAAAATTATTTCAATAGAATTATATGCACCTTTTAATAAAAAAGGCCATGTAGACGAAGGGTCGCTACGAAATTAACCATTTTTCATTTATTATGTCGGCCAATAATGTCAGTGGCAGGTGGGTGCGTGAATTATAATCAGTTAGTCAGTTAAGTGCCATACGTGATACACGCTTTGGGCGATCATGACTCGAAAGTGACATGACTGACTGGGCAGATTATCTCGCAGTTGGTTGCCATTGCTTTCTGTGACCTAATCTGTGCTTTTATGCCTTGAAAAAGACATGACTGACTGGGTAGAAGATTATCCCGCAGTAGGTTGCCATTGCTTTTTGCAGTAGACTGGTTGCCAACCAAGGCTATAGAACCCAATCTGTCCTGTTATTTGACTCATAGCTAGAGCAGGAAGAGATGTATTATATTTTTAAGTAGTAATTAGTGGGGGATCAGTTTATTACTTCATAATAATATAAAATTGATCCCCCACTTTATGCCCAATAAAAGCCTTAATCATGTTTCCAACTGTTATATTCAGTCAGTCAGTTAAGTACCATACGCGAAACACGCTTGGGCGATCATGTCTCGAAAAAGACATGACTGACGGGGCAGAAGATTATCCCGCAGTAGGTTGCCATTGCTTTTTGCAGTAGACTGGTTGCCAACTAAGGCTATAGAACCCAATCTGTCCTGTTATTTAAGAGCAAGAAGGAAGAGACGCATTATTACCTTTGCCCAAAGGTATTTCTGCGAATGTGAACGCACGGAAATATAGAGACTGCTAAAAAGTGCGTACGTTTTTGCTTTGTTACAGTTAACAACTGATCAACAGTCTGGCAAAATGAAGTCTGACATGCATATATCCGCTTTATTTTCCTTTTTTCTTTTTCTTCTCTCTCGCCTTCTTACAAAATTCCTTCTCTTTCTTCTCTATTTTCGTATCCATTTTTTCGTTTGTTTTTTCTTTTTTTGTTCGTTCGTTCATTCGTTCGTTCGTTCGTTCGTTTGTTCTTTGTTTCTTTGGTTCGTTGTTTGGTTCGTTCGTTTTTCCTTTTTTTCTTTCGTTTGTTCGTTGTTTCTTTGGTTCCTTCTTTGATTCGTTCATTGTTTCTTTTTGTTCGTTCTTTGTTTCGTTCGTTGGTCCTTCTTTCAATCGTTCGTTCGTTTGTTCGTTCGTTCGTTTCTTTTGTTCGTTCGTTCATTGTTTCTTTTGTTCGTTCTTTGGTTCGTTCGTTGGTCCTTCTTTTGTTCGTTCGTTCGTTTCTTTGGTTCGTTTTTTGGTTCATTCATTGTTCCTTTGGTTCCTTCTTTGGCTCGTTGGTTGTTCCTTTCTTTCTTGCGTTCGTTCGTTTGTTGTTTCTTTGGTTCGTTGTTAGGTTCGTCCATTGTTACTTTGGTTCGTTGTTTGGTTCATTCGTTGTTACTTTCTTTCTTGCGTTCGTTCGTTCGTTCGTTCGTTCGTTCGTTCGTTCGTTGTTTCTTTGTTCGTTCTTTGGTTCGACCGTTGTTCCTTTCTTGCGTTTGTTCATTTGTTGTTTCTTTGGTCCTTTCGTTCGTTCGTTCGTTCTGTCAATCGTTTCAGGTCCTTCGTTCATTCGTTCGTTCTTATTTATGTTCTTTATTTTCATTCGTTCGTTCGTTCGTGGTTTTCTTTTTTATTCTTTCTTTCGTGTATTCTTTCATTCGCTCTTTCATTCTTACTTTTCATTCGTTCGTTGTCTTTTACTCGTTCGTTGGTTCTTACTCTTGTACGTTCTTTTTCTTTCCTTCTCTCTTTCCCTTTTTCATTCGTTCGTTCTTTCTTTCTTTCGTTTTGTCACACGTTCTTTCATTCGTTCTTTCTGTCTTCTTTTTCTCATTCAGATGTTCTTTCTTTCTTTCTTGCGTTCCGTTCTTTCTTTTTCGTCCTTTCTTTTTTCGATCTTTCTTTCTTGCTCGTACTTGCTTTTTTGTTCGTTCTTTCTTTTTTTCGTTCTTTCTTTCTTTTTCGTTTCTTTTTGCTTTTTTCTTTTTCTTTCTTTTTTCTTGTTTTTTTCTTTTTCTTTCTTTTTCTTTTTCATTCTGTTTTCTTTTAAATTCTTCCAAATACTCACCAAGTTTCTATTTCCGTATTCCCTCTTCTTTTTCATATTTCTCTTTCTCCTCTCTTCAGAGGTTTACCTTTCTTTTTACAAATGGTTCCGCTCTCTCTACATTCATGTCAATTTTCTCTCTCTCTCTCTCTCTCTCTCTCTTTCTCTTCATTCGCAACTTCTCACATGATTAACCCTATATATTTTCATCTTATCCTTAATTTTTATTTAGATATTTATTTATCAATCGTTTTTCTCAAGGAGTTTTGTAGTCTCCGTGTATCTCTTCGCTTTTCTTTTTTTCTTTTTAATTTTATTTCTAATAAACCCAAGCGTACAAACGAGAAAAATCCAATTTGATTGAGGTTCGACGACCACACAATCCGTCGATTTCCCGTCAAACTAACGACAGCAATAAAAATAAATAAATAAACGCTTCCTCTGACGTCGTCTTCTTTTCCTTTTTCACTCCCTTCCCATCTTCTATCCCCGATTATTTTCAGTTTGTTAGTTTCTGGTTTCTTTTGCTTGGCCGTTTTCTAATTAGCGAGTTAACCTGGGACGTTTCGTACATAATGCAACGAGTGGGTTCTTTTCTTTCGACTTGATTTTGTTGTTGTTCTTGTTGTTGTGCGCGCGTGCGCAGTGAATACGAAAAGCACGAATTTAAAAAAAGGCGGGCGACGGTTATTGCGTATGTCGGTCTCAAGAGCTATAAACGAAATTAAACTCTGAGCGAAGGGATGAGGAAATGATTCAGGGAGTATAAATATAAGAATGAAAGAATAGGAAAATGTATAAAATAGGTGGTTGATACGATCAAATTTAAATGACTAAAAAAAAAAAAAAGATAAGAATAAAATGAAGTAAAAAAATGACTGAAGAGAAAACGAAAAAGACAGACCTGGGATTTGGGGTAGAAATTTAACAACCGTGCGAATAGACAGAGAAATATTAAAGGAGAAATGAACGAACAGGGGATATTTAAAAATAGATAAATATATTTTGCAAAAATAAAGAACGAATGATATTTAAATAGAAAAAAAAAGAAAAAAATCGTGTTTCAAAGAAAGTAAGAAAGATAGAAGCAGTCAACTGTGAAGAAACAACGAATAAGGTGTTTGTGCGGTGGATAAGAAATTAAGAATTAAAAGCATTTTAGAAAAACACAACTAAAACATGCAAAGTAAAATTGCACACCCGCAAAAGTGGATTCTAAAAACGTTTTGGAAAATAAAACCGAAACCATGGCAAATTTCACAGGTCAGTGTGAAAAGCTAAATTCTGGATCCTGATTGGATACAAAATAGAAAAATGAACGATGACGTCAGTCAAACGTTTTTCACTCCTAAAGAAGAAAATGCCTCTGGGAGCCGGTCACATGACCAGAGATAACTACTTAACGACATTCCGTGACCGGTCAAGTCAGTCAGATGGGGGCAGCGAGACGAAACTACTACTTCAACTACGACCCGGACATAGGTCACTTCGCACATTGTGCTCTTTCTCCTTTTTCGTGTGCTGATTTTTTTACTTCTCCGTTCAAAGACATTCATACCAAACAAACGCTCACATATACATACGTATGTACGCATAGACTCTTTCAACTAATTACTACTACAACAACAATTCAACGAACGCTTGATACTCTCAGTTTTCTTATTGAGGATTAACTCAAACTACTACTTATTCTTGTTAGTTTTCCTTTTAATAAATTTCTATTTTAACATAAAAAATGTATATATTATTCTTACATTATTCCATACAATTCCACATATTCAAACCTGCCGACAACCAACCTTCTGATAACAATGAAAACTTTCTGATAATAATTCTGATGATGATAATTCTGATGATGATGATTCTGAATAAAAACTTATAAGCTGTACAGAGTTCAGTTATGTAAGACACAAGGCCGAATTAAATAAAAAAATAACCATCTCCCTACGTCTTCATTTGAAAACGAGAAAGAATGAAATGTGCGTGAAATGACAGTGTGTTTAAATAAAAAAGAAAACGAAAGACATCAAAGAGGAAACCAATACAAAAAAAAAACGAGATAAAAAACAAGGAATGGCAAGGATATTTAAAAGAAAGAAAATCAGGAAAAAAAGATATTTAAAAGAAAGAAAATCAGGAAAAAAAGATATTTAAAAGAAAGAAAATCAGGAAAAAAAGATATTTAAAAGAAAGAAAATCAGGAAAAAAAGATATTTAAAAGAAAGAAAATCAGGAAAAAAAGATATTTCAAAGAAAGAAAATCAGGAAAAAAAGATATTTAAAAGAAAGAAAATCTGGAAAAAAATATATTTAAAAGAAAGAAAATCAGGAAAAAAAGATATTTAAAAGAAAGAAAATCAGGAAAAAAAGATATTTAAAAGAAAGAAAATCAGGAAAAAAAGATATTTAAAAGAAAGAAAATCAGGAAAAAAAGATATTTAAAAGAAAGAAATGGAGGAAAGGTTGATTAAAAAAATAATTCAAAGAAAGAAATGAAGAACAAAAAAGCGCCCCGCAAAATAAAACGGATGCTTGAAATAAAAAAAAAGGAAGGAAGAAAGACAGAAAAACAAATGGAAGAATGAATTATATCTAAACTTATTTATAAATGGAACTTTGTCTCTGTGTGTGTGTGTCCGTTACCTATAGACTCCGAAACGGCTGAACCGATTTTCTTGAAAATTTACACAGTTGTACTATAAGCGCCTGCGAGTGTTCTTAGCTAGGTTTTGTGTCGGGGTACCCCCGATAAATATCGAAAATCGATAATCGAAAAAATCGGGTTAAAGAAGGAGTGGTCCGATTTTAATCAAATTTGATACACCCGTAGACAAAGACATAAGAAACGAAATTCAGAAGTTTCAATGTTGCAGTTCTTACAATAGTGCAGAAAATCAATAAAATATATATATATATATATATATATACATAAAAGGCAAGATGTTTGTGTGTGTGTCTGTTTATCTGCCTGTATGTCTGTATTTTTTAGTTTTTGCTTCGGGTTTGGCACTAAGTAGGTATAATTGTAGTTCTTAGTCTCAGCCATGATACTCAGAGGACATATTTAGCCTTCAAAATTCAGTTTACGACGATAGAAACTTATTTGATATCGAAACCAGGAAATCAAAATTTGACTTACATCCATTCATTTTTCTTTCAGTCTACGGTTTCGCTTTAACTGGAAACAACTATTGCTTTTTAGTCTTTCGTGCCAACGTCCAAAGAGTCTGAGCTCCAGGATCATGGATTAGTTTTAAAGCTTTTATTACACCCGAGCAACGCCGGACTATACTGCTAGTAATATTTAAATGAAAGAAACACAAAACAAAAAAGAGGGTGCTTAAAAGAAACAATTAAATAGTAGAATTATTTCAAGAAGGAATGAAAGAAAATATAAGCAAAAACAAAGAAATGAAAAAAAAAAACGAAGGAATGAGATGATCTTTAACAGAAAGAAATGAAAAAAACGAATAAATGAAATGATGTTTAAAAGAAAGAAATGAAAAATAACACGAAAGCATGAGATTATTTTTAAAAGAAATAAAAAAACGAATGAATGAGATGAGCTTTAAAAAAAGAAATGAAAAAATGAATGCATGAGATAATGTTTAAATAAAAAAAAAATGAAGTTAAAAAACGAAAACAAAGTTTAAAAGAAAGAAATACTTGTGGGAGAACGAGATACCCCCGCCCCGATAACACAAAGGAAGTAGGCATAATATTCTAAGAGTTCAGAGGCAGTGTTTCCTTCGAACACAAAACTGTTTCTCGGGCAGGTAAAGACTCAGTCAGGGTTCGATATACGGACTGGGATTCGGCTGAGAAATACTATCTTCAAGTAGAGTTTGACTCAGTCTACGGGCAGATTCAGCTAAGAATAATAGACAGGCTTAGTGCCCAATATGCGGGGGATGGGTAAATTTTGACCCTTAGCCTATGTGTCCTATCTTGGGTTCCCCCACTAAAGCCAGACTTTGAGTCACATCCATTCTGATTGGGATGATATTAGATAAATGCTCAGACGTTATGGTGCAGTGGATATCGGCTTGGAACGAGAAATCGGGGAGCCGAGTTTGAATTCTAGTTGAACTCCTTGCATTCACTTACGCGCAAATACCCTTGGAAAAGTTATTAATCCGTCACTTCCCTCCAATTATGGGTTAAATAACAGGATAGATTGGGTTCTATAGCCTTGGTCGGCAATTAGTTTACCGCCAAAAGAAATGGCAATTTACTGCGGGATAATCTGCCCAGTCATTCATGTCTTTTTTCGAGACACGATCGCCCAAGTATGTATCACGTATGGCACTTAATTGACCGACCGATTCCAACCGAACACAAGGTTGTCAGTTGAGCACTACGTCTTTCGGCTGAGAAAAAACTCATTCACGGGTCTCAGCTATAGAGGACTGGAACTCGGCTGAGACAGACAGACAAGCTCTCTGTCTTCGGGCAGAGTTTGAACCAGTCGAGGCCCAGTCTATGGAAGAATAGAGCAGCGTTGTGCCCGATTCTGCGTATGCGAAGTCTGAACAAATTTTGAATTTTTGTCCGTGTGTCCACGCTCGGGGTCCCATCTAAAACCCAAACTTGTGTCTCATCCAGTTTCAGTGGGGAAGTATTGAGTAAATACTCAGTGTTCCACTTGCACCGAAAACTCTCGGTCGTGCTCTCTGTCTTCGTGTAGAGAACGACCCAGTCGGGACTCGGTCTACGGACTGAGACTCATCTGGTAAGAATAGACAAGCTTAATGCACGATCCCACATATGTGGGATTTGAGCAAATTTTGAGCCATGTCCTGAATGCCTTCGTAAAGCCCGAATTTGCGTCACACCTCGTCTTTGTGAGGAGACTTTGGTTAAATAGTCAAACTCGAAATTAAGTGCCATACGTCAGCCAAGCACTCTGTCTTCAGGTAGAGAACGACTCAGTCGTATCTCTGTTTACAGACGGAGACTCAACAGAGAAAAATAGAGTATGCAAAGTGCCCGATCCCACGGTTGCTGGGGGCTGGTTAAATTTTGAACCTTGGCCAGAGTGTACGCGGTTGACGTCCCCTCATTGAATCCTAACTTGTGTCACATCCCGTCTCATTGAGGAGAATTTCGGTGAATATCCAGGGTTCCGAAAGAATCCTGATAGTGTGTCTATTAAAGTATCGTTGGAGTCAGTCGAGATATAATATTAAATTAGTTAACAGTGAGTTATAACAGAAATGGGGGAAAAACAAAAGCAGAAATCACATGCATGAGATGAAGTTAAAAAGAAGGAAATGAAAGAAAAACGAATGAATGAGATGTTTCAAGAAAATAAATAAGGAAAACGAATGAATAAGATTTTTAAAGAAAAGAAATGCACAAAAAATGATCAAGGTTTTTAATAAAAAAAATTGGGGGAAAACGAATGAAAAAATATTTAAAGAAATGAATGGGGAAAAAACGAATGAATAAGATTTTTAAAGAAAAGAAATGGGGAAAAATGAATAAATAAGATTATTAAAGAAAAGAATTGGAGAAAAAACGAATGAATAAAATGTTTAAAGAAAACAAATTAGGAAAAACGAATGAATAACATTTTTAAAGAAAAGAAATGGGGAAAAATAAATAAGGTTTTTAAAAAAAATAAATGGGGAAAAAACGAATGAATAAAATGTTTAAAGAAAACAAATTAGGAAAAACGAATGAATAACATTTTTAAAGTAAAGAAATGGGGAAAAATAAATAAGGTTTTTAAAAGAAATAAATGGGTAAAAACGAATGAATAAAATGTTTAAAGAAATAAATGAGGAAAAAACGAATGAATAAGATTTAAAAAAAAAAAGAAATGGGGGAAAACGAATGAATAAAATGTTTAAAGAAATAAATTGGAAAAAAACGAATGAATAAGATTTTTAAAGAAAAGAATTGGAGAAAAAACGAATGAATAAAATGTTTAAAGAAAACAAATTAGGAAAAACGAATGAATAACATTTTTAAAGAAAAAATATGGGGAAAAATAAATAAGGTTTTTAAAAAAATAAATGGGGAAAAAACGAATGAATAAGATTTTTAAAGAAAAGAAATTGGGAAAAACGAATGAATAAAATGTTTAAAGAAAAGAAATGAGGAAAAACGAATGAATAAAATGTTTAAAGAAATAAATGGGGAAAAAACGAATGAATAACACTTTTAAAGAAAAGAAATGGGGAAAAACTAATTTGAGGATGTTTAAAAGAAAAAACTAAAGAAGAGTAGGTTTAAAAAAACGAAAAATCGAATAAATGAGAAGTTTCTTAAAAAAAGAAATGGATGAGATGATCTTTGAAAGTAAGATTGATAGAAAAGGAATTAATGTCTGAAAGAAAGAATAACAAAAAATTGAGATGCTTCAAAAAAGAAATGAAAAACCGAATGAATGATCTTCTTCTATGTGTCATGTCTCTTCACGACGTAGACGATCATGGCTTTCTACGTCTCCTATCCCTGGTGGCTCTTAGTACGCTTTCTCTTGTTACCACACCCGAACCTCGCTCTGGCATCCACCTGCTCAGGTCCGTCAAATATATCATCCGGTGCTTTTCCCTGTCTCTTTTTCCCTCTATCTGACCTGTTGGTATCATATTCTACAAGCTTTCCTTCCTCATTACATGTTCCAAGAACTTCAGCTCTCTCTCCCTGATATTAATTTCCTTTTCATTTCCATCCTTTCCAAAACCTCATCATTGCTCACATGCTCGAGCCATGATATTCGCAGCATACTTCTGTAGAAATACATTTCAATTGCGTCAAGTTTTTCCTTCGTCTTTGACGATATTGTCCAGCATTCACTGCCATATTGAAGGACAGACATCACATAGCAATTCAGTACTCTCTTCTTTGTTTCTAGCGACATTTTCCTGTCTCTTTATACTCTGCTCAGTTTCTGGAATACATTCTTTGATATTCCAATTCGACTTCGGATCTCAGTGTCACACTTTCCGTCTTCCGTTAGAACACTTATGGAGTACTTAAATTTTTTGTACTTGCTTGATTTTAGTATCCCCAACCTGTAATTAGCATTTTGGGCTCCTCCGTTTGCTGATGACCATGCATTCGGTTTTTTTAAGATTCTTAAAAGTAAGAAATGAATGAGATGATGTTTAAAAGAAAAAAAGTTAAAAAACGAATGAATGAGATTATGTTTAAAAGAAAGAAATGAAAAAAAAAATAAAAGAGATGATATTTAAAAGAAAGAAATGAAAAAATAAATGAATAAAATGACATTTAAAAGAAAAAAGTAAAAAAAACATGAATGAGATTATGTTTAAAAACAAAGATAGAAAGAAAACAAAAGAATGAATGGTTGTCTAAAAGAAAGAAATGTAAAAAACATGAGATGTTTAAAAAAAAGGAATGAAAAGAAAACAAATGAATGAGAGGATGTTCAGAGATGGTCAGCCATGTCTGGTACAAGGCCAATTCACAAACACAGACTACACTCCCCACAACGTAGTGTTTATCAGAAGTTCATCAGAAGATGGAAGGTTGGATGTTGGAATGTAGAAGAATAAAGTATTTCGTTTGTATGTTAAAGTAGAATTTTATTAACAGAACAGAATAACATCAATTTGTAGCAGTTAAATGCTAAAAGAGTTAATCAATTTGTAAGCATTAAATGTTCAATGGGAAATAGTAAAGAGTTAAGTGTCCAGAATTCTAGTTTTAAGTAGTGAATGTGCAGAATTAACAGGATTACTGATAATGTCTGTGTTCCTTTCCTTTTTGATGGCCGGCGAGAAAGTAAAAAGGAAGGTGAATCAATAAAGGAAATTGTACTTATCGGAGTTAATTTTCAAAAGTCAGTTGCAGCATTTTGTTGTTGTTGCTGTTGTTTTCGTCTTCTTTGTTGACTGCGAGAATGTTGAGGATGGAGATAAAGAAGTAAAGGAAAATAGCACGTTAGAAAAAGGAGAACGAATGTGTGACGGGACTTTACATGCCCGTGTCGGCAAATTATTTTTTAATTACATTTTGCGGTCTCATCTTTAATTTCTGGTACCATCTGACTGACTGCTCCAACTTTCTTTCGGTTTTTATAGCCATTTAGTTTTTCACACTAGATTGGTAACTTTTTTCACTTTTGAAAATCGCTTCCTTTCATTGGTTAGAAAAATAATTTAACATCTGCTCGCGAAATCCGGCTTGGTCATTTTCTTTCAGTACGGGTTCAATCCTTTTTCTATTCGGCAAAATGAGGATTTTACACGTCATTGTGAATTTTTATAAAAGTGAAGAAGAGAAGAGGGTTACTTTTGATTTTTAATTCCCTATCCACCACAAACGAATGAATGAAAGGATGTTAAAAATAAAACATGAATAAGATTATGTTTAAAAGAAAAAATAATGTTAAAACGAATGAACGAGATGATGTTTAAAAGAAATTAAAAACGAATGAAAGAGATTATGTTTAAAAAAACTCTACGTAGTTAAATGTTCCAGAGAAATAGTATGAGTTAAGTGAATCCAAAATTTATAGTTGATAGGAGCAGAATGTGTAAATGTAGAAAGATTAGCCGGTTACTTATAAAGTCGGTGTTCATTTCCTTTTTATGACCGGCGAGAAATTGAAAAAGAAGATGAAGCAAAAAGGGAAATTGTACTTATCGGAGTCAATATTTAGGAATCTGTTGAAGTACCTTATTGTTTATCTCGTCGTCTTCTTCTTTGATGACCGCTAGAATGTTGAGGATGGAGAAGAAGAGGTAAAAGAAATTAGCATGAGTGAAGAAGGAGAATGAATCTGTGCCGCGACCTTACGTCCTGGTTAGATTTGAAGTTTCTTTTGTTACATTTTAGCGTGTCCTCTCTCACGCTCTCTCTCTCTCTCTCTCTCTCTCTCTCTCTCTCTCTCTCTCTGCTTTCATTTGACTGACTGATTTTTTTTCTTTCGCTCTTTATACCGATTCACCTTTTCACACTGAATTTTTCCTTTCATTGGGCTGAAAATAAACTTAGCATCGGATCTCGAAATTTAGGGGTCAATTCTTTTCCTTTTTGTCAAAATTAAATTTCACAATTGATTGCGAACTTTTACCTTGGTTTGGTTTGGTTCAAAATGTTTTCAGTCATTATATTCCATTTTTGCGGGTGTGCAATTTTATTTCTTTTTATTTCTTTTTATTTTATTTTATTTTATTTTTATTTTTATTTGTATTTTATTTATTTTTATTAATTACTAGATTATATAGGATTTGTATCCGATGAGGATGTTAAAATGAAAGAAAGGAAAAAAGAGGAATGAATACGCGTGTAGAACATCCCTATGTTCATACCCACATACGCACATACATTAAATACAATATGTCACTTTATTTAACAGCCATTGGTCAAAATATCGCTAATACAACTTCTTAGCAGACCATTTAGAAATCGCAGTAATTTTTTAAAAAAAAACCTTCGGGTAGAAGATTAATTCCAGCAGCTTTTCCTACCCTGTATAGTACACGTTTTCTAATTGGTTAATTTTTAACCAATCAAATCTTTTTGATGTGAAAGCGAGTTTCCCGCGAAGCTTCCTACCGAACTCCTATAAATAGAAACATTTTCTACAGCTCTTCAGTAAGATTTTAGTTGCTTCTGGAATCTACGTTAGAGGAATCCAAGTATTAATCACAGCACCAAATGCGCACACAGGCATAAACATTTTAACTGTATAAACTTTCAGTTGCACTCTAAAGTAAGTTTAAGAAATACTGATCTAGAAATAATTACACTCGAAACTTTCAACTCAACAGATTTTATTTCAATCAACCTATTTCCAAGAACATTCATTGAACAATTGACTTTCTCTCAACTTTGCAGTCTATGGGAGAAAACTCTTCCTCTTTCTTGACACTTACATTAATTTGCATGCTTTTCTCGAACTATTGTATATTTGTTAATACCTGTCTATTTTGGTTACAGTTGGTGTCGTTATCTTATTTTTTGAGTCTTGAGTAGTATTTAATCACATTAATATAAATACTGTGGAAGTTTCGGAAATATTTTAGAGGCCAAATCAACGTAATTGGTACATTTAAAACTTCTTGTGCCAGACGTGATTACAAACTATTAACTAATACCTCTATAAACGAGTGTTTAAAAGAAGGAAATGGAAAAAATGAGTTTTTAAAAGAAAATAAAAAAGAAATATCAAAGAATGAAATCATGTTTACCAGAAATAAATGAAAAGGAAAACAAACGATTGAGATGTTCAAAAGAACGAAATGAAAAAAGAAAGAATGAGTAGGTATTTTAAAAGAAAGAAATATTTTTTAAAAAGAATTAATGGGAGGACATTTAAAAATAAAACAAAATCAAAAGAATACGAGAATTAAAAGAATGAACGGAAAAACGAACACATGAGAGGATGTTTAAAAAAACGAAATGGAAATAAAGTAAGAATTTGTTAAGATTTAAGAGAAAGAAATGTTTATAACAACGAATTAATGAGAGGGCTTTTAAAAGAACGAATGAGAGGATGTTTAAAAAACCGAAATTAAAGAAAGAAAGAATGGGTAGATATTTAAAAGAAAGTAATAGGGGAAGAAAAGAAAACTTGAGAAAGAAAAAGAAGGAACGAACGAAAAGAAATTCAGTCGATGGCAAGAATTTTAAACGAGTTGATCTCTTTGCTTTTAAACACCATCTGTACATTCATTTCATCGCTCGACTGACGCGAAACTCGTTTTCTTGCTTTTTTCCTCGTTTTTGTTCTTTCCCTCTATTCCTGTTTTTGTACTTCCCGTCCTTGTGATTTTAGAATTAAAAAAAAAATTCATTGAAACAAAATGTTTCTTTTTTCTCCCATTTATTTTTCGGCTATCTATTGTCAGGAATTTTTTTTTTCGTTTTGTTTTTTTTATATATTTGTGTTTTCTCATGTGATGACTTCGTTTCGTTTCCGTGTATCATTTTTTAAGTTTTATAGATTTTCTTTCTGTAATTATTTTAAAATTATTTTCGAGTACCTCGGGTTGTGTTTAACCTTTAGATGCAAAATAGAAACAGGATTTGACTGTTGCTTTTTCTTCTCTTTTTCTGGTATTCTGGCTCAAGTTTACCTTAGGGACATTAAACAGTAAAAAAAAAGGTGATACTTTTTATTTCTTCAGCACTAAAAGGTTTTTCAAAGGTCATATATACATTTTTGTATCTATTAATTTAAAAAATTTGGGTAGTTCTTATTCACCTTTACATGTAAAGAAAAAAAAGAAAAGAAAAGAATTTTCTTAATTTTAACTTTACTTATTCAGGATTCATATATATTTTTACAGACTGCGTTTTTAATCTTAAGCAAAAGAGAAGTCTGGGAACTTTTAGTGAAATGCCTACAGTATCTAAGATTCAATTTCTGTTTCTAAATTAATTCACTGGTTTTAGCCGGTTTGAGCTAAACGCGTGTTAGAAAATATGTTTGATAAAAAGTATCATTTTAAGAGTGGTGTTTGAGATTATTAATTTTGTTAATTTCAATTATTAAGAAAAAATAATGTAAGTGTTCAAACAAGCAATCAAAAAATCTCTCCACTATTTACATTGTTTGAACTTTTATCATCATCATTGTTGCCATATTCACGACATTTCGACCATTGTACGCCCTGACCTTCTTCAGGTGGTTGCAATTATGAACTTGAAACCTTTATTTCATTCACAGGGGAAGAGTGTTCTAGTTCAACGAGTCGTGCCTCTTCCAGATGTCAACGTATTAGCTATCTACAAGTTTTTGTTCACCACAGACTCATCCAAGTATTGAACTCACAAGACATGACCCAGTGTATAAAAGCGTTAGTTGGATCCAGGGGATTGATCTAAAGAGTCGTGAGTTCAAAACCTGGCTACGACAGAGGTGAAACGTCGTGAATATGTCAAAAAAATATAAGGACAAGTTCCTAAAAATCAAAAACAAAAAACAATGCAAATAATTACAAAACCTCATCGCAGAAATATATACAGATATTGAAAGTGAATATTGCAACAAAGATGAGGACAACAGTCCGAAAAATGTAGTGCAAATAATTAAATACCTCATCTCAGAAATATAGACACATATTGAAGGTGAATATGGCAACAAAGATGAGGACAACAGTCCGAACAATGTAAATAATGTAAATAATTACAATGCTTCATCTCAGAAATATAGACAGATATTGAAGGTTAATATGGCAACAAAGATGAGAACAACAGTCCGAACAATGTAAATAATTACAATACTTCATCTCAGAAATATAGACAGATATTGGAGGTGAATATGGCACAAAGATGACGACAAAAATCCGAACAAGACGAGAGGAATTGTCTGAACAGTGTAAATAGAATCAAGAATTACAATACCGCATTTAAAAAATCTAGACAAATTTTGAAAAAAAATTCTTGAATTTTGAACTCCTGACCAAATAAACCTTTTAGTTGAGAACATCGTATCTGAAACTTGCGGGCAAACCTCTAGTGCGCTGCTTCAGAATATTAAGAATTGATCGATTAATAAACATAGAATTCTGAAGGTTGGAGTAATGGAAATACCGAAAACCAATGATTTTCGAAGTACTAAATAAGAGCTGCGGGAAATCCGTTTTTGTTTTTTATTCAAGAATTTTAATTTTAATTTTAGTGTAAAATCTTTTCGTTCGATCATAATAATTCTCTCTGGAATTCGAAATGGAATCGGAGAGCCAATTTAAAATTCCGGTTGAATTCGTTACATTCACTTACGAGCAAATACTCTTTGTTTCCCCCTACAGCTATGGGTTAAATAGCAGATCAGATTGGGTTCTATAGCCTTGGTTGGCAATCAGTCTATCGCAGAAATTAATGGCAACCTACTGCTGGAAAATTTTCTACCTAGTCAGTCATGTGTCTTTCGAGACATGATCGCTCAAGCGTGTATCATATATGGCACTTAACTGACAGACTGATAATAAAATATAAAAAGGTAGAAATCTTAAATTAGTAATGTGTCTATTACCCCTTAACTGATCTGAACAGCGTCCATATTTTTGGTTGGTTGGTTGTTTTGTTTTATGGCATATCAACCGCGGCAGGTCATTTATTGCCAACTAAATTTTATTTTTATTTTTCTTTCAACAATTTATTGTAGTTGTTTTTTTTATATAAGCTTTTGTGTCTAGTAATACTTTTTCTTTTCGAGTATCAAGATTCATTGGGATTTGTTTTTAAGGGCAGGGGCCCCAAGTCCTACCCTGATATTTAACCCATAACATGAGGGAAGGAACGGATTAATAACTTCCCCAAGGGTACCAGTGCTTAAGGAGATTGCAGGGTATTCAAATTCGAACTCGGCTCACCGATTTCTCTTTCCGAGCCGATATCCGCTGCACCACAACGCACATCCGTCACAACGCTTACAGCACCTGGTATTCCCAAGCGGTCACTCATCTAAGTAGTGGCCAGGCTCAACGTTGCTTAACTTCGGTGATCGATTGAGAACCGGTGTATTCAACGTGATATAGCAGTAAGCCTCGTAAGAAAGAGCCATGATAGGAAAAAATAGAAGCGTGTCTGCTCAGCTTGGTCTATATTACAGTAATTGTTAAAATAGACAGGAAAATTTCATTAGAAACAACGAAAAGTGTACTAGACTGCTATGTGATACCTGTCCTTCTATATGGCAGCGAAGGTTGGACGAACACTTCAAGGATGAAGGAGAGGTCAGGAAGAAACAGGTTGCGGTTTCAGAGACACGTAATGAGGTCAGAAGGCTTGGAGATCCGACGGTATATTGACATGGCCAACGATGCATTCCAAAGCCTAAACAGAGTATTGACAGGCAGGAAGATCTCATTGGAAATAAAGAAAAGAGTGCTAGACCTCTGTCCTATAGGGCAGCGAATGTTGAAAGATCTCTTCAAGGAGAGACTTGATGTAACAGAAATGTGGTTCTACAGAAGGATGCTGAGGATACCATGGACGAAGAACGTGAGTAATGACGAGGTTTTGGAGAGGATAGAAACCAAATAAAAAGACAGCTGAGGTTTCTGGGTCACGTAATGGGTATGTGCGTTGTGATGCAGTGGATATCGGCTCGGAATAAAAAATCGGGAAGCCGAGTTCTAATTACAATTGAATACCCTGCATTCACTTACGTGCAAATACCTTTAGGAAAGGTATTAATCCGCCTCTTTCCTTCCAGTTATGGGTTAAATAACAGGACAGATTGGATTCTATAGCCTTGGATGGCAACCAGTCTACCACAGAAAGTAAATACAACCTACTGCGCGATAATCTTCTGCCCAGTCAGTCATGCTCCTTTCGAGACATGCTCGCTCACGTATGACTTATTGGATGAGGAAGAAGAGCTTGGAGATCCGAAGGTGTATTGACATGATCAAAATCGCATTACAAAAGTTAAATAGAGTATTGACAGACAGAAAAATGAAAACGACAAGTGTACTAGATTGCTATGTGATACCTGTCCTTCTATATGGCTTTGAATTGTGGACGAACGCTTCAAGGATGAAATAGAGATAAGAAAGAAACAGCTGTAGTTTCAGAGACACGTAATACTCTAAATTATGGAAGTTTGTGTTTCGCTAATATTTCAAGTAGGGAGAGTATATGTGGGTTCAAATCTAGCACTCAGTACATCTTTTAAGTACCCCTAAACTTAAAAACATCATTGATGATTATTGAAGAAAACCTTAAAACCGTCATTAATGGCCATTAAAAAATTCTTAAAATCTTAAATTCTTAAATCTATAAAAGCAAATACTGGAAATTAGTGCTTCTGGAAACACGATTTCTGAATTTATTTGGCTGGCGGTGATTGCAGTCTAAACTTATTTATAAATGGAACTTTGTCTGTGTGTGTGTGTGTGTGTGTGTGTGTGTGTGTGTGTGTGTGTGTGTGTGTGTGTGTGTGTGTGTGTATCCGCTACCTATTGACGCCGAAACGACTGAACCAATTTTCTTGAAAATATACACAGTTGTACTATAAGCATCTACGAGTGTTCTTAGCTAGGTTTTGTGTCGAGGTATCCCGGATAAATATCGAAAATCGATAATCACAAAAATTGGGTTATAGAAGGAGTGGTCCGATTTTAATCAAATTTGATACACTCATAGATAAAGACATAAGAAACGATATTCAGAAGTTTCAAGGTTGCATTTCTTACAATAGTGCAGAAAATCGATAATATATATTTATTTAAGGCAAGATGTTTGTGTGTGTGACTGTTTATCTGCCTGTATGTCGGTATTTTTTCAGCCTTTTATTTTAGTTTTTGCTTTGGGTTTGGCTTTAAGTAGGTATAATTGTAGTTCTTAGTCTCAGCCATGATACCATTTACTCACAAGACTTATTTAGCCTTCAAAATTCAGTTTACGACGAAAACAACAGATTTGATATCGATACCAGGAAATGAAAATTTGACTTACATCCATTCATTTTTCTTTCAGTCTACGGTTTCGCTTTTCGTGCCAATGTCTAAAGAGTCTGAGCTCCAGGACCATGGATTAGTTTTAAAGCTTTCATTACACCCGAGCAACGCCGGGCTATACTGCTAGTTCTTTATATAATCGACAGAAGTAAATACATTGTCTTAGGTTCACGATTGCAAAAAAAAAAAAAAAATGGTATGATTCTAGCACGACAACGAATCTGTGAAAGCCGAACTAAATGTTCAGAATGAGTGTCAATCGTCTTCCTCTCCTCTTCCCATTTCCGCCACGAACACAACCCCCACCCCAGCACAGCTACGGCAAATTTAAATTAAATTTTCGTCTATATTTTGTCTCTTTAATCATTTATTTTTTTTCATCTGCTTTTTTTTTTGTCTGATTTAAAGATTTCCATAGTTTTTTTTTTCTATTTGAACCTGTGGAGAGAAACTGTTGTGAAAGTTTAACCCATTAATGCCTATCGTCTTTTTTTTTTTTAGGACCAGAAGAATAATTTACCAGTCTTCTGCAATTCCTGCAGTTTTAAAATATATCTTTGGTTAGTCATAAAGAATGAACTGTCTTTCAAATATATCACCTACTGTCTGATGTATATTGGCAACACAGATGTCTCAGTCTTCAGTATAAAGTGAAAATCTTGAGGTGGAGTATACAGTCAGTTTCATTTATCATTCAAACAAAAACTTTTTTGGTAATTAGTATTTATATGTAACTGATATTTGTATATAGTATATATGAATACTTCAACTGTCCTATAAAGCCAAGATAATGCATAAAAGTAACATTGCTCAAAGTAACAGACAATCGCTCCTACCCCCATTAGTATGGATCAGGCTAGCCTTCCTGAAAGTAAAACACTGCGCCTCCTTGGCCTAACTCTCTCAGCAGACCTCAAGTGGAATGACTATATCGAATCCATAGCTAAATCCGCTGCTAAGAAGTTCGGTTCACTGTATAAGGATAGGAAGTTTTTCCCGTCTGAATCCATCCTGCTCATATATATATATATATATATATATATATATATATATATATATATATATATATATATATACACCATCCGTCCGTGTATTGAATAGTGCTGCCACATCCGATCGGATGCCCCTGCTATTCACATCGAGGTTCTTGACAAAATCCAACGGAGAATCTGTAATGTGATCGATCCCGACTTGGCAGCTCAGTCTCTCTCTCACCGGTGTAATGTGGCTTCCCTGTGTCTCTTCTACAAATACTTTCATGGTCACAATGAACTGAGCTCACTGGGGCCCACTATGTATCAATTTACTCTAGCTACTAGCAACTAGCTACTAGCAACTAGGCCCCACCCTTTTACAGTGAAACCGATAAAATGTAACCGCAATTTCTACTCTAACAGCTTCTTTTCTCGCACTTCCCGCCTGTGGAATTCCTTTCCGTATACTTGCTTCCCAGACAGCTACAATCCCTAAGAATTTAAATGTAAGGTCAACGGTCATCTCCCATCTCACTGACTCGCATCCTTTCTCTCAAGCTCTTTTCTCCATCTACATCGCCCCATCACACCAGTATTCTCATCCTCTTCCTGACACCCCTTATAACCTACCCCTATTTCTCATTACTTTCCCCTATGTAACCCCCTGCGCACCAGTGGCAGTAAATGCTGCCTTGAATGGGGTGAAATGGTTAAAAAACAATCATGCTCTATAAGTTTGGTTCTAAAACAAGGATCTTTTAGAATAATGCAATAAAATTTATTTATGTGTATAGTATTAAATAGATTTGTATAAATTAAAGATTTTTGGTAAAAAATTCAAGAACACATTTGGGCACTACAGGGTTAAATAACACTGGTCAACATGATTTTTGATTCCAAGAAACAAAACATATTTTAACTAATTTGGATGGTGTTGATTCCGAAAATAACCTTTGATTTTCATGGTTAGCTATCGTTTTTGCTGCACTGAAATTGCCCATTTTTGGAGAAAAAAAAAGGATCAATTTACGATCTTGGTTGATCGCAACATTTAGTTAATAAAGGTCGTCAAAATCCATCACTACTACGCAAGAAATGAGGATGATATACCCCAGTGATTGTAATAAAGAGTTCGGTTTTAAATTCCTAGCACCTGAAGAAGACCAGAGCGTACGACGGCCGAAACGTCGTACAAATGGCAACAAAGATGAGAACAATAGTCTGAATAATGTAAACACTGCAGTGACTTAGGTGGGTTCAATGTTTTGATTGAATAACAGTTTGGTGCTATAAGAGAAAAAATATATTTAAAATATTTTAGTTGGCTTTACTGGCGGTTTTTAATATCAATAAAATCTGATTTAAACGTGGGCTAGAAAAACATCTAAACACCTGTCCACCCACTGACCATGTACGATCACCGAAGTTAAGCAACATCGAGCCTGGTCAGTATCTAGATGGGTAACAGTTTGGGAATACCAGCTGCTTTAAACTTAGCGTAAAGGATAACGATTCGAAATCGGAGAGCCTTGTTTGTAATCCAGTCGGGCTCGTTATAGTCATTTATGCGCAGTATACGTTGGGAAAGGTATGTCTCCACCTCTTTCCCCCCCAGGTGTTAGTTAAATAGTAGGACCTTCATCATTACCCTCCACAAAAAATTTTTTAAGGGACATTTCATTTTCTCCCTCCATTAAATGTTATTAGTCACGCTCCATATAAGAATAAAATCTGATCTAAATATGGGCTTACAGTTATATCACGGCAAAACACGGGTTCTAGAAGTTAAGCAACATCGATCCTGGTCAGTACCTAGATGGGCTATCGTTTGGGAATACCAAGTGCTTTAAGCTTGGCGTAATGGTTGGTTGTTTTTGTTTTATGAAATATCAACTTCGGCGGGTCATTTATTGCTAACTAAATTTTATTTATTTATTGCTGGTAATACCTTTTCCTTTTCATCAATTTCTTCTTGTTTTTTTATATAAGTTTTTGTGTCTAGTAATACTTTTTCTTTTCGAGTATCAAGATTCATTGAGATTTGTTTTTAAGGGCAGGGTCCCCAAGTCCTACCCTGTTATTTAACCCATAACTGGAGGAAAGGGACTAAATAATACCTTTCCCAAGGGTACCAGTGATTAAGTGAATGCAGGGTATTCAACTGGAATTCGAATTCGGCTCACCGATTTCACTTTCCGAGTCGATATCCACTGCACCACAACGCACATCCGTCACTAAACTCTTACAGCACCTGGTATTGCCAAGCGGTCACCCATCTAAGTAGTGACCAGGCTCAACGTTGCTTAACTTCGGTGATCGATTGGGAACCGGTGTATTCAACGTGATATGGCCGTAAGCTTGGCGTAATGGATAACAGCTCGAAATCGAAGAACCGATTTTTAATACTTTAGAAAAGGAAGGAACCCATCTCTGTCTCCTCCTATCTATGGGTTAAATAGTAGGACCTCTATCGTTGTCATCTTCAAAGATTTTCTAAGGATCATTTGATCTCTCTTAATTGTATTTCGTTGGCCACGCTTCATGTATGTATAAAGTCAGTCAGTTAAGTGCTGTACGTGATACACGCTTGGGTGATCATGTCTCCAAAGCAGAAAATTTTCCCTGATTTTTTGCGGTAGATTGGTTGCCAACCAAGGCTATAGAACCAAATCTATCCTGCTATTTAACACATAGCTGTAGAACGAAGCGACTGATTAATACCTTTCCCAAGGGTCAGTCAGTCAGTTAAGTGCCATACGTGATACACGTTCGGGCGATTATGTCTCGAAAGACTAACTGGGCAGAAGATTATCTCGCAGTAGGTTGCCATTACTTTCTGCAGTAGACTGGTTGCCAGCCAAGGCTATAGAACCCAATCTGCCTGTTATTTACTCCATAACTAGAGGGAAGAGACGGATTAGTACCTTTCCTAATGATATTTGCGCGTAAGTGAATGCAAGAAATTGAACGAGTTCAAACTCGGCTTTCCGATTTCTCGTTCCGAGCCTATATGCACTGCACCACAAAACAAATCCCACACCACAATCTAAATGTGGGTTTATGGTTATATCACGACAAAACACCGGCTTTCGTCTGATTACCGAAGTTAAGCAACGTCATGAGGGGACACTGCACTTAAAAAGGAATACGCGAGTCACTCACTCATTAAATGGTTAATTGGAAAATCTTCTCCCGAACAATTTCACCGTAACTCGAGGAAAATTAATCGCTAACGTGAATGATTTTGAAAAAAAAACCACGCCTTTCTGTTCCCCACTCTAATCCCTCCCACAAAAATGTATGGACAGGATTTTCATATAAAAAGAACAAATAATTTATAGATTTTGTTTATTGGGGGTTAAAGTATCGGTTATATTAGTCAGTATTTGTGTGTTCAACGAATGCAACAAGAGCAGTTCGAGGTTAATCTCGTCTTGTCGAAGCAAATTATAAGTTAGAATGACTACTGAAATCTGGCTGCGAAAAAAAATATGACAAATGAAAAAAAAAAAAAATAAATATTCAATTTAAAACCGAGTAGGTCGAGTCTTGTCAAAGGTCAATTCATGGTGTTAAAACGATCGGTACAAACAATTTAAAATTACTTGGCAAAGAAAAAAAAAATGAAAATGGAGGAAAGTTGTCAGTCCGAGCCATTTCCCATCGTCTGACAAATTATTTTTTTTAGCTTTTTAATTCCTTTCTTTATAGGAACCATCGTGCGCGTGGGCGCACGCACACACACCACACACACACACACACACACACACACACACACACACACATACACGCACACAAACACACACACACATGTATATATATATATATATATATATATATAGTAATAGAAAATAGAATTGCAACACCTAAATATGTAATTCAATTTCCTGAAAAGAAAATTTTAAATTTTATTTTTTTTGTCATATCTATTCAGATCTGTCTGTCTGTATCTGGGCAACTGGTTGTGGTGCAACCAGTTTTTTTTCATGTGCCCTGTCCTTTCAGGACGTAGGCGATCATAGCTTTTCACATTTCCCTATCCCTGGTGGCTCTTAGCACGCTTTATCCTGCTACACCACGCAACTTTCATTCCGTCATCCACCTGTTCAGGCCCTTCAAATATGTTATTCGCTGCTTTCCCCTGTTTCTTTTTCCTTCTATCTGACCTGTTAGTATCAGGTTCTCCAAGCCCTCCTACCTCATTGCATGGGGAGAGACAGAGAGTTGATAAGTGAAGGTGTCAAACAGTTTGTGGTCACACACACACACACACACACACACACACACACACACACACACACACACACACATATATATATATATATATATATATATATATATAATTTGGAAATGAGTTATTTCCGCAACCTAGGTTTCAACTCATATCTCATTTCTTAATTAAAACTATTCTGCAATATAAATGCATTGAACACATTTAATACAGCTGTATACTAATCTAATTTAATTATACCCAAATACTATATATATATATATATATATATATATATATATATATATATATATATATATATATATATATATATATATATATATATATATATATATATATACACTTTATAACATAAATATGTTATAATATCACTACAAAAAAAGCCATTTTGTTTTGACACTATCAGCGTCTTATCAAATGATGAGGTTTATTTCAAGTCCTTTTGTAGTGCCAGAATAACATTTATATTATAAATTCTAAATAAATATTATACGCACTACTTTCTATTGAGCACTTTTGTAAGAAGAGTGTTTCCATCTATCCCAAACACACACACACATACATATATATATATACTACCGGCCATAATTATTAGGCGACCCCAGTTTTTTTTTTTAAAAATGATATATTTCATACTAATTTTAGTATCTATTGCCAAATGAAAAAAGAATGTTTTTTTTTTTGTTTTTTTGTTATTATTACATTTCAAAATTTTACGAGGCAAGGAAGCAAAAATGAACTCATCCAAATCACCCTAAATTTTCTTCATTCTTTCATTGATGAAACTGCAATATAGGTAATTAGCAAATATTTATAAATATATTTGATGCACATGTTATTGTGCAATATTAGGAAAAGAACCATTCTATTTTCAATTGCAATTATTCATTTGGCAATAAATAATAAAAAATAGTATGAAATACATCATTTTTTAAACACTAGGGGTAGTCTAATAATTAAGACCGGTAGTGTATATATATATATATATGCTAGCAGTATAGCTCGGCGTTGCTCGGGTGTAATGAAAGCTTTAAAACTAATCCATATTCCTGGAGCTCAGACTCTTTGGACGTTGGCACGAAAGACTAAAAAGCAATAGTTGTTTCCAGTTAAAGCGAGACCATAGACTGAAAAAAAATGAATGGATATAAGTCAAATTTTGATTTCCTGGTATCGATAACAAATAGTTTTTTTTTCGTCGTAAACACAATTTTGAAGGCTAAATAAGTCCTCTGAGTAAATGGTATCATGGCTGAGACTAAGAAATACAATTATACCTACTTAGAGCCAAACCCGAAGCAAAAACTAAAATAAAAGGACTGAAAAAAATACAGACATACAAGCAGATAAGCAGACACACACACACAAATATCTTGCCTTTTATATATATATATTAATCATTTCACCCCGAGCAAGGCGGAAATGCCACTGATGCGCAGGGGGCTACATAAGTGCAAAAAGATTGATTAGAAGAGAGTGAAGAGGAATACGAAGCAGTTGGAAAGAAGCAATAGAAAGATGAGAATGCAGGTATGATGACAGTTTCAGGGTGGAGAGGAAGGAAAGGATTTACGGGGTGGGGAAAGAGCGAGAGTCAAGTAGTTAATAGAGGAGTATTGATATTGCATTTATCGATTTTCTGCACTATTGTAGGAACTGCAACCTTGAAACTTCTGAATATCATTTCTTATGTCTTTGTCTATGAGTGTATCAAATTTGATCAAAATCGGACCACTCCTTCTATAACCCGTTTTTTTCGATTATCGATTTTCGATATTTATTAGGGATACACTGACACAAAACCTAGCTAAGAACACTCGCAGACGCTTATAGTACAACTGTGTAAATTTTCAAGAAAATCGGTTCAGTCATTTCGGAGTGTATAGGTAAGGGATACACACACACACACACGCACACACACACACACACAGACAAAGTTCCATTTATAAATAAGTTTAGATAATACGTCTATATAATTCAATGAAATATGTTTGACTGAAAATATGCTGTCTATATATAAACAGCATATATTCAGTCAAACATATTTCAGTATTAGCGCACATCCACATAGTCTCACACCCAAACAACTTACACAAACAATATCAGCCAGTTAAGTGCCACACGTGATACACGCTTGGGCGATCATGTCTCGAAAGAGACATGACTGACTGTGCATAAGATTATCCCGCAGTAGGTTGCCATTGCTTTCTGCGGTAGACTGGTTGCCAGCCAAGTCTACAGAACTCAATCTGTTCTATTATTTTACCCATAACTGGAGGGAATTGACAGGTTAATACCTTTCAATAGGGTATTTGCGCGTAAGTGAATGCAAGGAATTCAAATGGAATTCGAACTCGGCTCCCAGATTTGTCGTTCCGAGTCGATATCCAACAATATAAGACACGGAAAATTTAATTGAAAGCTAAATACTTAATACAAGACACGGACAATTTAATTGAAAGCTAAATACTTAATACAAGACACGGACAATTTAATTGAAAGCTAAATACTTAATACAAGACACGGACAATTTAATTGAAAGCTAAATACTTAATACAAGACACGGACAATTTAATTGAAAGCTAAATACTTAATACAAGACACGGACAATTTAATTGAAAGCTAAATACTTAATACAAGACACGGACAATTTAATTGAAAGCTAAATACTTAATACAAGACACGGACAATTTAATTGAAAGCTAAATACTTAATACAAGACACGGACAATTTAATTGAAAGCTAAATACTTAATACAAGACACGGACAATTTAATTGAAAGCTAAATACTTAATACAAGACACGGACAATTTAATTGAAAGCTAAATACTTAATACAAGACACGGACAATTTAATTGAAAGCTAAATACTTAATATAAGACACGGAAAATTTAATTGAAAGCTAAATACTTAATATAAGACACGGACAATTTAATTGAAAGCTAAATATTTAATATAAGACACGGACAATTTAATTGAAAGCTAAATACTTAATACAAGACACGGACAATTTAATTGAAAGCTAAATACTTAAATTTACTAAATTGATTTATGAATATTGGTATAATAGATTAAATGTAGTAATCACATCATTTCAATAATAAAGAGTAGCTCGGCCCAGAATACTTTTCCAAGAAATAATAATAATAATAATAATGATAATAATAATAATAATAATAATAATAATAATAGATTTAATCAAAAAATTATATATTTGGAATAATGAAGAATGCATCGGCCTTCAGTGTTGTAATATAAAAATTGAATAAAAACATTTTATATTAAATCTATTCATAATATAATTGCAATAATAAATAGCGGTTCGGCCCGGAATATTTATTAATATAAAAGAAAAAAGTATTATACAATAAAATTAGTCCTGCCATAAAACCGATTTCTTTTAAATTAATTTGTTATTCACTATAAACTGTAAAAAAAATTTATAAATCATAATGAGATCTATAATAAAAATAGCTGTCTATATTTCTGCGCTAATGTTTGTATTGTAATTATTTACGATATTTACATTGTTCAGACTGTTGTCCTCATCTTTGTTGCCATATTCACTATCAATATCTGTCTATATTTCTGAGATGGAGTATTGTAATCATTTACACTATTTACATTGTTCGGACTGTTGTCCTCATCTTTGTTGCCATATTCACCTTCAATATCTGTCTATATTTCTGAGATGGAGTATTGTAATCATTTACACTATTTACATTGTTCGGACTGTTGTCCTCATCTTTGTTGCCATATTCACCTTCAATATCTGTCTATATTTCTGAGATGGAGTATTGTAATCATTTACACTATTTACATTGTTCGGACTGTTGTCCTCATCTTTGTTGCCATATTCACCTTCAATATCTGTCTATATTTCTGAGATGAGGTATTCTAATCATTTACACTATTTACATTGTTCGGACTGTTGTCCTCATCTTTGTTGCCATATTCACCTTCAATATCTGTCTATATTTCTGAGATGAGGTATTCTAATCATTTACACTATTTACATCGTTCGGACTGTTGTCCTCATCTTTGTTGCCATATTCACCTTCAATATCTGTCTATATTTCTGAGATGAGGTATTCTAATCATTTACACTATTTACATCGTTCGGACTGTTGTCCTCATCTTTGTTGCCATATTCATGTTCAATATCTGTCTATATTTCTGAGATGAGGTATTCTAATCATTTACACTATTTACATCGTTCGGACTGTTGTCCTCATCTTTGTTGCCATATTCACCTTCAATATCTGTCTATATTTCTGTGAGGAGGTATTGTAATTATTTACACTATTTACATTGTTCGGACTGTTGGCCTCATCTTTGTTGAGATATTCACCTTTAATATCTGTGTATATTTCTGATGTATGGTATTGTAATTATTTACACTACGTTGTTCGGACTGTTATCCTCGTCTTTGTGACCATATTCACAACGTTTCGGCCGTTGTACGCCTTGTTGTAAGTCTCTTCTTCAAGTGATTAGGATTTCGAACTGAATACTTTATTTCGTTCACCGGGGTAGATTATTTTAGTTCCACCTTCCCTGCAACTTCAAGTTTCTCAGTATCAATTATTTCACTTTATATAACACTTTAAGTTTTTGTTCACCTCTGCTGTAGCCAGGTATTGACCTCATAACTCTTTGGATCAAGTCAGTGGATTACCAACGTTTTTATCCTTGAAAAAACATGGCCCAGTTCGAATATTTTTAATAGTGTAAATAATAATTAAAATAAATTATTTTTTTTAAAATTATTCCTCATCACGGTGAAATTTCTACTACCAGTCGTCCTTTTGGTCACATATACCGAGTTGTTACTCCGAAAAATAAATGGTAGTTTCCCCTCTGCAAAGAAAATACACACACACACACACACACACACACACACACACACACACACACACACACACACGCACACAGAGAGAGAGAGAGAGAGAGAGAGAGAGAGAACAAAAATATACCCTATTTTATCAACCGGTATGTTGAGGTGGATATCGGCTTAGAACGAGAACTCGGGGAGCCGAGTTCAAATTCCAGGTGAAATCCTTGCATTCACTTACCCACAAATATCCTTGAGAAAGGTGTTAAACCGTCTCTTCCCTCCAGTTATGGGTTAAATGACAGGGCAGATTAGGTTCTATAGCCTTGGTTGGTAACTAGTCTACCGCAGAGAGTAATGGCAACCTACTGCTGGATGAATTTCTGCACATTCAGTCATTTTTTTCAAGACATGACCGCCCAAGCGTTTATCACGTATGGAACTTAACTGACTGACTGACTGACTTGAACGAATGTGCGTTGTGGCGTAATGAATATAGACTCAAAAAGAGAAATCGGAGAGCCGATTTCGAATTCCAGTTGAAATCGTTTTATTCATTTACAAGCAAATATCTCTTCTCCCTCCAACTATGGGTTAAATAGCATGGAATATCGTGTTCTGTAGTCTCAGTTGACAACCAGTCTACTACGGAAAAAAAATGGAAACCTATTGCGGGAAAAAATTCTGCCTCGTCAGTCATGGATTGAAAGATATCTGATCGCCTAACCGTGTTTTACGCAAGACATGTAAATGACCGAGTGAATGTTTTCATGGTTGAATCTCAGATTGGGTTCTGTAGCCTTGGTTGGCAACCAGTCTACCACAGAATCTTCTCTCTAATCAGTCATGGATCGAAAGAGACATGATCGCCTAAACGTGTATCACGTATGTCACTCAACTCACTGACTGACTATTATCATGGTTGAATCTTGGGTTCTATAGCTTTGGGTGGAAACCTGTCTACTGCAGAGAGCAATGGGAAAGTACTGTCGTAAAATCTTCTGCTTAGTCAGTCATGGATTAAAAAAGACATGATCGGCCAAACGTGTATCACTTACGGCAATGAACTGACTGAATAACTGTTATCATGGTTAAATCTCAGGTTGGGTTCTATAGCCTTGGTTGGCAACCAGTTTACCATAAAAAGAAATGGTAACCTACTGTGAGGAAATCTTCTGCGTTGTCAGTCATGAATGGAAAGAGACATGATCGCCCAAGCGGGTATCACGTATGGCGCTCAACTGAGTGTTATCATGGGTAAATCTCAGATTGGGATCTATAGCCTTGGTTGGCAACCAGACTACTACAAAAGAAAGAAAATGCAACCTACTGCGGGAAAATCTGCTGTCTATCAGTCATGGATAAAAAAAGACATGATCGCCTAAACATGTATCACGTATGGCACTTAAATGACTGACTGATTGTTATCATCGTTGAATCTCAGATTGGGTTCTATAGCCTTGGTTGGCAACCAGTCTACTGCAGAAAGAAAAGGCAAGCTACTACGGTAAAAAACTTCAGCCTAGTCAGTTACGGATCATCCAAGCGTGTATCACGTATCACAAAAGTACAAAAGTGTGGGACACTCAGTGTGAAGCGAACTCACCAATTAATTTTAATGAGTCAAGCTTGTTATCCATTACACCACGTCTAGATTACCGACCAGTAATTGAATGTCTTACTACACGAATGTCGAAATATCTGCGTGAGAAAAAAAATTACTCAAATGAAAAGTAAAATAAGAAAAACAATAAAATGGAAAAATTCGTTTTTTTTGGTTTTTTTTTTGTTTGTTTAGATAAATATTCAGATAACGTTGCTTGAATATTGTTTGAAAGAAACAAAAGTGGTCATTATTCGATTATTTCCAGTTTTGAATTCAAATGATGAAATAAAATTAGGTCACGTTCACTGTGAACAAAAGAATTTAATGTGGCTTGACGAATGTTCAGGACAATTATCCTCAAATTCATCCAGCCCAGCTCCTTGCTCTTACTACGAAGATTTGTGCATTGCACACTTCGTTTTATTTCCAAAGAAGGACCACCAAATTATACAATTAGCTATTTAGAAAAAAAAAACACATTTGAAATTTCAGTATGTTTTACCTCTGTATTTCTGATTCGAAATGTTCTTACTTTTATACATTGATTCTTTACTATAAATACTATCAATAAGTAAAATCAATAAAAATGTTACCACAAATGCTGATTTATTTACTTCTAACTTCAATCCGTCCAAATGAAACACCATATATATATATATATATATATATATAAATTAATTTATTTTATTTTATTTATTTTATTTAGTTTATCGATACCTAGAGGTATCTTTAATCAGATTAATTTAAAAAAACATTATTAATTCTTAATCTACTTTCCCCCTAAATATGCTTTTTCTAAAAGTCTCTTTTTTCTAATACTTTAACCCATGTCTAAGGTTATTTTTGATTTGACACGTATCGAGTGTTTCTAATATGAAAAATTGTTTTCTTTTTTTCTTTTTTCTCCCCTTTTTTCCTTTCTATTCTTCTCTTTCCTTATCTCTAGTTTGCTTACCTCCCTACTTCCCTTTCCTTTTTGTTTAACCCTATTCTCGATTTAACACCACCCCTAACCCCTTTCCTTTGTAAGCCAGACAAATCCATATTTTCCATTTCTTCACTTACAACTATCTAAAATTTAAAATCTAAAATTAGACATGAATTACTTCCTAATTTTTCTGTAACGTAAATTTCTCAAATCTTAACCGTCTTTTTTAATTTTTAATTTTTATTTTTTTAATTTTTTTCTACATTTTTTCTACCTTTTTTACCCCTTTTTTTTCTTTCTCTTTTTATTCTTATTTTTTCCCATTTTGAAATACGGACGTTGCTGAGGAGACGTAGGATCTCTCTTAGGAATTTTATGTCGAAATATATATATATATATATATATTGTCATCCGCAGACAGATCTGTTTCGCCGTATCACAGCTCATCAGTACTGTTAGACTCCGATTGCTTTTTAACCCAGTATTGAAACCCGACCGAATTAGCGTCAGTCGGCGATTCTACCTCTTGGCTATATATATATATATATATATATATATATACTATTTTAAAAATGAGGAATTTACTAACAGTCTCCAAGGCCCTTTCATCCATCACCTCTTCAGGAGAAAAACTCGTTTGAAAATAGATTAAACGAAATGAGTAGTAACAACAAAAATTAAGAGCAAAAAAGAGGGAAACACGATAATATATATATATATATATATATATATATATATATATATATACATATAAATATTCATATAGATAGATGTGAGTTTTGGACCCTGGGTTTCACGCTTTTGCGATCGTCAGACAAACTGATTAATTTTTTAAAAAATTGGCTATATGTAGGGCTGCGTAAATTGGTGTATTTTTGTGGAAGTGGGAGCAAAATTTGTCGTCGTGAGAGACGCAGACATATATACACATTTGTATACCCATTGACGCACGCAAAGACACACATACACACGTGCGCTCGCTCACCGGGGCTCATATAAACATATATGCGAACCGTATGGGGCTTGGCATATATATGCATATGTGTGCCGTTGCACACATACATACGCATTCGGTTGGTGTATTCGAATAGTGTAGCGATGTCAACGCGCGGACAGTTGTTGACTTCTCGTATCTACATATGTACGTATGATGGGGTCTGTGTGAAACTATGATAGGTAAAAATTGCTATTATTTTAATTATTTAAGGCTGTATTGTAAATTTTTATTTTAAAGTCGGTTATTAGCTTGTTTTTTTTTATTGTTGCACATATTTAAATGGTAAAAATTCTAATTTGTAATTCTTGTTACTTTTTATGTGGTGGTATTAATTTTACTGCGGAAGAGAGGAGTAATTTACGTTAATGATGATTGCGTACGTTGACATCGCTACACATTTGCATTCAAAAGAAAAACAAATTGTTTAACATCCATTAAAATAAAGTTTTTAATTCATAACAATGATGTGCGTTGTGGTACAGTGTATATCGACACGGAACTAAAAATCGGGAAGCCGAGTTCGAATTCCAGTTGAATTCCTTGCACTCACTTACGCGCAAATACCCTTGGGAAAGGTATTAATCCGTCTCTTCCCTCCAGTCATGGGTTAAATAAAAGCACAGATTAGGTCACAGAAAGCAATGGCAACCAACTGCGAGATAATCTGCCCAGTCAGTCATGTAACTTTCGAGTCATGATCGCCCAAAGTGTGTATCACCTATGGCACTTAACTAACTGAATTCATCGCCAAGGTTTTGCTATGTTTTAAGGTAAAATAATGAAAGTTTTATTTTTGGGGTTTTTTGATGTTTGAAATTTAAGTCCAGATAAAATTGCCTTTTTTTATTTCATAAGTAAATTTGTCTAAATTTCTACGTTTTAAATTATATTATTATTATTTTTTTTTATAAGCGTTTCACCCCGAGCAAGGCATGTCACTGCCACTACTGCGCAGGGGGCTACGTAGAGTGGAGAAAGACTGATTAAATATAGGAAATGTCAGAGGGTGGGTGATAGGCGGGTAAGGATACTGAGAATGAGGGTTGGGTAGATGAGAGTGTTCTGAGAATAGTTGGGAGTTAGTGTGATAGGAGGTGTCTATTGACCCTACATTTAAACACCTGGAGATTGTAACTGTCGGGAAAGCAGACTTGTGGAAGGGAGTTCCACAGGCGGGAAGCGCGAGAAAAGAAGCTGTTGGAGTAGAATTTACGGTTACATCTTATTTGTTTAACTGTAAAAGGGTGGGACCTAGTTGCTAATCTAGTATCTCGTGTAAATTCATGCGTAGGCGGCTCCAGTGATCTAAGCTCATCGGAGCAGAAGCCATGAAAGTACTTGTAGAAGAGGCACAGGGAAGCCACATCACGCCGGTGAGAGAGCGGCTGCAGCCGGTCTGCCAAGTCAGTATCAAGCACGTTACAGATCCTCCTTTGTATTTTGTCAAGAAGCCCAAGGAGAGCAGCAGGGGCACCCGACCAGATATGGCAGCAATATTCAATACACGGGCGGATGGTAGATTTGTATATGTGCAGAATAGATTCAGGTGGGAAAAACTTCCGGTCCCTGCACAGGGAGCCGACTTTCATAGCAGCAGATTTGGCAATGGATTCAATATAGTCATTCCATTTGAGGTCCGCCGAGAGTGTAAGGCCAAGGAGGCGTAGTATTTTACTCTCTGGGAGGCTAGCCTGTCCCATGCTAATGGGAGGTAGATGCGATTGTCTATGGTGGTTAGTTGATTGATCGCTGGAAACAATAACAAACAAACAAATGAAGAATGAAACATTCTAAGAATTAATCACAAGAGAATTTTAATTAAGAAAAATGAAGTTCATCTGTAGAACTGTCACCCTAGAAACTTCCACCTGTAGAATCAACACCTTGTACTTAACTTTTACGTAACTAATAAGGTGAGGGTTAGGGATAGAGGTTCGAAATTGGTAAATAGAATAGCAGTATAATTGTCCCAAAAGTTCGTAAACACTTGCAAACAATTGAAGTTTTACTCGCAAAACAACAAAAATTATTGCTTAAAATAAAGACCATCATTTTCCAAGACTTTCTGCCATCGATCTGCAAGCTTTCGAATCTGGTCAAAATACCATTCAGCCGGCTTCAAATCAAAGAATTCTTGACACGACTTCCTCGACTTCATCAAACGAGTCGAATCGGCGGCCCTTCAGAAAGTGTTGCATTGAGCGGAAAAGGCCGTAATCTGATGGAGCACAGTCGGGACTGTGCGCTGGATATGGCAGAACCTCAACGCCGTCCAGCTCTTCAAACTTGTTTTTGGTCTTCCTGGCGGTGTGTGGCTTGGCATTGTCCTGCTGCATCAAAGCGCGCTTTCGGTTGGTCAGAGCCGGGTACTTTTGCTTCAACTTTTCGTAGACCCGCTCAAGTTGGTGACCTAAACTTCGGCACTGATGGCACGACCATTCGGAACCAACTCAAAATGCACGATTCCTTCAAAGTTCCACCAAACGCAGAACATAACTTTCCTGCCGAATCGATCTTGTTTTGAAACCGACTGTGTCTCTTGCCCTTTCTGAACCCATCGCTTGTCTCGATTGTGCTGGACCAGACAGACCCTTTTCACAAGTGTTTACGAACTTTTGGGACAACCTAATAGAATTTTAAGTTTTTAAATTTATGCAACTGAACAATTTTTAGTTTCCCATGAATGTTTTAAATTTATGCGCATAAATATTTTTAATTAAAATTATTTTTCACATTTTTGTCTCTCACAGTGAGATGCCAAATTTCTTTGTGATTTTTTTTGTAGGTATATGAAATACATTTCCATGAAGAGGGCATACTATATGAAACCTCATGTTTTAATAGGAAAACTGGATCTACTCTCACAGCCAGGCATAAAAAACCACGTCTATGGGAGGGTGCTATCCACAAATTTTTCCTATTCATCCCTCATACCTATCTTCATCAGCCTCCTCTAGAGTCAGTTAACATACGTGACACAACGCTTAGGCGATCATGTCTCGAAAGAGACATGACTGACTGGGCAGAAGATTATTAGGTTGCCATTGCTTTGTGGGGTAGACTGGTTGCCGACCAAGGCTATAGAACCCAATCTGTCCTGTTATTTAACCCATAACTGGAAGGAATAGACGGATTAATACCTTTCCCAAGGGTATTTGCGCATAAGTGAATGCAATTAATTAGGCTGGAATTCGAACTCGGCCCTTCGATTTCTCGTTCAGAGCCAATATCCAATGCACCACAACGCATATCCTCTCCTAGCAGAACGGTTTTCAAAACATAGAAGAACTTGAGGATAAACTAAACTTTGTGAACCAAAAATATTGGACTGTTGTTAGACACTTTATATTTCTCGCCAGCTGTCAACAAATCCCCATATACAAAAATAAGTCTTTTGCTTGTAACTCAGCTTAATGTTGTGATGTGGAAATATATTCTATAGGGGAATATAAAATTCCTACACATGTCAGTGACATTATCACTCTAGAAAATATCATGAATAACATGAAAAAGCTTGATGATTAAGAAGGAACAGAGGACCAACCCTCCAAATGTGATTGCTTCATTAAATTTAGTAATTTCTTTACTGGCGTTGCTTCAAGATCAGTCTTTTGAACATTTTGAAACACTCAAATTTATATGTGAACAATTACAACTAATGACACAGAATAGGTTTACTGGGCAGACACAAATCCTAATGAAGTTCATGAGCACCCTTTACACGCTAGTAAGATGACAGTATGGCGTGCTGTTTCATTGCATGGGATCATCGGACCTTATTTTTTGAAAATGAACAGGGAATCTCAGTCACTGTCACTGCGAATCGTTACGCGGAGACACCCGAATTAAACAATTTTTCACGCGTTCAAGAAACCTGGTTTCAACAGGATGGAGCGACATCACACACAGCTGGGCAATCAATGGAGGCTGTGTAAGAATTGTTCGGTAACCGTGTAAATATCAAGTTTCGGCAATGTTCCATGGCCTCCTAAATCGCCAAATTTCTCCGTTTGTGATTTGTCTTGTGGGGCTATCTCAAGGGTAAAGTGGACACGACTTGACCAAGAACTCTGGATGAGTTAAAACAGATGATTCAAGATTAAATTCACAGTATCCCAGCTGAAATGTTGCAGCGGTCAATGAGGAGGAATCTCAGCAGCAGATTTCAAGAATGCATTCGTACAGGTGGACGCCATCTACAGGACGTAATTTTAAAAAAATGAAAATTCCATCATTGTTTCTTAAATGGCATATCTTAAGGTTTCAATTATTTTGAACTAGCAGTGTAGCCCAGCGTTACTCGGGTGTAATGAAAGCTTTGAAACTAATCCATGGTCCTGGAGCTCAGACTCAGCCGAAAGAATATTTGTGTGACGTTTGGTGAGAATCAGAAAAAAATTGTGGATTTGTATAAAGGACATACAGACAGATAAACAGACAAACACACACACAAACATCTTGCCTTATATATATATATAAAGTACATTTTTAAGTTCAAAACTTTTTATTAATATTCTTTTCTTTCCTATATATATATTATCGATTTTCTGCACTATTGTAAGAATTGCAACCTTGAAACTTCTTAATATCGTTCCTTATGTCTTTATCTATGAGTTTATCAAATGTGATTAAAATCGGACCATTCCTTCTATAACCGGAATTTTTCGATTATCGATTTTCGATATTTATCGGGGGTACCTCGACACAAAACCTAACTAAGGACACTCGCAGACGCTTATAGTACAACTGTAAATTTTTAAGAAAATCAGTTGAGCCGTTTCGGAGTCTATAGGTAACGGACACACACAGACACACACACAGTTCCATTTACAAATAAGTTTAGATAAAATATTTTCTTCGCTCCATCTTGGTTTTATTAAATTGTTAAAAAGTTCCCATCTTTTTTGGTTACTCTGTACTATTCTAGAAGCCCCATTTAAATGACATTCACACAATTGAATCACAATCCCTTCTTAAATATGGTTACAAATTAATCTTAAAGGACCTTTCCCTTAAAACTATGGAAAAGCAAAATGTGAATTTAGTGATGCAAATATTTGATGAATACAACATTCAAGGGCTGCTAAGCTTAAGGAAACAAAATTGCTTATCATGTGTATTTGTTTTTACATTTTTTTTTAATGACATAACGTTTCAGTATTTAGGTGATCAGAGATCTCCATACATTCCTTTTTTGTTTATTATGTATAGGTGAAGATACGGATTAGACACTGTGACTACAAATAATCATATCTTTAGGCTATAGGCGATCATGGTTCTCCACAACTTCCTATAATATGCAGTTTTTCTCCTAGTTGTAGAATATATAAATAAAATACATACTTGGTGGACACTATTAAATCTGAAAGACCCACTTAAAGGTTATATGTAAATCTACTTCATGATTAAATCCTGATGATTAGAGCGAGAAGCAGAATTAGGCCAGAGATAGGACAAGAACAGTTCGGGTTTGTCAAAGACACTGGAACAAGGAACGCCATATTTATGATTAGGATGCTCTCCGAAAGGGCAATACAAATGAAGAAGGACTTGTACCTATGTTTTATCGATTATACAAAGGCGTTCGACAAAATACACCACAAAGAATTGACGGAGATACTCAGCAGCATCGACATATTTTGGAAAGATATAAGAGTAATCAAGAATCTCTACTGGCAGAAAAGTTCAAGTTCAGGTGTGTGAATAACAATAAACGCAAGATTGTCTTGGTAAAAATTACTGTAATTTTTTTTCTGCTATAAATATAACGGTTGACGAATTCCCTAGGCTGCATTAGAACGTGAAAATTATCCAAAATGGAATTTTTTTATATGTTGTAATGTCATTGTCATGCATGAAAAACTGTTCTTTTTACAAACATTTTAGAATATTATTATAGAATTCATAGTTGATTCTATTAATTGAGGGTTTAAGCTTTTTTTTTTTTTTTGCCTAGAGAATATGTAGTTTGTTTTTGTTGTTTTTCTATATATTTGAAAATATGATTTGTTGAAAGTCGGCTCCCTGTGCAGGGCCCGGAAATTTTTCCCACCTGAATCTATTCTGCACATATACAAATCTACCATCCGCCCGTGTATTGAATATTGCTGCCATATCTGGTCGGGTGCCCCTGCTGCTCTCCTTGGGCTTCTTGACAAAATACAAAGGAGGATCTGTAACGTGCTTGATACTGACTTGGCAGACCGGCTGCAGCCGCTCTCTCACCGGCGTGATGTGGCTTCCCTGTGCCTCTTCTACAAGTACTTTCATGGCTTCTGCTCCGATGAGCTTAGATCACTGGTGCCGCCTAAGCAGGAATTTACACGAGATACTAGATTAGCAACTAGGTCCCACCCTTTTACAGTTAAACAAATAAGATGTAACCGTAAATTCTACTCCAACAGCTTCTTTTCTCGCGCTTCCCGCCTGTGGAACTCCCTTCCACAAGTCTGCTTTCCCGACAGTTACAATCTCCAGGTGTTTAAATGCAGGGTCAATAGACACCTCCTATCACACTAACTCCCAACTATTCTCAGAACACTCTCATCTACCCAACCCTCATTCTCGGTATCCTTACCCGCCTATCACCCACCCTCTGTCATTTCCTATATTTAATCAGCCTTTCTCCACTCTACGTAGCCCCCTGCGCAGTAGTGGCAGTGACATGCCTTGCTCAGGGTGAAACGCTTATGAAAAAAAAAAAAAAAAAAAACTTCATTACCGCTATGAATAGACAAGAATTATTTTTATTACCACCCATGATGATAATAGTTAAAAAATAAAACCAATTTCGCACCAATTACTCAACAGAGCAAAGATGAATAAATAATTAAGAACAGAACAGAATGTAAGGGTAAGACAAAAACATATTTCTAAATAGAAATGAGTTGAGGGCCAAATATTTGCTCCTTCTGTTTACACAGAGGAGGCTTTAATGATTAAATATATATATATATATATATATATATATATATATATATATCCGCAGACAAATCTGTTTCGCTGTATCACAACTAGTCAGTACGGTCAGACATCCAATTGCTTTTAATCCCGGATTGAAACCCGACCGAATTGGCGTCAGTCGGTAATTCTACCGCTGAGCTATGACCGCTCGGTAGAATGTGGCAGACTTTTAGCGTATGATGTATTATACACCAGTGGCCAGAGTGCTCTGATTTGTTACTGAATGAACGATGCGTAGATTCTAGAGTAGCTACTGTTTTTCAAAAACTTCCAGGGTGCTCAATCAGGGTGTGAGTGCGTACGAGTGTATGCACAACAATATACAAATTAATTAGGTGTGAATGGTAAAGTGCTCAATGTTGTATCAGTTAAGTGCCATTTATCGGGGGTACCGCGACACAAAGCCTAGCTAAGAACACTCGCAGACGCTGATAGTACAACCGTGTAAATCTTCAAGAAAATCGGTTGAGCCGTTTCGGAGTCTATAGGTAACGGAGGCACACACACACACACACACACACACACACACACACACACACACACAGACAAAGTTCCATTTATTATATAAGTTTAGATTAGCACTGCTTTCACAAGGGCATTAGTGCTAATGTTAACGGAACTGTCAAGTCCTAAATTTGAACTCCGTTCGCCAATTTCAAATTGGCATTGAAAATGTTATGGCTATCAATAATTATTCAACTTTCTCTTTGTTTGAATTTTGGCATTTATTTTTTCAGGGTGCGATGGATGAATTGTCGTCTAAATGACGCCAAAATGAAAATTACACTGGCATAATCATTTTAAGAGATATACAGGGTACGATGGATGAATTGTCGTCTAAATGACGCCAAAATGAAAATGACACTGGCATCTCATTTTAAGAGATATACAGGGTGCGATGGATGAATTGTCATCTAAATGACGCCAAAATGAAAATGACACTGGCATCTCATTTTAAGAGATATACAGGGTGCGATGGATGAATTGTCATCTAAATGACGCCAAAATGAAAATTACACTGACATAATCATTTTAAGAGATATACAGGGTGCGATGGATGAATTGTCATCTAAATGACGCCAAAATGAAAATGACACTGACATCTCATTTTAAGAGATATACAGGGTGCGATGGATGAATTGTCGTCTAAATGATGCCAAAATGAAAATGACACTGACATCTCATTTTAAGAGATATACAGGGTGCGATGGATGAATTGTCATCTAAATGACGCCAAAATGAAAATGACACCTGCATCTCATTTTAAGAAATATACAGGGTGCGATGGATGAATTGTCATCTAAATGACGCCAAAATGAAAATTACACTGACATAATCATTTTAAGAGATATACAGGGTGCGATGGATGAATTGTCATCTAAATGACGCCAAAATGAAAATGACACTGGCATCTCATTTTAAGAGATATCCAGGGTGCGATGGATGAATTGTCATCTAAATGACGCCAAAATGAAAATGACACTGACATCTCATTTTAACTGTATCTGTCTATCTATCTATCAATCTATCTATCTGTCTATCTATCTATCTATAAATGATATAAAAGAATGTAGATTAAACAAATCAAAGCATTAAACATGAAGCGATTCTGCGTTTGAATATAAATGTTGATGTCTGATGTAAATCAATCATAGATTTGCTGATGTCGTTTGTAGATGTAAAGATGGAATTCAATATAGATTTAGAGGTAGTGATAAAAGAAAGGAAACAGTGATTGATTTAGCCAAAGGGGAACATTGATTTGAATAAGCAGGCAGACTGATATAAAATTAATAGATATAAAAGCATATAGATAAACACCTAGATAGATAGATAGATAGATAGATAGATAGAAACAGGCTGAGATAGATAGATAGATAGATAGATAGATAGATAGATAGATAGAAACAGGCTGAGATAGATAGATAGATAGATAGATAGATAGATAGATAGATAGATAGATAGAAACAGGCTGAGATAGATAGATAGATAGATAGATAGATAGATAGATAGATAGATAGATAGATAGATAGAAACAGGCTGAGATAGATAGATAGATAGATAGATAGATAGATAGATAGATAGATAGATATAAACAGGCTGATCTGTCATTCCCCTGCTAACTGGACACATGGCTTGGAGGTGATTCCCCCCCCATCACACTACTGTCTGTTACTGCTTACTTAAGGTAACTTAATCTCTCCAGAACTGTATAGAAAAAACAAAATGAAGAAAATTTTTGAAATTTTCTTAACTTTTTTCTGTCAGCCAGCCTGAAACTTGGTGAGTTTAGCCAGTGTGATCTTATTTTTTGTATTAACTATTTATTCATTTTGATTTGTATTTTGATTTGTATTTTTTATTTTATTTTATTTCGGTTCTTATCTTTTCTGTCTAACTTTTGTGTAAATTGTTCTTAATTATCAAATTTAGGTTTGGTATATTAGGGTTTTGGTTATATGTAGGAATTCTAAGACCGGCCATGTTTTTTTTTTTTTTTATTGTTCTGTCATTCCCCTGCTAACTGGACACATGGCTTGGAGGTGATTCCCCCCCCCCATCACACTACTGTCTGTTACTGCTTACTTAAGGTAACTTAATCTCTCCAGAACTGTATAGAAAAAACAAAATGAAGAAAATTTTTGAAATTTTCTTAACTTTTTTCTGTCAGCCAGCCTGAAACTTGGTGAGTTTAGCCAGTGTGATCTTATTTTTTGTATTAACTATTTATTCATTTTGATTTGTATTTTGATTTGTATTTTTTATTTTATTTTATTTCGGTTCTTATCTTTTCTGTCTAACTTTTGTGTAAATTGTTCTTAATTATCAAATTTAGGTTTGACTTTTACTAAGTTAAAACTTAGTTAACTTCAGTCACACATTTATTCTTTTTTTTTTTTTTTTAATTGGAGTAGATAGTACCTTCTATCGCCCGGTCTTACACTCCATCCCCTTCTTATGGACAGGAGTAGAGGTGATCGCCTTGTTTCTTGTTTAGGAAGGGGTTCCCGGTTCATCTCTCTCTTTTTCGGTCTTTATTCTCTTTTCCAATCTTTTCACTCTTTTCCTTTATTATTTTATTTATTTATTTTTTTTTTTTTTCAATTGGAGTAGATAGACTAAACTATCGCCCGGTTCACACTCCACCCACATCTATTGAACAGGTGAAGAGGCTCATCCCTTGTTTCCTGTTTAGGATGCGGTTCCCGGTTTTCTCTTTTCCAATCTTTTCACTGTTTTCCTTTATTATTTTATTTATTTATTTATTTTTTTTTTTTTTTCAATTGGAGTAGATAGACTAAACTATCGCCCGGTTCACACTCCACCCACATCTATTGAACAGGTGAAGAGGCTCATCCCTTGTTTCCTGTTTAGGATGCGGTTCCCGGTTTTCTCTTTTCCAGTCTTTTCACTCTTTTCCTTTATTATTTTATTTATTTATTTATTTTTTTTCAATTGGAGTAGATAGACTAAACTATCGCCCGGTTCACACTCCACCCACATCTATTGAACAGGTGAAGAGGCTCATCCCTTGTTTCCTGTTTAGGATGCGGTTCCCGGTTTTCTCTTTTCCAATCTTTTCACTCTTTTCCTTTATTATTTTATTTTATTTATTTATTTATTTTTTTTTTTTTTCAATTGGAGTTGATAGACTAAACTATCGCCCGGTTCACACTCCACCCACATCTATTGAACAGGTGAAGAGGCTCATCCCTTGTTTCCTGTTTAGGATGCGGTTCCCGGTTTTCTCTTTTCCAATCTTTTCACTGTTTTCCTTTATTATTTTATTTATTTATTTATTTTTTTTTTTTTTTTTTTTTTCAATTGGAGTAGATAGACTAAACTATCGCCCGGTTCACACTCCACCCACATCTATTGAACAGGTGAAGAGGCTCATCCCTTGTTTCCTGTTTAGGATGCGGTTCCAGTTTTCTCTTTTCCAGTCTTTTCACTCTTTTCCTTTATTATTTTATTTATTTATTTATTTTTTTTTTTTTTTTTTTTTTTTCAATTGGAGTAGATAGACTAAACTATCGCCCTTCACACTCCACCCACATCTATTGAACAGGTGAAGAGGCTCATCCCTTGTTTCCTGTTTAGGATTCAGGTTCCCAGGTTTTCTCTTTTCCAATCTTTTCACTCTTTTCCTTTATTATTTTATTTTATTTATTTATTTATTTATTTATTTTTTTCAAGTGGAGTTGATAGACTAAACTATCGCCCGGTTCACACTCCACCCACATCTATTGAACAGGTGAAGAGGCTCATCCCTTGTTTCCTGTTTAGGATGCGGTTCCCGGTTTTCTCTTTTCCAATCTTTTCACTCTTTTCTTTTATTATTTTATTTATTTATTTATTTTTTTTTTCAATTGGAGTAGATAGACTAAACTATCGCCCGGTTCACACTCCACCCACATCTATTGAACAGGTGAAGAGGCTCATCCCTTGTTTCCTGTTTAGGATGCGGTTCCCGGTTTTCTCTTTTCCAATCTTTTCACTCTTTTCCTTTATTATTTTATTTATTTATTTTTTTTTTTCAATTGGAGTAGATAGACTAAACTATCGCCCGGTTCACACTCCACCCACATCTATTGAACAGGTGAAGAGGCTCATCCCTTGTTTCCTGTTTAGGATGCGGTTCCCGGTTTTCTCTTTTCCAATCTTTTCACTCTTTTCCTTTATTATTTTATTTTATTTTTTTCAATTGGAGTAGATAGACTAAACTATCGCCCGGTTCACACTCCACCCACATCTATTGAACAGGTGAAGAGGCTCATCCCTTGTTTCCTGTTTAGGATGCGGTTCCCGGTTTTCTCTTTTTCCAATCTTTTCACTCTTTTCTTTTATTATTTTATTTTATTTATTTATTTATTTATTTTTTTTTTTCAATTGGAGTAGATAGACTAAACTATCGCCCGGTTCACACTCCACCCACATCTATTGAACAGGTGAAGAGGCTCATCCCTTGTTTCCTGTTTAGGATGCGGTTCCCGGTTTTCTCTTTTCCAATCTTTTCACTGTTTTCCTTTATTATTTTATTTATTTATTTATTTTTTTTTTTTTCAATTGGAGTAGATAGACTAAACTATCGTCCGGTTCACACTCCACCCACATCTATTGAACAGGTGAAGAGGCTCATCCCTTGTTTCCTGTTTAGGATGCGGTTCCCGGTTTTCTCTTTTCCAATCTTTTCACTCTTTTCCTTTATTATTTTATTTTATTTATTTATTTATTTATTTTTTTTCAATTGGAGTAGATAGACTAAACTATCGCCCGGTTCACACTCCACCCACATCTATTGAACAGGTGAAGAGGCTCATCCCTTGTTTCCTGATTAGGATGCGGTTCCCGGTTTTCTCTTTTCCAATCTTTTCACTCTTTTCTTTTATTATTTTATTTTATTTATTTTTTTTTTTTCAATTGGAGTAGATAGACTAAACTATCGCCCGGTTCACACTCCACCCACATCTATTGAACAGGTGAAGAGGCTCATCCCTTGTTTCCTGTTTAGGATGCGGTTTCCGGCTTTCTCTTTTCCGTTCTTTTTACCCTTACGTAGCCCCTTGCGCATCAGTGGCATTACCGCCTTGCTCGGGGTGATATGATTAAAAAAAAAAAAAAAAAAAAAAATATATATATATATATATATATTCCATTTTTAAACGAGTTATTTCGCTACCCAGCTTTCTACCATGTGTGATGTCTTCAGGAGATTTTTAATAACTGCCTATGTATTTGGGCTCTACCAAAGACACCTTTAAGACCAGGTGGTTCAACCACAGATCTAAATTTATAACAGAAAAATAAAAAAAAACAATACAAAACTGGCTAACCACGTCTGGAAATTGAAATCAAAATATGAAAAAGATCCATAGATAATGTGGAGCATTGTAAAACAGCCAAGCCTTACAATGGTGGATAAATATGTAGACTGTGCCAAGAAGAAAAATTAAAAATTATGACATACACAAATAAAGACGATCTGTTAAATGAAAGAACAGAAATTATGACTAAATGCATCCACACTAAGAAATACCTCTTAGGTTCATACAACCATGGATGAAAACGTCATAATTCGTTTGAATTTAAGCAATGCGCATTCATAAATTCCCTACCACGTGAACATTCAAATAAAACAACGTTACAAGAGCGTTCTTAAAAAGAAAAACGGTAAAAGGTAAAATCAGTTATTAAAAATCGCCTGAAGATACCACTCATGGTAGAAACCTGGGTAGCGAAATAACTCCTTTAAAAATGGAAAATATTCAAAAGTTTTACAATATAGTATATATAGTATAGAATAGTATACAATATAGTATATATAGTATAGAACACTTTTTAATACAAATGTGTACTGGTCTAACCCTGTTATGACCAAAAACTAACTATTAAGCAATATATATATGCTAGAATTTAAAAAGAAAATTAAATAAAATATGTATCCCAATCGTACATGTTTCACTTTTATTAAAGCTTCTACAGAGAACAAAAGAAAATTTAAAACTCACATATACATTGGTATATTGTGATTAGAAGTTAGTTCTTACTGGTTATATGTGGCACGATAATAGATAATTTTTCAATATACGTACATAGAATATTTTGTAGATTAAAGTGTGTGATAGTATATTAGTGTGTTTATGTAAAAACGCGTGTCTGTCTATGTGTATGTTGGACATTAATGTTAGTTAATATAAGTGTATATGTGTGAAGAAAAGTCTGTAGAATATGCACACACACACACACACATATATATATATATATATATATATATATATATATATATATATATTAATCATTTCACCCTGAGCAAGGCGGAAATGCCACTGATGTGCGGGGGGCTACATAACTTTAAAAAGATTAATTAGAAGAAAGTGAGGAGTACAGACCAGTTAGAAAAGACCAATAGAAAGATGAGAATGCAGGTGTGATGACAGTTACATAGGTGGAGGGAAAGAGAAGGATATACGGGGTGGGGAGAGAGGTAGAATCCTGTGGTTAATAGATGAGTATTGACATTGCATTTAAATTCTTGGAAGTTGTAGGAAAGCAAGAATATGGGAGCGAGTTCCATAGGCGGGAAATGCGAGAGAAGAAGCTGCAGGAGTAGAATTGTCATCTGCATTTGGCTAATCGAACTGTGAATAGGTGGGACCCAGTTGCCAATCTGGCTGCACGAGTAAACACCTGTTGTGGAGGCACCAGTGACTTAAGTTCGTCCGAGCAGAAGCCATGAAAGTATTTATAGAACAGACAAAGGGAGGCCACATTTCGTCGGTGGGGAAGTGGCTGCAGTCGAGCCGCCAAGTCAGTACTTATCACATTACAGACTCTCCTTTGGAGCCTGTCGAGAACACTGAGGTGAAATAGCATAAATAGCAGCAGTACTCCATGCACGGACGGATGGTTGATTTGTATATAAGCAGGATGGATTCAGGCGGAAAAACATCCTGGATCGACATAATGACCCAACCTTCTTCGCAGTGGATTTAGGTATGGATTCGATATAGTGGTTCCATTTGAGGTCTGAAGAGAGGGTAAGGCCGAGGAGGCGCAGTGTATTGCTCTCAGGGAGAATCGCTTGGTCCATGTTTATGGGAGGCAGGAGAGGTTGCGTGTGATGGTTGACAGACAACAACTTGGTCTTAGACGCATTGAAGTTGACAAGCCACTTCTTGCCCCAATTCACCACAGAGTGTAGATCCCGTTCAAGGTCAGTAGCGAGATTATGTCTATCCGCCACGACAGTTTTCTTACTGCTGCGGGAGTATATTGTGGTGTCATGGCCCTTAATCTCATCTGGGAGGTCGTTGATGAAAATAAGGAAGAGCGTCGAGCCCAGGATAGTACCCTGTGGGACACCAGCATTCGTGCTGTAGGATGAAGAGGCATGCCCATTTAAAACGACCTTCATTTTGCGGTTATTTAAAAAAGATTGGATTAGGTCAAGCATGCGACCGGTAATACCGTAACCCCGTAGCTTGCATAGAAGGTCAGAGTGCCAAACCCTGTCAAAAGCCTTGGAGATGTCCAGAGCAACCGCGCGAGCCTCGTCAGACTCATCAAGGGTCTGGAGCATGTACTCCGTTACGGTTGTTAGCAAGCCGGCCGTGGACCTGGCAAAGCGGAAGCCATATTGCCTGTCAGAGAAGAGTTTGTGGGCAGTAAGATGTTGAACTATTTCAGCATTGATTATGGCCTCGAACACTTTCCCGAATATCGTTAGAAGACTGATAGAGCGATAGTTGGATGGGTTCGAGGGTTCACCACAATTCTTAAATACAGGAACGACTGAAGAGAACTTCCAGCATGCAGGAAAACAGGAAGCAGAAAGGCATTAGTTAAACAGTTTAGAGAGGACAGGGGAGAGTTCAGGAGCACACCTCTTAAGGACTATCACCGGGATTCCATCGTGACTACTCGCCTTATGGGGGTCAAGTTTTGAAATGACGCGGGATACTACTGTTGGGGTAATATATACGTCGTCCAGTTTGGCCTCAGTTCTTATAGGGAAGTCGGGAGGTAAACTCCAGATGAGTCAAATGTGGAGTTGGATGAGAATCTGCGGGCAAAGCACTCAGCTTTGTCCGCACATGACGTGAGGACCTCAAATTCATGGATTAAATGAGGTATTGAGGATTTGCTGTTGTTCAGCATTCGTTTGCAAATCGTCCAATAGTCCTTTGAGCCGAACTTGCGATCAGCTATGCGCTGTCGCATTCTCCCAGCAAACAACCGTTTTGCGTCATTTAGAGTTCTCTTGCACTCATTGCGAGCAGACGTGAATAGGCGTCTATTTTGGTCAGATGACTGTCTCCGGAATAGACGGAAGTAATGGTTCCTGTGGGCAATGGCGGCCGAGCATGCAGGAGAGAACCACGGAGAGGAATGAGGTTTTAGGCATTACTTCCTGGTGGGTATGAAGGCATCAATGCTAACTTTCACCCATGACGAGACCTCGGAGGCACAGTCATCAACTGGTAGATCGAACACTTTTCCCCAGGGGATGTCGCAGAGGAAATCACGAAAGGCATCCCAGTCAGCTTTTTGGTAGAGGTAGGAGGTCCTATAGGTAGGGGGCTCCTGGGGGGAGGGAGAGTGGAAAGAAATACTGAGAGGGACAACAGCATGGTCGGAGTTGCCGAGAGGGCAAAGCTGCGAGAGTTGACAGGCGTCAGGTGCAGAGGTGAAACATATATCTAGTAGTGAGGAATGACCCGAGGGAGTGCTTGGGAAGCGAGTGGGAAGTCCACCACTTGCGTATAATAATTAAAGTTACAGTCCACGGTATATTAGGTGAATTAGATAGTTGATCAATGAGGACATTTAAATAGACAGTTATGAAGAAAATGAGATCAATTAATATGAGGAGAATTAGATAGATAGATAGATAGATAGATAGATAGATAGATAGATAGATAGATAGATAGATAGATAGATTTTTTGAAACTAAAAAAAATTATTTTATGAAAAAAATAAGATGGCGTAAATTTATATTAAAATTGTTCGGGGCAAATTGAATTTAAAATTATTAGCAAGATATCAGAAGAAAAATTAGATAGATAGATAGATAGATAGATAGATAGATAGATAGATAGATAGCGAAAAGACTAAGATAGATAGATAGATAGATAGATAGATAGATAGATAGATAGATAGATAGATAGATAGATAGAATACAATTAGATAGAATGAGATAGTAAATCAATCTCTTGCATGGCCTTAAATATTTTAAAGTGGTTGTTTTAAACTAACTCTGAGTTTTCAACTTTTATTTGAACTTAAACCAAGGGTTTTCAATGTTAAAATGTTGACCTTGCCTCAGCGGTATTATTAACTAAATGAAGAATTTCACAAGCACCGAGACCCTTATTTTAGCATAAACATGTGAGGTCGGAAATTTTTTAAAAACTAATTAAAACCCTTGTTTTTATTAAAAAACAAAAAGTTAGATGAGGTAAGTCCATTTAAAAATTAATTGGGGTAAATTCAATTTAAAATTATTAGTCTTTTTTTTTCTTTCGCCCCCAGCAAGGTTATAATCTCACTAGGACGTAGGGTGTGTTCAGGGAGTGAAAGAGAATGAGATTTTAGTAAGAATAAAAAAAAAACATATTACGGGAGGACAGAACATGAAGATTGACATTGCATTTACGTTTTCGGAGATTGTAGTATCTAAGAGACAAGAACCTCAAGTGGAAAGCAGATCGGTATATATGAGGAGAATTAGCTATATATATATATATATATATAGCTAATTCTCCTCATATATACCGATCTGCTTTCCACTTGAGTATCTTGCTTATATATCTAAACTTATTTATAAATGGAACTTTGTCTGTGTGTGTGTGCCTGTGTGTGCGTGTCGGTTACCTATAGACTCCGAAACGGCTGAACCGATTTTCTTGAAAATTTACACAGTTGTACTATAAGCGTCTGCGAGTGTTCTTAGCTAGGTTTTGTGTCGAGGTACCACCAATAAATATCGAAAATCGATAATCGAAAAAATCGGGTTATAGAAGGAGTGCTCCAATTTTAATCAAATTTGATACACTCATAGACAAAGACATAAGAAACGATATTCAGAAGTTTCAAGGCTGCAGTTCTTACAATAGTGCAGAAAATTTGATATTGATACCAGGAAATCAAAGTTTGACTTACATCCATTCATTTTTCTTTCAGTCTACTATTGCTCTTTAGTCTTTCGTGCCAACGTCGAAAGAGCCTGAGCTCCAGGACCATGGATTAGTTTTAAAGCTTTCATTACACCCGAGCAACTCCAGGCTATACTGCTAGTATATATATATATATATAAGGAAAATTAAGGCAGACACGTTATTTCATGGTAAATCGGAAGCGTAGGCCTATTTCAGGCGAAACATCATCAGCTACCGTCTTTATGGTACAAAGGATTTTACACGAATTCTTTAAACAATAAAGACAGAAGTTGACGATGGTTTGCCTGAAATAGGCCCATACTTCCGATTTACCATGAAATAACGTGTCTGCCTTAATTTTTCTCATATTTGCTCTATATGTATTTATATACATATATATTTAGATCTCACTTAGAGAGTTATCCTACCACAGTATGTACAGGATACTCCTTTGGATTCTTCTATAGCCACACTGCATGCTGATATATATATATATATATATATATATATATATAGCTAATTGTCCTCATATATACCGATCTACTTTCCACTTGAATTTCTTGCTTATATATATATATAGAATTATATATATATATATATATAACTAATTCTCCTCATATAGATAGATAGATAGATAGATAGATAGATAGATAGATAGATAGATAGATAGATAGACTCCAGATCAAAAATTTAAGACTACTTAAAAATCTTTAAAAATAATATTTTTTTTTTACGGATAGATTTTAAACTTCTCCCACTTAAGGTTACCAATACTACAATCTAAAAGGTTATGGAAACAAAAAGCTACATTCCAAACATTTTATTTAGAAATTTACATTTTTATAAGATTGTAGTATTGGTAACCTTAAGTGGGAGGAATTTAAAATCTATCCGTAATAAAAAAAATTATAAGTGGTCTTACATTTTTAATCGGGAGTGTAGATCGATATGAATTGACATAGATAGATAGATAGATAGATAGATAGATAGATAGATAGATAGATAGATATGTACTGACAGACATAGGAGATAGAGAATGGGCGAGACAGATAGGTAGAGAATGGATGAATGAATGTTTGTTACGATTCTACCTAATAATTTCAATTGCAAAATCACGAGACGTAGTAGAGATTGAAGGTATGAACAAATTTGTTGAGGGCCCTCTTCGACATATATTTGCTTCCATTTTTCTTCAAGAAATTAATCCCTTGAATATGTTTTCAGGCATTTTTTCCAATCTATGTATTTTTGAGGATCTGCCACTGAAAATCAGATTAAGAGCCAAGAAAGTGGCAAGATTTGAAGAAAATTGCTTCTGCTTCAGTTATTGTATCAATGTTGTAATCAGTATTAATATGCCTCTGGGTATAATATTTCTTAAAAGAAATGGCATAAGATTACTGGTTTTCAAAAACTTCTTGACTGTATTTGCATTGAAGTTTAGTCAAATATCACAGAAGTACAGTGTTAAACCAACATAAAAATGCTTTTTTGATTAAATTTTTGACCCAAAAAGAATATGAGCATGGTTTTATAATGATTGTTGAAGATTAACCATAACAAAAAAAAAAATCATTGTTTCGAACATGTTGGATCAATTTGTTTTGTTTTTTACACCTTGTAAATACAGAGTTTAACTAATGCAAAAATGCTTTTTTGATTAAATTTTTAACCAAAAAGGAATAGGAAAATGGTTTTATAATGATTGTTAAAAATTAACCAGAACAAAAAACATCATTTTTTGTATTTATTTCTGGGATGAGCAATTTTCAATAATCTTGGAATTATTTTGAACTTTTGTTCTCATCTTGGTTAATGTAGGTGTTATAATAGACGCAACGTTTCGACCAAATACCCTCTAGTGATCATCAGGTGTCCATAGATTGACTGATGTGGACTATCTCGTTGATTGCGAAATATCCTCTGAAATCAATTATTGTTCTTTCATGTTGGAATCTGGTTCGTCACTACCAAGTCCAAGGATCGAACTCATGACCACTAAAATACACCTTCGGCGTAGTAGATATAAAAGTTGGTTCTACATGTTTTAGTATCATCTAAAAAAAATCATTGTTTCAAACATGATGAATCAATTTGTTTGTTTTTTGTTTACAGGTTGTGAAACTGTTAATTTGAAGTTTAATACAAGAAAATATTTTTTAGATTTTAAGAATTCTTTGGAGATAATAATCATTTTAATAATACAGGTCGTGCTATATATATATATATATATATATATATCCTGGCTGGGAGAAAAGGTGTATTTCCTAATGGTATTTATATTTTTAATTTTTTTTTTTCATATCACCCCGAACAAGGCGGTAACGCCACTGATGTGCAGGGGGCTACGTAAGAGTGAAAAGATTGGAAAAGAGAATGCCGGAAACCACATCCTAAACAGGGAACAAGGGATGAGCCTCTTTACCGGTTCAATAGATGTGGGTGGAGTGTGAACCGGGCGATGTGAATATAATGAACCTGAATGGAACTAGAACTCAACCTTCCAATTTTGAGCCGCTATCCATTATGCTCAGTTTCATCACCGTCAGTCTCTACCTCTACTTTGTTGCAGTATTGTTGAGATACTATTCTAAAGTTAATTTTTTGATATATGCTGGCTCAAGGTATGTTAGAAAAGAGCACTTGGAGATTTTACCGCAGTAGATGGTCAGTTATTTTTGTGATAGACTGGTTGCTAAACGTAGCTACATACCCCAGTCTTTCCTGCTATTAACCTTTTCCAAACTGGTTTTAAATTCAAAGTTTCTTTCTCCTAGACTATAGAACCCGGTTTATCCTGCTATTTTTCCGTTTTGGGAATCCAGTTCTTCTTGTACCACAGCTATAATTAAATAGCAAGAGGCACGGGGTACCATAGCCTTGGACGAGAAGAAAAAGATCAAATAAGCCTACAGAAGGTTGGGTTTTGCCGGGCTATCTTGCCCAAAACATATCACTTATCTTGTAGTTGCAGTATATGTGGTTCCCTTACAATTCTCATGGTTTTTTTTTTATCATTTCATCCCAAGCAAGGAATTCCACTGCCACTATTGCGCAGGGGGTTACATAGGGGAAGGTGATGATAAATAGTGGTTAGAAATAGGAAATGTCAGAAGGAGGGTGATAGACGGGTAAGAATACCGAGGATGAGGGTTGAGTAGATGGGAAGAGTGTTTGAGAGAATGGGTGCGAGTTAGTGTGTTAGGAGGTGTCTATTGACCTTACATTTAAACTCCTGGAGATTGTAGCTCTCGGGGAAGCAAGTATATGGAAGAGAATTCCACAGGCGGGAAGTGCGAGAAAAGAAGCTGTTGGAGTAGAAATTGCGGTTACATTTTATCGGTTTAACTGTAAAATGGTGGAACATACTTGCTAATCTAGTATCTCGTGTAAAACTAAATTTGTGATTGTGATTTTGGTGCTTAAAAAGCTTTTAATCAAGAGCTATTTAATTTTCATGTAAAATTCATGAACTCATTCTCTAATTGTCCGAAAGATCTTAAAAAATAAATTAGATTGAAAAAATTGACCCAAATATCATAATCGTCACAATTTTTTTATGACATAACCCTGATATCTCCAGTCTAGGCATACTCTTCAAGACGTTTGTGATCATGGATCTCCATAATTTCCTGTCCTTTGCAGTTCTTAATAAAATTTGCCTATTTGTTATCGCCCCGAAACTCTGTTCTGCCAACCATTTCCACAAACTCGTCTTTCTTCTACTCTTCAAGACGTTTGTGATCATGGATCTCCACAATTTCCTGTCCTTTGCAGTTCTTAATAAAATTTGCCTATTTGTTATCGCCCCTAAACTCTGTTCTGCCAATCATTTCCACAAACTCGTCTTTCTTCTACTCTTCAAGACGTTTGTGATCATGGATCTCCACAATTTCCTGTCCTTTGCAGTTCTTAATAAAATTTGCCTATTTGTTATCGCCCCTAAACTCTGTTCTGCCAACCATTTCCACAAACTCGTCTTTCTTCTACTTTTCAAAACGTTTGTGATCATGGATCTCCACAATTTCCTGTCCTTTGCAGTTCTTAATAAAATTTGCCTATTTGTTATCTCTCCTTAACCTTCTTCTGCCAACTATTTCCACAAACTCGTTTTTTTCTTCTATGTACCGTGTCCATTTAGAACGTTGGTGAACATGGCTCTCCACAATCTCCTGTCCTTTATAATTTTTAATAAATTTTACCTTTTGTAATCTCCCATAAAACCTGTACTGTCAACCATTTACAATGGCTCATTTTTCTTCCATGCGCCGAGTTCTTGCAGGACATTGGTGATCATAAAAGGGGTGTAAGACAAGGCTGTGCCTTCTCACCGGATATATTCAGCCTGTACAGAAGAACAATTCTGAGAAAACTAGAAGTTCTGCCAGATTTGTAATCGGCAACCACAATCTCAACAGTATAAGATACACTAATAACACAGTGCTGATAGCAGACACGGAAAGGAAAATACAGCACCTGCTACAAAAGGTAACTAAAGAAGGCAAAAAGAAAGAACTAAACATAAACTACAAGAAAACTGAATGCATGGTCATTAGTTAAAAAGAGGAGCCCAAAATGCCAACTATAGGCTGGGGATACTAAAATCAAACAAGACACGGAAAGGAAACTACAAGACCTACAGAAGGTAGCTAAAGAAAGCGAAAAGAAAGGACTAAACATAAACTACAAGAAAACTGAATGCATGGTCATCAGTAAAAAGAGGAGCCCAAAATGCCAACTACAGGCTGGGGATACTAAAATCAAACAAGACACGGAAAGGAAACTACAAGACCTACAGAAGGTAGCTAAAGAAAGCGAAAAGAAAGGACTAAACATAAACTACAAGAAAACTGAATGCATGGTCATCAGTAAAAAGAGGAGCCCAAAATGCCAACTACAGGCTGGGGATACTAAAATCAAGCAAGACACGGAAAGGAAACTACAAGACCTTTTACAGAAGGTAGCTTAAGGAAGCGAAAAGAAAGGACTAAACATAAACTACTTGAAAACTGAATGCCTGGTCATCAGCAAAAAAAGGAGCCCAAAATAGCAACTACATGCCGGGGATACAAAAATCAAACCAGACACAGGAAGAAAACTACCAGACCTACAAAACTTAGCTAAAGAAAGTAAAGAGAAAGGACTAAACATAAACTACAAGAAAACTGAATGCATGGTCATCAGTAAAAAGAAGAGCCCAAAATGCCAACTACAGCCTGGGGATACTAAAATCAGACAAGACACGGAAAGGGAAGTACAAAAAATACAGATTTACAACCTGTAATAAAGAAATTGATCCATCTTGTTGGAAAACATAGCTAAAGTTCCTGGGACATGTAATGAGGAAAGATGGATTGGAGAATCTGATACTTACAGGTCAGAGAGAGGGTAAAAGACATGAGAAAGCAGCACGTAATATACTTGAGTGGTTTGAGCAAGTGAATGTCGAAACGGGGTTTGGGTGCGGTAATAGGAGAAAAATTGCTAAGATCCTCTAGAGATATTGAGATGTGGGAGGACATGATCGCCTACGTCCTGAAGGTACACGGCACGTAGAGAGAGAGAGAGAGAGCACTTTCGTGAAGACGGGGCATTAAGAAACAAAGACCTATACCTACAAATATGTCATAGAAGTGTCTGACTTAATAACATTTCATTTGTTGCACGGTTGGTTCAGCAACAAGTGTCATTTTGCGTTCAACCAGTTTATAATTTAGTTGTTGTTGGTTTCAGTGGTGTGTGGTCTGAGTGTGGGTGTTATCTGATATGATGAAAATCAGGCGGGTTAGAGCGATGACTCATGGGAGAATCGATGTATGCATCAAGATTGGCAGATTAATGGGATTGACAGGCGGAAAGTAAAAAAAAAAGAGATGTAAGGTAGAAAAGACTGATATTGATTGAGATAGAGAGAGAAAGAAAGAAAGAGAGAAATACAGGCGGATATGAAGAGACAATAATGACAGACAAAGCTATTGAGATATTAGAATAGATAGATAGATAGATAGATAGATAGATAGATAGATAGATAATGAACAGACTGAGATAGATAGATAGATAGATAGATAGATAGATAGATAGATAGATAGATAGATAGATAGATAGATAACGAAAAGACTTATGAACAAGCTGAGATAGATAGATAGATAGATAGATAGATAGATAGATAGATAGATAGATAGATAACGAAAAGACTTATGAACAAGCTGAGATAGATAGATAGATAGATAGATAGATAGATAGATAGATAGATAGCTAGATAGAGAGATAGATAGATAGATAGATAGATAGAGAGATAGATAGATAGATAGATAGATAGAGAGATAGACTTATGAACAAGCTGAGATAGATAGATAGATAGATAGATAGATAGATAGATAGATAGATAGATAAAAGACTTATGAACAAGCTGAGATAGATAGATAGATAGATAGATAGATAGATAGATAGATAGATAGATAGACAGTCAACAAGCTAAGATAGATAGATAGATAGATAGATAGATAGATAGATAGTGAACAAGCTTAGATAGGTAGATAGATAGATAGATAGATAGATAGATAGATAGATAGATAGATAGTGAACAAGCTAAGATAGATAGATAGATAGATAGATAGATAGATAGATAGATAGATAGATAGTCAACAAGCTAAGATAGATAGATAGATAGATAGATAGTCAACAAGCTAAGATAGATAGATAGATAGATAGATAGATAGATAGATAGATAGATAGATAGATCAACAAGCTAAGATAGATAGATAGATAGATAGATAGATAGATAGATAGATAGATAGATAGATAGATAGATAGATAGATAGATAGAGAATGATGTAAACAGATATAAAGAGAATGAGATAAATATGAAAAGAATGAGATCGATATGAAGCGGCAAAGGTTGATAAGGAATAGAATAAGCCTATAAAATTATGTTTGACACTTAAGCTGGTTCTGTTTGTCGAAACGCTATCAGGAATTTATGCTCTCGCGGGACTAATGATGTTAAACGATCGCTATTCTCAAAATCCGTTCACATTAACAAATAACGAAGTGGCCTAGATGTATTATCTTTATATAGACCAGCAGATCACGATAGGGACGTCTCTAATTTTATGAATACTTAGTAAGTTTCGCACGCTTCACGCACACCCGTGGTGTCGTTGTGTGGGTAGAGACAAGAGGACGTCCATCATTTGCTCATGCATTTTAAAATGAAGCGAGTATAAATATTTTAACCGCGGAAGTCGTAAGCCCGCCTGCATTTACGTGAAACCGCTATGAACACGCGAGAAACTGAGATAGATTCACGCATGCGCAATGGGCAACCATAAAACGTCTGCACTTAGATGGCGCGGTTTGTAATGTTTTTTTTTGGGGGGGGGGGGGTATTTTAGTCATCTTTTCTTTTTTTTTTTTACTTTTTTTTTTTTTTTTTTTTTCTAACACATTTAACAGCATGGGTATCTGCGCCCAACTATAGATCCGAACATACCACCAGGGTCGAATAACAATCCCTTGAAACTAGATACATCGAAGAATTCTCAGAGATGGCGATAAATGAGCACAGAAAGCAACCATTAACTGGGAAACACGAACAAGCACTCTTTGTTATGGGATTGATGCAATAGCTTATATAATTTTGGTGACAATATTTTCTATTCATATAAATTCATGGCGTCATTATTCAGTCATCAAAGTATTACCCCAGAATTTCTATAGCATTAACGTCATTTGTTAGAGAAGTTGTATATTCTATCATATTACGTTAATGCAAAATTTTCCAGAATAACTGAGAGCCATCTTTATTCATATGAATACATACCCTCGAAATCCCTTCCTTTTCTGACATTTTTCAGCTACATTATCTCTTTCACCATAAACACCCCGTGCAAAAGTTGCCAGCATTTATTTTTCATTTTTATTACAAAAATCGTTCTAACATTGTAAATGGCAATGGGAAATAAGAAGGCCGAGTTCGAATTCCAGTCGGTTTCGTTACATTCACTTATGTGCAAATTCCCTTTAAAAACTATGAATCCAACTCTTCTCCTTTCCTCCAGCCATGGGTTGAACAGTAGGACAGACTGGGTTCACAGACAATAGCTTTTACCAGTCAAACATGTCTTTTTTAAAAATAAATAACTGTTTGTTCAGATCGTTACCCACGAAATAAAACCATGAAATGAAATTGCAACCTTCTGCTACGGACGAGCGAAGCAAAGGTGAGTCCTGTTCTGGGGGAGAGCAGTCTAACGGGCATGGCTTCTTTTTCGCCTCGCGGCGAACGGTTTCTTACCCCCCTCTGTTTTCTGTGGCTGGTACTGTTGGGAACCACAGTCTTATAGAAGACGGCGTTCTTTGTTCTGTCAGCTGTCTAAAAAAAATTAATTCATCAAAAACTCAGGGTCTGGCTTCGCTCAGTGAGATACTATGTCAAGATCTTTTGACCTGATTCGTGAGAGGTCCATTCCATTAGGCTGACCCTCTTTGCCAAGACAATAACTGTCGAAACAATTTCTGTAACACCTTTCAGGTGATTTTCTTTTGTAAGATATCGACTGACACCGATATCGTTTAAGTTGGTTAAAAATACTGCAGAAAGAAATGATAGCCTACTGCGGGAATGTCTTCTTCTTCGTCAGGACGTAATAATTTTATATTGCGAAGTTTTTTTTGTTTAGATACCATGACCCTTCAGAACGTGGACAATCATGTCTCTCCATAACTCCCTATCTTAACTCAGCACCTTTTGTCTTCTTACAACCCCACTATTTCTTGTTCTACTATTCATTTACATAAGATAGTTAGGTTAGTAGCTGCTTTCCTGTGAGTGTTAAAATATCCGAGCCTTATTTATTTATTTATTTATTGTGTCCGATAAATACCAACTCACTCTTTCTGATGTCAACTATAAGTCCGTTTTTGGGTTTCGATTTCCTTAAAATTTCCTTGTTCAATGTTCAGTTCATGGTATTCTTAAACTACCTTCTGCAGAATCGCAACTTTGTTGTCTTAAGACTTCTCTTCATCTGAAAGAAAATTGTCCAGCATTCCTTGCCACATAAGACGATTGATATTACATAGCAGGTCAGCAGTCTTTTCTTTTAAGTGTCTTTATTCTTAAAACTTCCTTATAGCTCACATTTTCAGTCCATGATATTCTGAAGCACTTTCTGTAGAATCATATCTTTGTTGCCACAAATCTTCTCTTAATCTGTGAGGAAATTGTCCTATTCCCTGCCATATAGAACGATTGATATTATATAGCAGGACAGTACCATTTGTTAAGTGTGTTTTGCCTTAAAACTTCCTTATTGCTCATATGTTCAGTCTATGCTATTCCTAGCTTTCTTCTGTAGAATCACATCTCTGTTGTCTCAAGTCTCCTCTTCATCTGTGAGGAAATTAAATAATCATTTCACCCCAAGCAAGGCTGGACTGATATCAGTGCATAAGGAGCCAAAGAGAGAGAGAGAGAGAGAGAGAGAGAGAGAGAAAGAGAGAGAGAGAGAGAGAGAGAGAGAGAACAGGGTACATAGGAAATTGAAGAAAGGATGTGGGATAGATGAGATTTAAAGAGGTGGAAGGGATTTTGGGAGACAGAAAATGACAATTGATATTGCATTTAAACTTTTGGAGATTGTAGCTATCAGGGAAGTCATTATACGGCGGGAATTGCGAGAAAAGATGCTGGTAGAGCATAAGTCGCGGTTACATTTTATTATTTGAACGGTAAAAGGTGGGACCTAGATGCCAAGCACGAGAAAATTCGTGTGGTCATGGCACCAGGGAAATAATTTCGCCAGAGCAGAAGGTGTGAAAATATTTGTAGAAAAGACAGAGGGAGGCCACGTTCCGTGACTGGAGGCGATCTGCTAAGTCAGGATCCCCTATTTTGCAGATTCTCCTTTGGATTTTGTCACGAACCTCGAGATGAATACCAGAAGAACCCGACCAGATATGACAACATTATTCAATGCACAAACGAATGGTAGATTTATAAATATGAATTCTGACGAGAAAAACTTTCCGGTTCGACACAGTGACCCAACTTTTCTAGCGGTAGATGCAGCTATAGATTCGATGTAGTTGTTCTACTTGCGTTCGGTTGAGAGATCGCGGCCAAGGAGGTGCAGTGTGTCGCTCTCTAGGAGACTAGCGTTATCAATTCTAATTTTAGGCAGGAATATTTCTCTATGGTGGTTAAATGGGAGCAGCTTCGTTTTGGAGGCATTCAAATTTACGTGTAATTTCCTACCCGATTCAATCTCAGATTGGAAGTTCTTCTGAAAGGCAGCAGTACGGTTTAAAGAAGATCAGTTTGTAAAATACATCTATTTGATGCTTCAATACACATAGCGGAGGTTCATTTAGGGTTTCGGATCTTTCAACATCATAACCCCTCTTCCCGGTGACCCGGCCGATAGTGATCAGGTATCGACTTGTGTACTTCTTGTTAGCTACAACTTTTTCCAACCTCTAAAACGCACACCATACGACTTTTCTTGGCAATTTATTGTCCAATCGCGGATGACTTTCGGTTCGCCAGTCGCGTACGCTCTTCCGTAAAAAAAGGAAGGAAACCGAGCTTCACTTTTCCATCTATCTATGATCGCGAATGTGGCAGCGTGCTAGGTTTGAAGTGGTCACTGCAGATTTGATTCCCCTCCCCAAGACACATACACATACACACACACACAGAGAAATGCACTCAAACATCACATTCTGCTGACACTTATCCCGACTTTCATTCATGTTAATATTCTATATAGGATTTAGGATTTTTGAAGCATTCAAAAGAACACGAAATTATCCATTCTTGATGATACACTTTTAATGATAATGAATTAGGTTTGTGGTCGCATACATTTTTTTTCTTTTTCTTTTCAGCTATTTCATAATAAAGAATTATTTACGAAGCGAAACTAATCACTTTCTTGGAGGTCAGCATCAGCCATACTGTTGGAAGGCTGATGGGTCTCTCTCTCTCTCTCTCTCTCTCTCTCTCCTGATTAATTGTAGCTCATGTGATTTTATTCGTCTTATTTAACTGTTAGACTAAGTGTTTATAACAGTCATAAATTCCCTACCAATATACCACCTGATGATAATTCAGGTTGGTCGAAAACATATACACGGCAACTATGTTGATTTTTGGAAATCTTGTAGATTTTCGGCAGCTAGTTTTGCAAAGGATTAATCGTCACTTAGAAAAAAAAAAAAAAAGAGTTGGTTAAACTTAATAGACATAAAAATGTCTATGCTTTCCTATAAAACATGTTTACATAAACGATTGCTGCCTAATCACGCACACACGCACGCACACACACATGCACACACACACACACACACACGCACACACACACACACACACACACACACACACACACACACAGAGGGTGCGATGGGTAAACTGTCGCCAACTTTATATATAATTTGGTGCATGCGCATTGGTTGTTTTTGATTTTATCGACGACACAATATAGTAGGGTCAGTTGGGCACCAGTCAGTCAGTTAAGTGCCTGTAGGGAATGCCTAACAAAATCAAACCGAGAAACACCTTCATAAACATATTCGGGTGGCTTGCTGAAAGAAACGAGCCTCCTTACTCGTCGACGAACTGTTGTAAAAAAGCGAAACTCGTTTGTCTGATAGCCATTCGTTTTGTAATGTCTCGTTATTTCTCTGGGGAGGGGAGGGGGGGGTGATGAGTTGGGAAAGATAAAAGAGGAAAAGAGAAGCTACCAGTGAGTGATTTGCTCAGTGCACTGTTGACAGCTAAACGTTAAGAGTACTGAGGAATTTTACAGCAACGGTGTTTTGGATGAAAACGTACCCCGTTAAAGTTAGAACCCGTCGTGGTGTCTACAACAGTGCCATACGTGATACACGTTTGGGCGATCATGTCTTGAAAGAGACATGATTGACTGGGCAGAAGCCGGTCGCCATTACTTTGTCGTAGTAGGTTGCCATTAGTTTCTGCGGTAGACTGGTTGCCAACCCGATCTGTCCTGCTGTTTAACCCATAACCTCTTCATGCCTTTCCCAAGAGTATTCGGGCGTATGTGAATGTAACGAATTCAATTAGAATTCGAACTCGGGGCTCAGATTTCTCATTACGAAGCGATATCCACTGCACCACAACGCACATCCGTTGTGCAACGTCCGTGAGAAAAGAGCACCTTGACGCAATTCATTCCACCAGAAATTTGGAAACGGCATTCTCTACTGCTTGGCTCTAATACGAATATTTCAGGGTGTTTGGGTGTTTGTCATGGTGCAGAGGATTCGAAAAGCGTTGAATGAGTCTAATGGTGATCACGAAGGTGTTTCGAGGGATCATTAGTTATAGCGACCTTATGCCTCCATTCATCTTTCAACGTGGTTTCTGAAACAAAACGAAGGCTTACTTCAAGCATATTGAGAAAGTAGTGCTTTGCTGGGTCAAGAGGTTGGTTAATGAAAGACCTGGCAACAGAACTCTGCACCAGTAGACGAATGCGGTCTCTCAGACAATTTCTGCGACCACATCATCACTTACATCTGACCACCTAACTCCCTAGACTGCAACCCCTCTGATTATTATATGTGGGGTGCAGTGAGCGAGATAGGAAAAAAACTCCTTGTAACACCAAAGATGAACCGAAACCAAAGATTACGGCAGTATTCTCCAGCTTAAACAAGGAGACCGTCAAGAAGAGTTGAGGAGAGATTCCGAGGTCATCTGGAGGCCGTGTTTGAAGTTAATAACAAATTTGTTGAATGGCTAAGGAAGCGTTCCAGGAGCTGAGTAGAGTATTAAGAGATAGGAAAATTTTGCTAGAAACAAAGAAAAGAGTACTGGATTGCGATGTGATATCAGTTCTTCAATATGGCAGTGAATGCTGGACAATATTTTTTTTTAGTCGTATCACCCCGAGCAAGGCGGTAATGCCACTGATGTGCAGGGGGCTACATAAAAGTAAAAAGATTAAGTAGAAGAAGAGTGAAGAGGAAGACGAAACAGTTGGAAAGGAGCAAGAGAAGGATGGAAATACAGGTGTGATGACAGTTTCAAAGGTGGAGAGAAAGGAAAGGATATACGGGGTGGGGAAAGAACTAGAGTCAAGTAGTTAATAGATGAGTATTGACATTGCATTTAAATTCCTGGAGGTTGTAGACGTCAGAAAAGCAAGAATATGGAAGCGAGTTCCATAGGCGGGAAGTGCCATCAAAGATGAAGGAAAAACTTGAAGCAACTGAAATGTGGTTCTACAGCAGGATGCCGCGGATATCATGGACCGAGCATGTGTCAGTGATGAGGTTTTGGAAAGGATGGAAATCATGGAAACGAAAAGGAAATTAATACTGAGCATCCGGAAGAGACAGCTAAGCTTCCTAGGACATGCAATGAGGAAGGAAGGCTTGGAGAACCTGATACTAACAGGCCAGATAGACGGAAAAAAGAGACAGGAGAAAGCAGCATATAACATATTTGAAGGGCCTGAGCAGGTGGATGACAGAAATGGTGTTGCGTGGTGTAACAGGAGAAAGCGTACTAAGGGCCATCAGGGATAGGGAGAGGTGGAAAGCCATAATCACCAACGTCCTGAAAGAACAAGACACATAGAAGAAGAAGATTGTGTAATTTTGGAAAACATATCTATTCAAACGCACATACATATACAGGGACAAGCGTTTTTATATAGATAAACAAATAACTTAGAAAGTTAAGTTAAAAGTAGATAACTACATAGTTATTAGAAGTGGCATTGCACATGGAATGAGAACAATATACACCAGTGATCTTAATAAATGATTCGGTTTTAAATTTCTTAGTACCTGAAGATGACCAGAGCGTACAACGGCCGAAACGTTGTAAACATGGTAATAAAGATGAAAACAATAGCCCGAACAATATATATATATATATATATATATATTTATATCGCCAATTCGGTCGGGTTTCAATCCTGAGTTAGAAAGCGACCGGAGTCTAAGCCATACTGATGAGCTGTAATACAGCGAAACAGATCTGTCTGCGGATGACTATATATATATATATATATATATATATATATATATATATATATATATATATATATATATATATATATATATATATATATATATATATATGTGTGTGTGTGTGTGTGTGTTTTATAGGCTTGATAAAAAACCTCGTTTAGACTGGAGGCTATTCGTAGTCGAGTGGTCTAAGACGCTGCCAGATCAAATGGTAGCTTCCCCTATGTAAATAGGGGTCGCAGGTTCGAATCCTGCCGAATATATATATATATATATATATATATATGTCTGCCTGTGTATGTATATGTGTATGTTGTATGAGTGTGTGTGTGTGTGTGTGTGTGTGTACGCACTCACCTGTATGAAAAAAATAACTTAGAGCAGAAGGTAACAGCGAGTAAACTACCTAACGTTGTTATGTAAATGGATGTTAGATCGGTTATTAGGAAGAGTAAGGGTGTGCTTCATGGTGCAGTGGATATCGGCTCGGAACGAGAAATCGAGAAGCCGAGTTCGATTTGCAGTCGAATTCCTTGCATTCACTTACGCGCAAATACCATTGGGAAAGGTATTAATCCGTCTCTTCCCTCCAGTTATGGGTTAAATAATAGGACAGATTGGGTTCTGCAGCCTTGGTCGACAACCAGTCTACCGCAGAAAGCAATAGCAACCTACTGCGGGGTAATCTTCTGCCCAGTCAGTCATGTCTCTTTCGAGACATGATCGCCCAAGCGTGTATTCACGTATAGCACTTAACTGACTGAATGAAACAGAATGGGAATATATGGAGAGCCATAACCACCAACGCAATTAAGGAACATGGTACAAACAAAATTTGTTTGTAGCACTTTATATACAACACACACACACACACACACACAAGCAAATATATATATATATATATATATATATATATATATAATTTTACCCAAGTTAAGAAACTCATTAACCCACAAGGGGAGTTACTGAATAAGAGAGAGAAAACACTTTTAAAGAGAGACAACATTAAAAGAACAAGAATTTAGGATACACAAGATAACGATTGCCATTTCATTAAATTTTTTGGAAATCGAAGTTGACTGGGAAGCAAGAAGCCAGAAGAGATTTCCACAAACAAGAAGTGCGATGGAAGAAACTGCTGGCATAGAACTTACGGTTACATTTAGCCATTTCACCTGAATAAATATGGAACATTAAAATTCATAGATTCTAGGTATCATACAAGAACAATTACAATGAAAGTATTCATAAGAAAAAGTACAGAGAGGCTACATAACGACAGTGGAGAAATGACTCAAGCCGAGATGCCAGGTCAGATCCAAAATATTGCAGATTCATCTTTGGATGATAATAGGACAGATTGAGTTCTGTAGCCTTGGTCGACAACCAGTCTACCGAAGAAAGCAATAGCAAACTACTGCGGGATAATCTTCTGCTCAGACAGTCATATCTCTTTCGAGATATGATCGCCCAAGCGTGTATCACCAGAACTTCTAAATATATTACAGGCGCACCAGACTAGGTGTGGCTGCAGTATTCAAAGCAAGGACAAGTGGTAGACCTATAAAATTTAAGATAGATTCTGTCAAGAAAAATTGTCTAGCAGACTTAATAATTAATTAGTTGTAACCATTCCACTTCATGACAACTGAAAACATCTGTCCAAGAGGGCGCAATGAATAATTGATTGAAACATTGGGGTAACACCAAAAATAAAACGGTGAATAAGTTCAATTGTTTCAACAACTCTTAGAATGATAATGACTCTTTTCAAAATTATAAAAGGGTAGACATAGAATGGATTGACTGAAAAATTGTGGTAACAACAAAAGCAATACAAAGAATGAGTTCAATAGTCTGAACAATTCTTGGAATGATGATGACCCTTCTCAAAATTATAGAAGGTAGACATAGAATGGATTGACTGAAACATTGTGGTAACAACAAAAGCAATACAATGAATGAGTTCAATAGTCTGAACAACTCTTGGAATGATAATGACTCTTCTCAAAATTATAGAAGGTAGATATAGAATGGATTGACTGAAACATTGTGGTAACAACAAAAGCAATACAATGAATGAGTTCAATAGTCTGAACAAATCTTGGAATGATAATGACTCTTCTCAAAATTATAGAAGGTAGATATAGAATGGATTGACTGAAACATAGTGGTAACAATATATATATATATATATATATATATATATATATATATATATATATAGGAAAGAATATTAAAACGTTTTAACTTTGAAAATGTGTTTTTTTTACAGTATTTGTCAAAAACACTGTCAAAAAAACACATTTTCAAACTCGAAACGTTTTAATATTATTTCCTATACATATTAAGACAGTATACGTGGATCATCAGTATGCTATATATATATATATATATATATATATATATATATATATATTTGTAAACGAGTTATTATGTGACCTAGGTTTCTACCATATTGCCTCTTCAGGTGATTTGCAATAACTGATTTAAAATAATATCATATATATATATATATATATATATATATATTGATTGTTTAATACTTAGTTTGTGGCCCTAATAGGGTTAGACCAGTACATACTTGTATTAAAAAGTGTTCTATACAATTATATTGTAGAGCTTTTGAATATATATATAGCAATAATATCTATACTGTAAAAACCTGTAACATGTTTATGTAAACAGACGATAGAAGGATAGTTTAAAACAAGGAGTTGTATAATCGCAACAAAAACTGTTGAATTGATTATGCATGTCTTTAGGAATTGTTTGTCACCCAACAATCGCTTATGTCGCATCGTTCTGTCCCCAGCCCAGGTGATTTCATCAGTTTCACTTTATTTTCCAATACATCAAACTATTTAATCAGCCATCGCACAAGGCCGTGCTTGTCAACCGCCCATATTTGATTTCTTCATAATATTTAAATCAATCAAGGTAGCGATTTAGAAAAATAACAACCGGCACAACTATTATATCAGCTTCGTTTAAACAACCCATGTTTCTGTCCAGTCCGCGCGCAAGTCCGCTTATCGACGACAAAAGCAAACAAGCACGAACGTCATTGTTCCTCGTCTTCTCGAAAAAAGAAAAAAAAAATTCAATTATTTCTTATTGGCTAATTAGAGGATGCCTAGCGACGATTAATGACGGTTTGAAATTGGCGCCATTAGAAATCTAGTGTTTGCCTGTTTCGATTCCAGACTTTCCACAGACAGTTGCCGGTTGATTATATTCTAGAAGAATTTTCAGCCTCCATCCACGTGATTATGACCCTTATAACTGTTTATTCGTCTGTTCAGATCTGTTTTCAAGAAACACTTTAGCGTTTCCTAGGAGGGGAAAAAAGTGGTGGTCATATTTTAAATAAATTATTTTTTAAAAAGCAGATTTTAACCATTTTAGCCCGAGCGGTCGGTAGACCGGCGACTGTGTGAAAGTGAATATATTCGGGCGTCCGTTATGCAACCCAGAGTTATGAACAGCAGAAAGGACTACTTGTAAACGATGAAAGACATTCATTTAGAGTAAATGGAAAATGTAATTTTTTTCGTTACTTTTAGTTAAAGTGAATAATGCATTTCAGAAATAATCAAATCAAATTCAGCTAAAAAAAAGTAATTGTTTTTATTTTCTTCTATTGTTTCAGAGACATTACCGTAATTGGCCCTGAATAGTTTTTAGTCGTATCTGAATCGAATATATATATATATATATATATATATATATATATATATATATATATATATACGACCATAATAGTCTCATCCAGAAGTAAAAAACAAAAGCAAAAACAAAAGAAATGTGTAAAAATAATGGAAGCACAAATAAACAAAAAAAAAAAAAAGGAAAAGCTAGCACTTAATATCAAATATAAACAACATGGGAAAGTGAAAAGAAAAACATTCCCATTATTATCGATATAGATATACATATATAAAAATCTACATATTCAGTAAAAAAAAAGAAATAAAACACATTTCCAAGCAACAACAAACTCGTGCATATAAGTCGTTGAAAGCGAATGTCACTTCCCAGTTCGTGACGTCACACATGACCATTGGAATAAACCAATGGCTTCTGTCATTAATTATAGGCATTTAAGGAGGTTGGTAGAAATTTCATAGTTTATCTTGTTCAGGTTAGGTTTCAACTGTTTGATGTATATAGCTTCGAGAATTTTCAGCTTTTGTCTATTGCTTTCATGTTTAAGTATAGTTGTTTTTTCAACAAGAGTTTTCCGGAATTGTGTATGTGGCCAGGCATGTTGTTTTAAATTCCTAAAAATGTTAAAATTATCGTTCAAGTGTAGTGTCAAGCGTCGTGAAAGCAACATAAATATTATTTAATCCGTTAGAGATACAATCTCCCAACGGACACTTGAATCTGTAAACTACGTTGGTTTTTTGCCAATCGCTAACCGGAGAAAAAGAATCATTGCGAATAATTGAGTCGGATATACTAAATTTAGCGTAGTATATGATTAACTTAATTTTTTTGCTAGGATCTGTTGTAGATATATTACTATTTACTATTTTTTTTAGTCTGTGTTCATCTTGTTTATAATTTGTATGCATTTGATTACGATATATATGTTTGTGATTAGTTGAAGTAGTATTATGTTTCATTTGCTTAGTATTGACACTTCTAAGAAAGCATCGTATTGTTGTATACCAATGAACAGACAAACACGCATGTATATAAAAATATGAGTTATATTTTTATTAATGAACGATGAACCGTGTGGCCTAGTGAACAGAGAGTGAGAGCGCGCTTCCAAGGGTTGACGGGGTGACGGGGGAGTGTCGTCGTATCTGTTGTGTGTCTCTCTCTCTCTGCCCAGACTGGTCTGTCTGACTCTGTCTCTCTGCCCAGACTGGTCTGTCTGACTCGCTGCCTGTTCTGTCTGCCTCTTGTAGCCATTTCCACTACTGCCGGAAATAAGGTCAAACAAACATCCGTTCCTTTCAACGACCGGAAAACACCCCCGCTTGCTCAGCTTCCTCGGGTGGGGCGGGATTGTTATATTACAGTATTTGTTTATCGACTATATAGTTTCGAAAGCTATTATTAATAAGTGATCGTTTTATATTATTTACGTCACTGTAAAAAATGTTTTGTGGATGAATTAGTTTTTGAACGATGTATTAGATTTTTCATAATTGCTATTTTGTAGTAATATGGACATTCGCTCTTGTAGTTAAGTGTACATAAATTTATGCTGGTAGGTTTTTTGTATGGCGAAATAGTAGATTTATTATTTACGTTTATCAATATGTCAAGAAGTATTTAGCCTTCCTGTTGAAGACTGCTGTTGAGGTCTCCTCTTGGGTTAAGGCAGGCATCGATGCTTTCATCCCTGCCAGAAAGTTGAGACGTAAATCCCACTCATCTCCCTGGATCTCCCCTGCCTGCTCAGTTGCCATCGTCCACAGAAATCACTTCTTTCGGCTTTACCGGAGTCACGCGTCAGACCATAACAGGCGCCTTTTTGCCTCGGCTCGCAATGAATGCAAGAAGGTACTTAATGGAGCTAAGCTGATGTTTGCAGCCAGAATGAAGCAGCGCATAGCATCCCGTAAGTTCGGCTCCAAAGACTACTGGAGGCTCTGTAAAAACGTGCTGAACAACAGTAAGCTCTCAATCCCGCCTCTAATCAACGAATTTGAGGTCCTCTCCTCAACAGACAAGGCTGAGTGCTTTGCTCGCAGATTTTCCACTGGACTCGTCTGGAGTATCTGTACCTGACTTCCCTCTCCGAACCCAGACCCAACTGACTGGCATATTAATTACTCCCTCGGTGGTCTCCAAAATAATTTCTAAGCTTGGCCACCATAAGGCGAGCGGTGGAGACGGAATACCCATTATTGTCCTAAAGAAATATACTCCTGGACTCTCCTCTGTTCTCTCTCTAAACTCTATAATTTCTGCCTTTCTGCTTTCTGCTTTCTTGCCTGCTGGAAATCCTCCTCCGTGGTTCCTATATATAAAAATATTGGAGAACCCTCTGATTCTGTTAATTATCGCCCTATCAGACTCCTACCAAACTTTAGCAAAGTGTTCGAAGCCATCATCAACACCGAGGTGGTACAACATCTCACAGCCCATAGACTTTTATCTAACAAACAGTATGGCTTCCGCTTCACCAGGTCTACTGCTGATATGCTCACTACCATCACTGAGTATATACACCAGGCCCTCAACAAAAACGGCGAAGCCCGAACTGTAGCCCTTGATATCTCCAAAGCGTTTGACAGAGTGTGGCATGTTGGCCTTCTATGCAAGCTGCAGGGCTATGGTATAACTGAACTATTGTTTGACCTAATCCAGTCCTTCCTTTCAAACCGTACAATGAGGGTGGTATTGAACGGACAAGCCTCTCAATACTATCACATGAATGCGGGCGTCCCTCAAGAATCTATTCTAGGTCCTACGCTTTTTCTTATCTATATTAACGATCTCCCTGATCTAATAAGATCCCAAGTGGGCATATATGCTGACGCCACTATGGTTTACTCTCGTCTTGATCCAAAATCTACCGAGGCTGAAAAAGCAAACCTCGCTGCCGAGCCTGAAAAGAACCTCCAATCCGTAGTGGACTGGGGTAAGAAATGGCTCGTAAATTTTAATGCTTCCAAAACGAAGCTGCTATCTAATAACCACCACAGACAATCGTTCCTCCCTCCCATTAACATGGATCAGGCTTCTCTCCCTGAAAGCGAAACACTGCACCTCCACGGCTTAACTCTCACACCAGACCTCAAGTGGAAAACTATATAGAATCCATAGCTAAATCCGCTGCTAAGAAAGTCGGTTCTCTGTGTAGGGCCAGAAAGTTTTTTCCCGTCCCAAACAATCCTGCACATATACAACTCTACCATCCGCCCGTGTATTAAGTGTTGCTGCCATATCTGGTCCGGTGCTCCTGCTATCCACTTAGGTGTCCTCGACAGAATCCAACGAAGAATCTGTAATGTGATCGATCCCGACTTGGCAGCTAGGATACAGTCGCTTTCTCATCGACGCAGTGTGGCTTCCCTGTGTCTCTTCTACAAATACTTTCACGGCTTCTGCTCCGATGAACTTAGCTCACTGGCACCCCCTATATTCGAATTTTCTCTAGCCACAAGCTTAGCAACTAGGTCCCAACCTTTTACTGTGAAACCAATAAATTGTAAACGCAAATTCTACTCCAGCAGCTTTTTCTCTCGCACTCCCTGCCTGTGGAATTCTCTTCTGCATACTTACTTTCCTAACAGTTACAATCTCCAAGAATTTAAATGTAAAGTCAATAGTCATCTTCAGTCTCACTAACTTACATCCTCTCTCTCATGCTTGTCTACATCCACCCCACTCTTATCAGTACTCTCTTCCCTCTCCTACTCTCTTCCTGACACTCCCTGCAACCTCTCACTCCTCATAACATTCCTCCTATGTAACCCCCTGCACAACAGTGGCAGTAAAATGCCTTGCTTGGGGCGACACGATTATAAAATAAAAAAAAGGGAATTTTGTTATTAGTATTGAGTTCGTACGTGAATTTAAGTAGAGAATTATTTTGGAAAAGGTTTTGAAGGAGTATTTCATTTGTATTTTTAACTAACATCAGATTAAATAAAATTGCAAACATTATGCCTGCTTATTTTTATTAAAATCCGTTCGTACTCACGGATAATCTTTCGTGTATTATCATTAGAAGATGTAAGAAATGTGGTGTAACTTTTACAGTTGATTTTATTATCCATTTCTCAATGATCCCACTTATTTTTAATCTCCTTCCGAAATCATCTCCAGGGGTGAAATTTGTAGTAACAAAAAATAACTGCAAAACTGTTCGGTTAAAAATTACTGTATTTTTCTTTTTGCTTCAAATGTAACGGTTGGCAGTTATGCTTAATGTTCATTAGAACGTGAAAATTATCCACTATGGATTTTTTAATCTTATAATGTTATGGCCATGCACGTATTATAGCATGAAAAATCTCTTCTTTCTATAAACATTTTAGAACATTATTAAATATTTAATTTATTTGAAATAGAATTTATCACTGTCAATACGGATAGTGTCGAAACAAAATGGCTACTTTTTTAGTGATATTATAACATGTTTAGGTTATATATATATATATATATATATATATAAATGCATATATATATTCTAAACATATACTGTTAAGTTATAAGAGACAATGAATGTTTATTATGTTTAATTATGAGCCGTTCTAATTTTGGCTTTAATTTCAGGTGAAAATAAAGACAAAAATGCTCCAACATTTGAATAATTTTTTATTAAGTTGGTTCTAAGCTTTCGACTCACATGAGCCATCTTCAGAGAGGTTTCAAGGACGTTAACATAAAAACATTTACCATCAGCGACGATTTTATCTTGTGTTAATATAAAACTTTGCCAAGCAACAATAACAGTTACCAAAAATAGCAAACGCAGTTCGTAAATTTGTAATGCGGTTCTATTACGTCACACCTCGTGAGAGCTCAAAATGTTAAAATAAACATATATTTAAATACAATGCTATGTGTTATGACCAGGCTTAAACGTGATTTTATTAAGTCTGGGTTTTTCGGATTTAATGTAGATGGCCTCCAATATTTGAAGGTTTTTTTTACTGTGTGTATGAGTGAGGATTATTGTATTGTTGACTAAAATCTGTCTGATATTCCCTATGTTATTTTAAGAAATATTTTTTTAATTGTACTCTAATCAGAAAGGTGACAGTAAGTCTACGGGAAAGCGTGGTTGTAGTAAAACTAATATATGTAGTGGGTTTATTATTAGTATCAGAGATACAATCTCTGAACGGGCATGTAAATTATCCAAATGTTGGAGCATTTTTGTTTTTATTTTCACCTGAAATTAAAGCCTGAATACGATGTTTAGAACGGATCATGATTAAACATAATAGACATTCATTGTCTCTTATATTTAACAGGATATGTTTAGAAAATTATCTGCTGCCTCGATAAACTATACGCATCGCTCATTCCGTAATGAATTAGAGCACTCTGGCTATTGGGCGTGTATAGTGATAATGTATACGTTAAAAAGTCGGCTTTTTCTACCGAGGGCCCATAGCTCAGAGGTAGATTCGCCGACTGATGTCAATTCGGCCTGGTTTCAATCCTGGGTTAAAAGCAATCGGAGTCGAACCCTACTGATGAGCTGTGATACAGCGAACCAGATCTGTCTGCGGATGACTATATATCAGTATGTAGTCATCCGCAGACAGATCTGTTTCGCTGTATTTTGTTTGCTCTACTTTCGTATTGAGCGCTTTAGTGTTAGGGTTTTCGTCTTGGGGTTTTTTCTTTCTTACGAGTGCTTGACTTTTTGTTCATGGACTTCGTTTGTTTCTTTTTTTACTTCCCCTTTTTTTCTCTCCGATTTCGTTCCCGGTGGGTTGTTCAAGACGATTTAAATTATAGCTTAATTAATACTAGTTTTGGCAGAGTTAGTTCTGTTACTATTGGTACTGTTATTACGATAGTTAATATTATATATATATATATATATATATATATATATATATATATATATATATATATATTATTGTCATCCGCAGACAGATTTGCTTCGCTCTATCACAGCTCATCAGTACGGTTAGACTCCGATTGCTAAACAACCCAGGCTCGATTTGGCGTCAGTCGGCGACTCTACCACTGGGCCACGGTGCGTTTGGTGATAGGAGGCAGTCTTTTTAGCACATATCATATTACGCCCCCAATAGTAAGAGTACTCAAATTCATTTTTACTGAATGAGCGATGCGTACACGCTAGAGTGGTTACTGTTTTTCAAAGTCTACCTTTCTTCTAGAGTGCTCAATCAGGGTTTGAGAGTGTAATTATTTTCCTCGTATATATATATATATATATATATATATATATATATAAGTTTTTCACTTAGCTGGTTGATATTTTTTTTAATCGTATCACCGCGAGCAAGGCGGTAACACCACTGATGTGCATGGGGCTACATAGGAGTGAGAAGATTGGAAAAGAGAAAACCGGAAACCGCATCCTAAACAGGAAACAAGGGACGAGCCTCTTCACCTGTTCAATAGACGTGGGTGGAGTGTGAACCGGGCGATAGTTTAGTCTATCTACTCTAATTGAAAAAAAAAAGTGAGAAGATTGGAAAAGAGAAAACCGGAAACCGCATCCTAAACAGGAAACAAGGGATGAGCCTCTTCATCTGTTCAATATATTTTCTGATTTTTATTTTTTAATATTCTTATTGTTGGTGGAGGTTTTTTCCGTATTTTTGTGTTCGTGGGTGCGTTTGGCTGTGTATGGTAATGCTCTCGTCTCTGTTTATTTGCCTACGTGTAAAAGGTTTTGTTATCATTTCTAGTTTACCTCTTTCTTTTTTTCACTTTCCACTCGCTCTTTATGTTTTCCCATTTCTCCTTAATTTTCCTCGTTTCTTTCGATAGTTGCCATTTGTATTTTTTTTTCAAATTGGCCTTGTGCCAAACGCAACCGAAGTTCAGGAAATTTAAAATATCAGAAGGTTGAATGAATGGTTGGAAGAATAACAGTGTTTTGTTTGTAATTTTTTTTTTAATCGTATCACCCCGAGCAAGGCGGTAAGGCCACTGGTGTGCAGGGGGCTACGTAAGAGTGAATAGATTGGAAAAGAGAAAGCCGGAAACCACGTCCTAAACAGGGAACAAGGGATGAGCCTCTTAACCTGTTCAATAGACGAGGGTGGAGTGTGAACCGGGCGATGGTTCAGTCTATCTACTCCAATTGAAAAAAAAGTGAGAAGATTGGAAAAGAGAAAACCGGAAACCGCATCCTAAACAGGGAACAAGGGATGAGCCTCTTAACCTGTTCAATAGACGTGGTTGGAGTGTGAACCGGGCGATAGTTTAGTCTATCTACTCCAATTGAAAAAAAATTAACAAAAAAGAAAATGGAGAGATTGGAAAAGAGAAAGCCGGAAACCACATTTTAAACAGGGAACAAGGGATGAGCCTCTTAACCTGTTCAATAGACGAGGGTGGAGTGTGAACCGGGCGATACTTCAGTCTATCTACTCCAATTGAAAAAAAATTAACAAAAAAGAAAATGGAGAGATTGGAAAAGAGAAAGCCGGAAACCACATCCTAAACAGGGAACAAGGGATGAGCCTCTTAACCTGTTCAATAGACGAGGGTGGAGTGTGAACCGGGCGATACTTCAGTCTATCTACTCCAATTGAAAAAAAAATAAACAAAAGATTGGAAAGAGAATAAGTGGAATTGTATTTACTGAACATTACGACAAATTTGTAAGAAATTTTTCAAAGAGAAATATGTACGTAGTTAAATGCTTCAGCGAAATAGTAGTAAAGAGTTAAATGAATCCAGTGCTTATAGTTGATAGTAGCAGAATGTGTGTATGTAGAAAGTTTAACAGGTTACTAATAAAGTAAGTGCTCCCTTTCATTTTTTGGCTGACGAAAAAGTGAAAAGAAAGGTAAAACAATAAAGAAAAATTGTACTTATCGGTTGGCTGTTGGTTGTTTTGTTTTTATGGCATATCAACCTCGGTGGGTCATTTATTGCCAACTAAATTTTATTTATTTATTGCTGGGAATACCTTTTTCTTTCAACAATTTATTGTTGTTTTTATATACGAGTTTATGTACCTAGTAATACTTTTTTTTCTTTAGCGAGTATCAGGATTCATTGGGATTTGTTTTTAAGGGCAGGGTCCCCAAATCTTACCCTTGTTATTTAACCCATAACTAGAGGGAAAGGACGGATTAATACCTTAAGGGAATGCAGGGTATTCAACTGGAATTCGAACTCGGCTCACCGATTTCTCTTTCCGAGCTGATATCCATTGCACCACAACGCACATCCGTCACTAAACGCTTACAGCACCTTGTATTCCCAAGCGGTCACCCATCTAAGTACTGACCAGGCTCAACGTTGCTTAACTTCGGTGATCGAGCTAGAACCGGTGTATTCAACATGATATGCTGTAAGCCTGTACTTATCGGATTTTAGATTTTATGAGTCTGTTGAAGTATCTTGTTGTTGTTTCTTTGACGGTATGTAAGTGAAGACGAAGAATGGAAAATTGGAAAGAGAGGTAGAACGAATGTATGTCGACGAGACATGACAGGTCGGCGTCTTGAAATTTCTTTTGTTACATTTTAGCGTCTCGAATCTATGCTGCTCTTATCTGACTGACTGATCGGTCAAAGTACGTGGATACGTACTTAGCAGGTCACGTGGTCAGCTGGAACCCGCATACTCATTTTCTATGTGCTAAGAAAAATTGATCAATTAACTGTTTCGTATCCAATCAGAATCCAGAATCTTAATTTTATACAGCGACTTGTGAAATTTACATTGGTCGGGGTTTTTCAAAATGTTTTCAGTCGTTTTGATCCATTTTTGCGGGTGTGCAATTTTACTTTTTGTGTTTCAGTTAATTGTTGGATGATATAGGATTTGTATCCTATATATCTTTTGTGGATTAGTATTCTATATATCTTTTGTGAATTTGTATCCTATATATCTTTTGTGGATTTGTATCCTATATGTCTTTTGTGGATTTGTATTCTATATATCTTTTGTTGATTTCTATGCTATATATATATTTTTCTGGATTTGTATTCTCTATATCTTTTCTGGATTTGTATCCTATATATCTTTTGTGGATTTGTATCCTATATGTCTTTTGTGGATTTGTATCCTATATGTCTTTTGTGGATTTGTATCCTATATGTCTTTTGTGGATTTGTATTCTATATATCTTTTGTGGATCTGCATGCTATATATCTTTTGTAGATTTGTATTCTATATATCTTTTGTGTATTTCTATCCTATATATCTTTTGTTGATTTCTATGCTATATTTCTTTTGTGGATTTGTATTCTCTATATCTTTTGTGGATTTTTATCCTATATATCTTTTGTGGATTTTTATCCTATATATCTTTTGTGGATTTTTATCCTATATATCTTTTGTGGATTTTTATCCTATATATCTTTTGTGGATTGTATTCTATATATCTTTTGTGGATTTGTATTCTATATCTTTTGTGGATTTGTATCCTATATGTCTTTTGTGGATTTGTATTCTATATATCTTTTGTGGATTTGCATGCTATATATCTTTTGTAGATTTGTATTCTATATATCTTTTGTGGATTTGCATGCTATATATCTTTTGTAGATTTGCATGCTATATATCTTTTGTAGATTTGTATTCTATATATCTTTTGTGGATTTGCATGCTATATATCTTTTGTAGATTTGTATTCTATATATCTTTTGTGTAT
>JBBBDQ010002227.1:540000-637500 GCA_037127315.1 Ascarosepion bandense | reverse complement strand
TAATTCTCATAGTGTCCGTATATTTTGAATTAAGTAGTTTTAATTAAGTAGTTTTCCGTTTAATTCTCATAGTGTCCGTATATACTAATTTATCTTTGTGCACACTCCTAGTTAAGGCATCTTGGTATACTTTTTTATAAACATTGAAAATATTTTTACTAGATGAATTGTTTGATAGTCTATGAGAAATACTTTTAGCAATACCCCTCACAATGTGGGCGTGGTGGTTAGATTTAGTCTTTACATATTGGGGGTCTTGATTTTTTTTCATGTATGGGGATATGGCCCCATTCAGTAAATTTAGCGTAATATCTAAATACTCAACCACTTTTAAATGACATTGAAATGACCTCAAATGGAACCACTATATTGAATCCATAGCAAAATCTACTGTTAAGAAGATTGGATCACTATGTCGATCCAGGATGTTTTTTCCACCTGAATCCATCCTGCATATATACAAGTCAACCATCCGTCCGTGCATGGAGTACTGCTGCCATTTATGGTCAGGTACCCCTGCCGTTCTCCTCAGTGTTCTTGACAAGCTCCAAAGGAGTCTGTAATGTGATAGGTACTGATCTGGCGACTCGACTGCAGCCACTTCCCCATCGTCGAAATGTGGCCTCCCTTTGTCTGTTCTATAAATACTTTCATGGCTTCTGCTCGGATGAGCTTAAGTCACTGATGCCTCCTCAACAGGTGTTTACTCGTGCAACCAGACTGGCAACTGGGTCCCACCCATTCACAGTCAGGTTAGCCAAATGCAGACGACAATTCTACTCCTGCAGCTTCTTCTCTCGCACTTCCCGCCTGTGGAACTCGCTCCCGTATTCTTGCTTTCCTGACGGCTACAACCTCCAGAAATTTAAATGCAAAGTCAATACTCATCTCCTAACCACTGGACTCTAGCTCTCTCCCCTCCCCTGTATAACCTTCACTTTCTCTCCACCTATGTATCTATCATCGCACCTGCTTTCTCAGCTTTCTATTGTTCCTCTCTAACTAGTTTGTACTCCTCACTCTTTTCTAATTAATCTTTTTACATTTATGTAACATCCTGCACATCAGTGGCGTTTCCGCCTTGCTCGGGGTGAAATGATTATAAAAAAAAAAAATTAATTTCCACACCCAAATTAAATTCATGCTTTTTAAAAAACGAATACAGTTTTTTTGCGTATAGTGTCACACTTTTGGGGTTTACTGTTGTCAACTACGATTAATCCATCATCAAGGTATAAACCGTGGTTGTTAAAATCGATGTACTCATTAAGCCTATAAAGCAATAAGCACCCTATTCGTTTTGATAACTCTGCACCGTCATACGCTCAATACTATAGAATTTTCAGTTAAAGATTTTATGCCCCTAAAACTTTTTTTATCATTGATGTTATCATGTATATTCTACCAATTTTGTTTTATTATTTTTTTTATATTTTAATTCTTACTTATAGTTTCATAATTGGAGTAGATAGATCTATCTATCCCCCGGTTCACACTCCACCCACGTCTATTGAACAGGTTAAGAGGTCATCCCTTGTTTAGGATGTGGTTTCCGGCTTTCTCTCCTCCAATCTTCTCACATTGTATTTTTTTTTTCAATTGGAGTAGATAGATCTATCTATCGCCCGGTTCACACTCCACCCACGTCTATTGAACAGGTTAAGAGACTCATCCCTTGTTCCCTGTTTAGAATGTTGTTTCCGGCTTTCTCTTTTCCAATCTTTTCACTGTTACGTAGCCCCCTGCACATCAGTGGCGTTACCGCCTTGCTCGGGGTGATACGATTAAAAAAAAAAATAATAGCCTTATTTTAATGTATATATATATATATATATATATGTTTTATGAATTATTATTTTGTATTTTCGTAATTTTTATCATTTATTGTTATATTTTGTCTATTATGAATATATGTATTATTATGATTATTATTAGTAGTAGTATTAGTAGTAGTAGTATTTTTATCATTATTATTTTAAGGTTTTTAAATATTAGTTTCTTTATTGTCATGTTAGTATTACTACCAATAAGATTTATGTAATAATATAATAGTATCATTATTACGGTTAGAATTAATAAGAAAATCTAACAATTCATTTTTCTAGCGAAAATTCAACCCTTAATTTTTAATTTTTAATGTTATGCATCTTAAAAGAGACAACTAACAATCTAAGTCAAGCTTTACTGACTTCCTTAACTACTGTTTTTGAAAATCTAGGCCGTTTTGTCGTCTAGATAGAATATAGACGCTAATATCTAACACTGTCAAGTTAACCTTCTTTCTCGTATTTTTCATCTCTTTTTCTTTTCTTTTTTTTTTCATCTTTTTAACTTGATTTTTTCTGGATAATTTTGACCAATTCATTGTTGTATGAATTTGGTCTGAGGAGCGGTCTATATGAGAGCTGCAAAATATTATATTACCAATGTGTTTATAAAAACATCCAACTTATGTTATATATATATATATATATATATATATATATAAAATATATATATATATATATATATATATATATATATATATATATATTATTATATGGCACATTTAGAAAATAAAATAATTAACGACAACAATAAACCTTCTATATATGTAAGATACATAGAAGGCATTTTCATCTTAGCTAAAAATATTGATCAAATTACACAATTTAAAAATAAATTTGAATGTCACTCTGTTCTCAAATTTACATTAGAAGTTAATATTGATAAAAAAAATTCCATTCCTTGATGTATTCATTGATCCTAGCACACATACATTTACTACTTCTTTATATAGGAAACCAACTAGCATAAACTAGTGTCTTCTTAATTATAATAGTGAATGCCCCCAACGATATAAGTTAGCTGTTATAAAAAAAATTAATTCAAGGCACACTAACGATATCTTCTTCCAAATCCATATTTTATAAAGATTTACACAATATTAAGCAAACACTTGTTAACAATGAATTTCCTAACTCCGTCATTGATCAACAAATTAAAATGTATCCAAATAAACTTAACAATAGCTCTAACAATAATGATAATTACATAAAAATACATAATAATTACAAACAAGATGAAAAAACTCTCAAAAACATAATGCGTAGAAATGTTAAATCAGTAAATAATAATAATCAAATTAAGCTCATCATATATAATAAAAAAATTAAAACAATTGACCTCATAGTCTCTAATAACCCTACAACCACACAACTAAATCCTCCACAGAAAACCAATGTAGTCTATCAGTTTACATGCCCGTTCAGAGATTGTATCTCTGGTACTAATAATAAACCCATTACATATATTGGTTTTACTACATCCACGCTCACCCGTAGACTTACCTGTCACCTTTCTAATCAGAGTTCAATTAAATAACATTTATTAGAAAAAACATAGCCATGTATGTAATATTAGACAGATTTTAGTCAACAATACAATAATACTCACTCATACACACAATAAAAAGAAACTTCAGGAAGAAGTTTTTACATTAATTCCAAACAACCCACACTTTAAATCTGGTCATAACACATTACATTGTTTTTTAAATATAAGGTTCTGTTATCATTTCGAGCTCTCACGCGGTATGACGTCATAAAACCGCATTACAAATTTACGAACAGCGTTTGCTATTTTTGGTAACTGTCATTGTTGCATAGCAAAGTTTTATGTTAACACAAGATGAAATAGTCGCTGATGGTGGATGTTTTTATGTTAACGTCCTTGTAACCTCTCTGAAGATGGCTCGTGTGTGCCGAAAGTCTAGAACCAAATTAATAAAAAATGTTCCAAATGTTGGAGAATTTTTGTCTTTAATTTCACCTGAAATTAAAGCCAAAATACGATGTTTAGAACGGCTCTTAATTAAACATAATAGACATTCATTGTCTCTTATTTTTAACAATATATGTTTAGAAAATTATCCGCTGCCTCGATACACACACACACACACACATATATATATATATATAACTCATCACCTAACTAATAATACAACTTTTAGGCAAAATTCGACTTTATTCATCAACAGAGTCCCCTTCTAGCGTGATACACTGATTCCAACGCTTTTTTGAGAATTCGATGCCTTTTTTGTAGAACGATTTGTCTTTGCCCTAAAAAACGCTTCAGTTTACGACATTGCTCATTTTTTCATGTGCTTCCGCCTCTCACTTCTAAGCTCGATTAGCTATCTCTTCTTTCTCTACCGCTCCCCTTCCTCCCCTGACTGTTCGTTACTTGACAGTGTCTCTGACAATATTGACAAAGCCATTTCTTCCCATCCCTCCGCCCATATATTCGTGTTTGGTGACTAACGCCCACCACACCAAGTGGCTGGAGAGCTCACCGACCCTGCTGGTGTCCACACCATGAATTTTTCAATAACCCAATCCCTTACGCACGTGGTGAACTTCCCCACGCGTTTCTCCGACAACCCTAACGGAAGGGACTCACTGCTAGACCTCTGCTTCACCTCCATCCCAGACTTTTGCACTACCAGACAACTCTGCCCACTTGGTAACTCTGACCACACCGTAGTTTCCGTCAACATTTCATTTCGCTCCCACCCAACCCAAGAAACCCAGACAAGTAGAATATCCTACTGCTACCAATGAGCAGACTGGGATTCGTTCCAAGACTTCCTCTGTGACGTCTCTTGGAACAACGTTTTTAGTCTTCCCATCGAAGAATGTGCATCCGAGGTCTCCTCCTGGGTTAAGACTGGCATCGATGCTTTCATCCCTGCCAGGAAATTTCAGCTTAAATCTCATTCGTCTCCATGGTTCTCGCCCGCCATTGCCCACCGGAATCATTTCTTTCGACTCTATCGTAGCTACGCGTCGGACCAAAACAGACGACTTTTCGCTTCAGCTCGTAATAAGTGTAAAAAGATTCTTAACGAAGCTAAGATGTTATTTGCTGCCAGAATGAAGCAACGCATAGCATCCTCTAAGTTCGGCACCAAGGACTACTGGCGACTCTGTAAAAGAGTACTTAACAAGAGCAAGTCCACAATACCCCCAGTAATAAACAAATTTGAGGTCCTCACCTCCTCAGCGGACAAGGCTGAATGCTTTGCCCGCAGATTCTCGAATAATTCGAGATCGGACTCGTCTGGAATTTCTACACCCGACTTCCCACCTAGAACTGAATGACGTCCATATTACACCCTCGCTTGTCTCTAAGATAATCTCAAAACTTGACCCTCACAAATGACACAAAACATAGCTAAGAACACTCGCAGACGCTTATAGTACAACTGTGTAAATTTTCAAGAAAATCGGTTCAGCCGTTTCGGAGTCTATAGGTAACGGGCACACACATACATACCCACACACACATACATACACACAAAGTTCCATTTATAAATAAGTTTAGATATATATTAGGAAACGGAATAAAGGAAGAAGTTTAAAAGAAAAAATTTATTTAACATTAGAGAGTGAGTTGAAGTTTCTGGAACACGTAATGAGGGAGGCGGGCTTGGAGAACCTAGTACTCACATGGCGGATAAAGGTAAGGAGACATAGGGGAAACAGTTTTGGTTTTGGGAGAAATAACAGGACAAAATATATTGAAAGCAACAAGGTAGAGGAAGATGTGGAGGGCATTGATCACTAGCGTTCTGAAGAGAAACAGCACATAAAAGAAGATACACATAAATTTTGTATGTACGTATATATATATATATATATGCGTACCTATATATATGTTGCAATAATAATTAAATATATGTTGTATATATATATATATATATATATATATATATATATAGTTTTATATATATATATATATATATATACACAAATATGTGTATATATATATATATATATATATATATATATATACGTAGAATATATGTATGCATCTCTATATAATTATATGTTGTATATATACATATATATGTTGTACATACATACAGAGAGCGCTATTTTGTATATATACATACCCGACATATATATATATATATATATATATATGCATTACTATCCGTCCTTTTCCTCTCTAATACACGATTGCACTAAAACAACTCAACCTTCTTTTCTTCCATATTTTATTTCGTTAAGCTTTTTTCGCTTTAATATTACAAGCTTCACTAATAACCTCCCTTTGTCGATGCGCTCTCCTGAAATCAGAATTTTAAAAAAAAAATCTTTCTTCCAACTTCTGAAAGTAGTATTTGTTTTTCTGTTTCAAATCTTCCGGTTTTCTCTTCATTATTTCCTCTAAACGAACTGATTAGGTCTATTGTTCCTTTTGCCATAAAAGCAATTTTACCCCATGTTTTTTTTTAATAATTAAATTCTGTGACACCAAACGGCTAAATTACACTTTTGTATATTGGAATTCCCTAAAGATAGAAATTCTGTTTTAGACTTACATTTCTAAGAAGAAATTTACTCAAGATATGAAATTTGTCTATGTATAAAACCAAATTACATTCGCGGTCACGTTTACGTCTTGTATCTTATTCTCTATCTACCTCCCTCTCTCTCACTCTCTCTTTCTTCTTTCTCCCTCTCTCTCTATATATATAGAGAGATAGAGGGAGAGAGGGTAGATACAGAATAATATATATATATATATATATATATATATATATATATATATATATATATGAATATAATTTATAAAGGAAAACATAACATATCATTTAGAGTGGTTATAAATTATAATTCATTTCTATGAGCTAAATTAACTCATTTCATCAAACCACATTATATTTATTTCATTTCGTACTATTTTGTTCACGGAATAAACATTTATTTTGAAATGAAATAGAAATCAATTAACATGATCCAGAACAGACATTTTGGCCTTATCTCGGTTAAGAATCATTATGACCAGTCGAGGAAAGTTCATTTGGCTGGTGTAGTGATTATAAAACCATTACACGCCACTCACTAGCACATGAATACGTATACACATATAACCCTACATATGAACAAAATCACGCATACACTCTTATATCCACATACAGAAAATACGTATCTAAACTTATTTATAAATGGAACTTTGTCTCTGTGTGTGTATCCGTTACCTATAGACTCCGAAACGACTGAACCGATTTTCTTGAAAATTTACACAGTTGTACTATAAGCGTCTGCGAGTGTTCTTAACTAGGTTTTGTGTCGAGGTACCTCCGATAAATATCGAAAATCGATAATCGAAAAAAATCAGGTTATAGAAGGAGTGGTCCGATTTTAATCAAATTTGTGATACACTCATAGACAAAGACATAAGAAATGATATTCAGAAGTTTCAAGGTTGCACTTCTTACAATAGTGCAGAAAATTTGATATCGATACCAGGAAATCAGAATTTGACTTAGATCCATTCATTTTTCTTTTAGTCTACGATTTCGCTTTAACTGGAAACAACTATTGCTTTTTAGTCTTTCGTGCCAACGTCCAAAGAGTCTGAGCTCCAGGACCATGGATTAGTTTTAAAGCTTTCATTACACCCGAGCAACGCCGGGCTATACTGCTAGTATATATATATATATATATATATATATATACGTATATCTCCATACAGTCGATCAAAAATCTGCCGAGGCTGACCAAGCAAATTTCGCTGCCGAGCTTGAAAAGGAACCCCAATCGTGGAGGACTGGGGTAAGAAATATCCCGTGAATTTTACTGATTTCAAAACGAAGCTACTATCTATTAACCATCACAGACAATCGTTCCTACCCCCACCTATTAGTATGGATCAGGCTAGTCTCCCTGAAAGTAAAACAACTGCGCCTCCTCGAGTTATCTCTCACATCAGACCTCAAGTAGAATAACTATATAGAATCCATAGCTAAATCTGCTGCTAAGAAGATCGGTTCTCTGCTGCCATATCTGGTCGGGTGCTCCTGCTATCCACCTCGGTGTCCTTGACAAAATCCAACGGAGAATCTGTAATGTGATCTATCCCGACCTGGCAGCTAGAATACAGTCGCTTTGTTACCGACGCAGTGTGGCTTCCCTGTGTCTCTTCTACAAATACTTTCACAGCTTCTGCTCCGATGAACTTAACTCACTGGTATCCCCTATATATGAATTTACTCGAGCCACAAGATTAGAAACTAGGTCCTACCCTTTTAATGTGAAACCAATAAATTGTAAACGCAAATTCTACTCCATCAGCTTCTTTTCTCGCATTTCCCGCCTGTGAAATTCCCTTCCACTTACTTGCTTTCCCGATAGCTACTATCTTCAAGAATTCAAATGTAAAATCAATAGTCATCTTCTGTCTCACTAACTTGCATCCTCTCTCTCATGCTCCTTTCTCCGTCCACCCAACTCTCATCAGTATTCTCATCCTTCTATTACCCTCTTCCTGACACTCCCTGCAACCTGTCACTCTTTCTCATAACATTACTCCTATGTAACCCCTGCACAACAGTGGCAGTAAAATGCCTAGCTTGGGGTGACACGATTATAAAAAAATATATATCCGCATCTATACGTATGTACATACAACTGTGTCTATGCGTACACCTACCTATACATACATACACACATCCATATGTAACTATTTCGTTCACACATTCACATACATGTTTATGAAGGCCGGACTTATGCACGTTTAAATAATACTACGAGGGTCATTCAATAAATAAGGTGAATTTTTCTAAGGTGAATTTTCCTAATACTGATAGAAGCTTACTTTTTTTAATCTCAATTTTTAAACCTGGTCTTCCAGCAGTGTCACACACATTTCCCATCTGACCACAAGCTTCCGTATTCCCTCAGCGTAAAAATCTTTGGAGTGATGTTTCATCCAATCGCTCACAGCACTTTTTACTTCATCGTCACTTTCAAACTTCTTTAAACAATTTAGCCACTTGTAGACATTTTTTGGCTGAAACATGTGACACCAGACACAGTTGGCATTCTCCTATGAATTTCAACTGGTTTGCACCCTTCAGCAACCAAAAACTTGATAACTGACTTCTGTTCAATCCTGGAGCATGCTTCTTGGTCGGCCATCTTTGTTAATCTCCAAAACTCTCAAAGTTTTTTTTTTTCAATCTGCAAAAAAAATTAAATCCCTTTGAAAATTAGGTGTAGGAAACAAAAATAAAAAAGTAAGCTTCTATCTGTGTTAGAAGCCCTTATACCAAAAAATTCACCTTATTTATTGAATGACCCTCGTAACACATATTTTTGCAAGTATACTAATAAACATCACATATACTCAGAAAATACTCATATATTTCCATATTAACACACTTATATTTCAGCCTAGATATGCACACTCGTGCCTGCATATACATATATGTATTTACTTACACAAACTTTTCTACATATACTGATAAATTTCTAATCTTTGCGCACTCTCGCTTTTCTTCATCTATATGTTTGCTTATAAAAACTCATATGTGTATATACAAGAACAATGCTAACATGTATACACGCACGTAACTACTTATCCACCCCAAATGAGGTGACATACTTCAAATTACATAGATCATTAAAAAAACGTGACATACACATAACGGTATATATCATTTGCATTCCGATGCCAACATCCGCATACGTTATTATTCTGATCAATACAAGAGGGTACGGTCAATTCAGGAGGGTACTATAAATTCAGAACGGTACAATCAATTCAGGAGGATACAATCAATTACATTGTTAAAACAAAATTAGCAATATACATATAATTAAGTGCTCCCATATACACGAAAAACATATATGATTAAGTGCACTTATATACATGAAGCATATATATAACAAGGTGCACCCATATAAACGGAATATACATCCAATTATACACATGATTACACATATAGCTATAATCCTAATAGAGTGCATCTATATACATGGAAAATGCATCTAACTAGGTGCAGGAAAAAAACACATATAACTATACAACTCATCGTCGTCTTGCGGCCATTGGCCGAGATAGAACTCACTACACCCCTCCAGTATTCCCTTGTGCATTTGGAACCCTGGCACAGTTTGCAGCGAAATTCATAATCTTGTCAAATAGCTGAATACTTGATGCTTCGCCAGGGCTACCAAGGGTGTTTTTATTGTGACACTAACACTAGATGGGTTGCCTCCAGACCCCATCCTGTTATTTAACCCATAACTGGAGGGAAGTGACGGATTAATACCTTTCCCAAGGGTACCAGTGCTTAAGTGAATGCAGGGTACTCAACTGGAATTCGAACTCGGCTCACCGATTTCTCTTTCCAAGCCGATATCCACTGCACCACAACGCACATCCGCCACTGAACGCTTACAGCGCCTGGTATTCCCAAGCGGTCACCCATCTAAGTACTGACCAGGCTCAATGTTGCTTAACTTCGGTGATCAAACGAGAACCAGTGTATTTAACGTGATATGCCGTAAGCCCCAAACTAGGTACACCCACATGCACTAAAATATTTATATCAAAATACATCCATAATTAGATAATGCAAGGCATACGGCTATATAACGTTGAATAAACTGGTTCTCGCTCGATCACCAAAGTTAAGCAACGTTGAGCCTGGTCAGTACTTAGATGGGTGACCGCTTGGGAATACCAGGTGCTGTGAGCGTATAGTGACGGATGTGCGTTGTGGTGCAGTGGATATCGGCTCGGAAAGAGAAATCGGTGAGCAGAGTTCGAATTCCAGTTGAATACCCTGCATTCACTTAAGCACTGGTACCCTTGGGAAAGGTATTATTTAGTCCCTTTCCTCCAGTTATGGGTTAAATAACAGGGTAGGACTTGGGGACCCTGCGCTTAAAAACAAATCCCAATGAATCTTGATACTCGAAATGAAAAAAGTATTACTAGACACAAAAACGTATATAAAAAGCAACAATAAAATTGTTGAAACAAAACGGTATTACCGGCAAAAAAAAAAAAAAAATATTTGGCAATAAATAACCCGCTGAGGTTGATATACCATAAAACAACCAACCAACATAATGCAAAGAATGGCACTCTCAAATTCATACATAATACAAAGCCGTTTCGTACATATACTGGTATGTATATCCATTCAGTCAGTTAAGTGCCATAAGTGATACACGCTTGGGCGATCATGTCTGTTTCGAGACATGACTGACTGGGCAGATGATTAACCCGCAGTAGGTTGCCATTGCTTTCTGCGGTAGACTGGTTGCCGACCAAGGCTATAGAACCCAATCTGTTCTGTTATTAAACCCATAACTGGAGGGAAGTGACGGATTAATACCTTTCCCAAGGGTATTTGCACGTAAGTGAATACAAAAAATTCAACTGGAATTCGAACTCAGCTTGCCGAATTGTCATTCCGAGTCGATATCCACTGCACCACAAGGCAGATTTCCACTTACATTTCTTTAATCCATAAAATCCTTTAATGAATGATTAACGCAAGATAGGTATGAATCGGCAAGTATGATGGAATGGGGTAATTATAAGATTCTATATGACATATAGTTTAAATTTGTTTTATTTTATTTCTTTGACGGCATTTAAGATTCTTAACCGAGAATAAGACAAAAATAAGCCCAAAATAAGATAAGGCCAAAATTTCTGTACTGAATCATGTTACTTATTTTCCATTTCATTTTAAAAGAAATGTTTATTCCGGGAAAATATTTAACCGAATAGAACGAATACAGTTTGGTCTGAATAAATGAGCTAATGTACTTCAGAGAAATGAATTATAATTTATAACCAATCTAAATGATGTGTTAAGTTTTCCTTTATAAATATTATATTGCACAGGATAACATCGATTGAGCTCTCTATACTGATCTAACACTTACTATATTATAATAAGTAAATCTTGCAGGATTATCATCGCCATTCACGGACTTGACATCATTTCCTATATATATATATATATATATATATATATATATATATATATATATATATATATAGATATATATAGATAAATAAAGAAATGCAATAGATAGATGTGGCCGAGAAATATTAAAAACTGAGAAGCCAAGATTCACTTTACTTTTAAAGGATCTCCTTCTTAGACTTTTAATTAGGTAACTATCTCAGTCTGATCATATCTATCTATCTATCCATCTATCTATCTATCTATCGTGGATTCTTGTTTAGAAAACCACACAATATAATAATAACACAAAACAGAGAGGAAAAATGTAAGTATATTGAACGAAAGATATACAACCTGTACACGGTTAGTAGATTCAGGAATACTTGTTAGTAGGAGTCAAATATATACAAAAAAGTAAGTCCCCGTATTAAGCCTATAATCTTGTTGACCAAAGAGCGGTGGTTCAACTGCTCTGACAAACACTACTACTACAACAACAACACACTTCAGACATTATTTATTTTGGTATTTCATACAAAAAATGTGGCACAAGGCCGAATACGGGGATGGGGAAGGCTGGTCTTCATCTAGTCCTAACGTTAAACTTAGCTAGTCACAATCACTGACCCAGGCATGCCACAGTATTCCTATCACCAAAACAACGCTTTCTTACTAACCTTTCTTTCCACGTCCACCATAGTGCCACAATGTCTCCATGAAGTCCTAACTAAGCTCCCAATATGTACAATGATTGTCTGGGGGGGGGGGGGGGGATAACAATATAAAAAACCCCAATGAATAAGTAAAAAGTAAAAAGCGCATTATATACAAGAAACTAAACAAAACTGTATTAGTAACAACCCCCCACATATTCTATCACGTGATAGGTACATCTGTTAACTGGACGAAATCGATGCAGGACTATAAATAAACTAAACCATTTATTCCTCCAACCACGCACACATGTATGCACATATCCAAACACAAAAACAAATACGAAAGTCACACCCGAAATACGAAAAGCGTCCTGCACCCACCAGAGAACTGATATATCTAGTCACCTAAGCAAGGAAAGGGAGGGGGAGTTAAACTAAAAAGAAAAATGGGGACAGAAATAAAAGGGGCCAATGAGCAACCAAATCCTAGCTAAGAATAAATTATAAAAGACAACTGAAGACAAAAATCAAGCCTAAACTAGTCTACATGAAGGCAGGGGTGCTTAGATTCAAAGTGGTCGGAACAAAATCCTCATGCCTAACCGGCATCGATATGCCACTCCAAATCAGCTCCTCTCACTCGGCACAATCGCGCAAGATGTACCCACCTTTTGCCAAACTCTGATGGAGGGAGCCGCCGCCTTTCCGTCCTAATCTTGACTTTAAGCTGATGCTTAAAGAACAAGATTAGTTGGGAAGAGGTGAACTTCTCGTCCCCATAGAGCTCCTTCTGACGCGTCCTCCATATCACGACTCTCATAACTCCTAGAAAGCAAAAGAACACATAGTGCTCAGCCTTCGTCAGTGGCGGCAACACATTGCTACAGACAGAACTGGCCTCGAGGACAAAGAACTTTCCGCGCAGTATGCGAACCATGATGCCTTCAACAAACTTGCACAGCGGTACTACGACTCTGCACTGAAAGAAAGCGTGGTCCATAGACTCCACCTCCCCAGTGCATCGCACGCAGTTTGGAGACTTCTCCAAGCCCGCTGCACAAAGCCTCTTGCCGACCCAGAGGGCCCTACGTATCACCAGCCAGGTGAGTGATGCCTCATCATTAGTGAGACATTTCAACCCGGGCGCCCACGGCCATAATGAGCGAGCCTCCTGCTTCGTAAGACCGAGCTCGCCAATCAAATCATCCTGAACGGCTTCCCGAACTAAAATTTGATATAATGCCTTACGCGACAACGCCTGGGTGTCGGAGAGACCATCCGTCGCCCGTTGGAGTCGTTTCAGAGCTAACCGACATTCACGATAGAAGGCGCACTCGCCACGTGGTAAACGGCTGGCCTCTTCTTCAGATGAGTGCACACTTTTAAGGGATGGGAAATTCTTCTGGGCATCTTCCTTCCAGAATTTGCCTTCCCCATCCGTTTGCTGACACATTCGGTCTAGGAACGCGATGCGAAGCCTATGTTGACGAATCTCAACGCTAGGCATGCCTAGACTGCCTTCAGAAGGGTGCAGGTAACAGATCTCGCGAGACACCTTAGGGGACTTGCTCTCCCACAAAAAGGAGAACAACATCCTAACTAAATCCATTAGCTTGGCGCACGGGAGTGGCAGCACAGAAAGATGGTAAAGGAGAATGGGGTAGATGTGCGAGGCACATACTTCCGCCCTCCCCTTTAAGGAAAGATTCCTCCGAGACCACAATGAAATTGCGGCCTCGGCCTTCTCCTGCACCGCCGACCATGTCATTTCCAACTGGAGATCAGGACCAAAAAAGACGCCGAGTATCTTAATCGGCCCGTCCGTCCAGAGGAAAGGTCCGGGAAGAGAAACTTCCTTCCACGCACCCAACCGCAAGCCAACAGACTTATCACTGTTGATCTTGGCCCCTGTCACCGTTTCGTACCCTCTGATTTCTTTGCCGACTTCGTCAATCTCGGCCTTACTCGAAACCAGAACCGAAACGTCGTCAGCATAGGCGGAATACCTGGCCGAGGTGGTAGCACCAGGTAGTGAAATTCCTCGCAGGACCGGATTCGTCTTCAACTTACGAAGGAACGGTTCCAACGCAAGCACGTAGAGTAAAGGCGATAACGGACATCCCTGACGAATGGAGCGAGACAATACGAAAGGCTTCGATTTTACCCCATTCACTTCCACCAGCGCGCCGGGAGTTGCATACAAGAGGCGAATCCAGGAGCGAAAGTACGGCCCGAAACCAGCGGTTGAAAGGACAGACTCGGGAAATCGATGGTCAAATCCTATCGAATGCCTTGGACTGATCTAAATTGATCAGCGCGGCTTAACTGTCGACTTGCTCAATGATCAAGCGTACCATATGAAGGTTGTCCTGGATAGTCCTGCCCTTCACAGCACAGGTCTGTTCCGAGCCAATCAGACTAGGCAGGACAGGCTGCAAACGGCGGGCTAAGATCCTGGCCAAAATCTTTAACTCTGTGTTTAACATAGTTAAGGGCCTAAAATTACCTATGCCATCCCCACCGTTCTTATCCTTGCTTAGTATCTTGATTACACCCCTGGTGAAGCGTTGAGGTATAGACCCCTGCTTCATCCAGTTGCTGAAAATCAGTTCCAGCAGAGGGACAAGCACGGGCGACTGCCTCAAGTACAGTTCGTAGGGAAGACCATCTAATCCCGGAGACTTGTCCCGGCCAACTAGCTTCAGCGCTTCCCAGATTTCATCCTCTGTTATGGGCCCCTCGCACCCAGCCGCTTCAGCCGCCTCAAGGCGGGGAAAGTCAGCCAAATAGGTGGCGAACTGAGCAGAGCTCAGACCGGGCGCCCTGGTGAAAAGTTCCTGAAAATAATCACGAAATGCCTCACATATGCCCGCGTTTGTAGTCACGGTCCGATTATCCGGCAATGTGACGCTCGCGACATGTCGTTGGGAAGCTTGCCTGACTTCCTCCAACCGCAGTTCAGCGGCCATATTCGTCGCCTCGCAAGACATTCTTTTTAACCTAGCCCTAACTACAAGAGCTTGGTCCTTCCTGATAAGCAGAGAGGCCAGCTCGGCCCTAGCTAAGGCTACGTCCCCACTAACACGGGATTTAACAGCCCGATCGACTTTTTCTTCTGCTGTCTTTTGCTGTGCTAAACTAGCTAGATTGAGCCGACGACTATAGTCAGCAGCAAAAGACCTAATTTTCGATTTAAGTTTATCCCACCACCTGTTCCCAATGACAGCCCCCGTCAATTCCCGCTGAATCATTAGTTTCAGCTGGTGCTGGAATCTTTGTCATCAAACAATGATGCGTTCAATTTCCAGTAACCAGCCAACCTAGGCTTAGGCTTATCTAAGTTTACCCGGACCCGGACGAGCCTATGATCCGAATAAACTATCGAATGAAAACTTGGACATTCTACGAGCCCTACGTCGACTCTCTTAACTAGAACTCGGTCGAGGTAACTGGAACGTACCACCGAAGCCGAGCCGCCACTATTTATCCAAGTCCACACTATTTCCTGCGGATGCTCGTTACGATACTTATCGACAAGATCGAACTTGTCGATAAAGTCCCGAAACGGCCTCACGTCAGGATTGTTAGTACCCGTATTTGAACCTATCCGATCTAAATCGGGGTCAAGGACGGCGTTCCAATCCCCCACTAACACTACCGAACGAGATGTCGTCAAAAACGGCTCGATCTGCCGAAACAAAGCAGGCCCCTCAGCATGGACATTGGGCGCATAAACCCCAATGAAACGTAAGGCCCTACATTTTATGGTAACATCCAGGACGCAAAGTCTGCCCGCCGGATCTGCGAAAACAAGGGCACTCGTCGCATCCAAAGACTTGCTTACCAGCCAGGAAACACTTCTCGAACGTCCATCAAAACATGCTGAAAAAAGATGGAAATCTTTAGACAGAATCCTCTCATGATCGTGAGCAAAAAACCGGGTCTCCTGCAAACAGCATACATTCACCCCGAGACTCTGAAGATCACGAACGAGTCTCGCTCTGCGAGACTCCGATCTCAGGCCCCGGGCATTCAAACTAGCTAACCAGAGTGTCATGATCGAACCGATTAAGGTTGCGCCTCCACATTGAACATAGCCGGGGCGAGGATACCCACGGCCTGTCCCATTGGTCCTGTGCCCATTTCACTCTGAATGGTTCCGTCATGGGACAGGCCGCCAACGTCCAAGGGAAATGTTAGCTTCATAGCTCTGTACAGGGAGGGGTGAACAAAAAATGGGAGCCTCCCAGCACAGAACTGTCTTAAATTGGCCACCTCCTCATCTTTGCAGAAGGACATAGGAGGGTCCATTGCGAAGGCGCCATTTGCCTCCTCCATCATTTTCCACACATTGGAAGATCCAGGGCCAGCTCTAACAACAGTAAGAACTCTTTTGGCCCTGGGAAAATTTGCAGGGTTTTCTGTCTTTCCCGTATAATTTGCGGAAATTCATAAGGGCTTTCAGTTCTTTATGCCTTTTGGCTTGCTCTTCTGTTACCTTGCAGACGTCTTTCCCTTTGTTGTAGGTTGTGCGAGGTTTCCTTTTTTTTTGTCGGTCTTCTTTTCTGAGTCAGAAGACGACGAGGGACTTCTCTGACGCTTCTCCTTCTTCTTTGGAGAAGAATTAGGTGTTTGGCAAGGGGAGGGACTGGGTGTGGACATAGGAGAGTTAAGAGTAGGACCCCTTTTGGAGGCACTCCTTAGGACGGTCAATTTAGATGGGGTGGGGTTTAGCGACCTCGTTATTGGTGGTGGGGCCATGATTTTTTTGGTGGATGGACTGGAAGGGACTTAGGATGAAGGACATTTAGACCCCCCGGAATTGGTTTTAACCTGCCTGTCTTTCTGAAGTTGTTCTTTTAGTTTTCTTAATTGTTCGATGTTTTGCCAGGAAGGCTCATTCAGCTTTTGAATCTCGGAAGCTGTTTCAGCGTAAGACGCTGGGGCGTCACCCTCAGAGCTGATGGAGGGAAGGGGGCTGTAGGTGTCTTTTGTCCTTGGATCTTCAGGGGACTGAGGCCCCGCTGTTCGGACCTTCCCTCTGCCCCTAGCAACGACTTGCCACTCCCCTTCATCCTTCTCCTGAGCCACATTTGCGGAAGACGTTGGAGTCTGGGAGAGTGGGGGATTTGCCCCAACCGGAGGTTTGACCACACCGGTCCGAGCCGCTGCTTGGCCCATTACAGGCGCTGCGGATTTTACATTTTCGGCCAGAGGGGTATTTTGGTATCCAGAGGCCTTCATCCCTGGGCAGGAACAGACGAGGTGACCAGTCTCGCCACACTTCCAGCATTTTGGTTTTGTACCAGTCACAATGACCGGTATCACAAAAGTCCAAACAGTTGGGGATGTAGTCGAAGGCTTCCTTATCGATCATAATATCAAAACTCCATCCCCCGTTTAGATTGTCAGAGGAGGCCCACAGGATTTGGCCATAGCGGGAGAAATAAGCGGCTAAACGTTCTCCGACAATCTGAGGAGGGACCTCGTATACTGATACACTGGTCCTTCGGCGTCCTTCGTATTCTGTTCTTAATATTCTATCATTTGTAATCAATTTCTTACGCGCCATCTCCAGGCAGTCTTCTGCCGTGGGTAACAGCACGTCCCACAAAGTATCTCGTGCCCTTAATTAATCGTTGGGGTTTGATCCCCAAGGACAGTAGTGTTCGGATTACTGTGTCTTTTGTAGAACGACAAATTTTACGTGTCCGCTTGTCGACTACAAAGACTGACACCATTTTGTGTTCGAACCTTTGTAATTCTGTGGGGTCAGCCAAAAGCCCGTCCTCCTTCAAAAGGTGTTCGTAACCTTTGGCCTTCTCCAAGAACTCCGCTAGGTTAATAATACAACTTGGCGGGGACTTCCAGCATGAGGGCAATCCCCCAGCCGTCTTCTGGTCAGATGCTTCTAGTACATTTTTCTCCGTCGTTTTTATAGCAGGGCTATTTTTCTCATTTCGTTGGTCGTTATTTTTTGGGTGGTTATTATTTTTCTTTTTATCAGGTGGGTTTGCTTTGGAAGAAGACCCAAACAGGTCTCTTTTCACCGACCGACCACCGTCGGCCATCTTGGTGCCTTATTACTAGACTACACTAATATAATTTTTTATTTTTATTTTTCCCGCTAAAAATAGTAATGGGAAGGGGAGGGGGTAAGGAATGGGGAACTGTTCTTAAATACAAAATGAATTGCCGTAGCAAAGTACAAAAATTAACAGCGGCAAATAGAGCAAAAATACGACAATGAGGGGGGGGCACAAATATATAAGTCCAAATATTGAATACAAAAATAAGACTTTTAGCCCGAGGGCTTTAAAAAAAAACCGTCCGAAGACAAAACAGGAAAATAACAAACAAGTATGAAATTATAAATTCAGGGAAAAATTGACGTATCGCCCGAAAGCGAAAATAAAATTAAATAATTTTTTCACACGCAAGAAATTAAATAAAGTCAGACAAAGGATTAATCTTTTGCTTTGGCCGAAAAGAAAGTGCTTAATTTAAACGAACAGAAATTCAAGTACGTCAAAAAAATTACAGTCTAACGTTTAACGACGCACACACACACAAAAAAAGGAAAGACAATTAACACTTATACCAAAACGCAAAAATTAACAGTCAATCAAGAATCAAACAAGAATACAGTAAAAATTAAAAACTAAAAGGGAAAAGGACTGAAAAAAAATAAGCGGTTAACAAAATAAGTAAAGTCGGCCTAGGACCGAGAAAAGAAAATCAAACGGGAAAAATAAATAAAAATAAAACGGTCAACTGGTCCTGTCTTTTTTTGTTTTTTCTTTAAACAAATGTTCACACTTTTTTCTTTTTTTGGTATGTGTTCAAGAAAAATTAACAATTAAACAAAAAAGAAAAGGGGTCAAAAAGAAAACGTAAGACTTTACGAAAGAAAGAAATAATATGGCGGCCGATGCCGACCAAATAAAAAAATAAAAATAAAAATAAAAAACTGAAACGAAAAACGAAAATTAAAACAACCAAATATCAAATAATATATAAAACAAAAGAAAAAATTCCAACTTAAGTCAAAATGAAGTTCTTTTTTTGGCACTCAGGTAAGTCCAACGTAGGTCTTGGCTGAAAAAAAAAACAACGCGGTCAAAAAAAAACAAAAAAACGAGCAGCCAGTCACTAACACTGTATTTACTAGCCTTCCCACGCAAGGCCGGATGTGACACATGGTCATTTTAAAGTGGGTATTCCCGGCCATATAGCCGAGCCAAAAAATGTCTGTCTATTTTTACCGAGTCGTGGTTCTGCCCTCCGGCGGAACCACGCCTGGGATTTGTGCTCTCTGCTCGGAAGCAGAGAGCGCCCTCTGCCCGAAGGCAGAGTGCTGACAGTGAGAAATGCCGCCGCAGCGAGCAAACGCTTTGGCAAGCACTAACACACGACGGACTCTCTAGGCAGGATTATAAGTACACCTTGGACGAGTCCATTGAGTGTGTAAAGAGAGGTGCTCCTAAACACAGTCTATCTATCTATCTATCTATCTATCTATCTATCTATCTATCTATCTATCTATCTCAGTATATCAATATCTATCTATCTATCTATCTATCTATCTATCTATCTATCTATCTATCTATCTATCTCAGTTTGTTCCAGATTAGGGTATAACCACTGTCCGCATATATCTTGTGCGTGCGACACTTTTGTCTACCTTTCTGACAAAATTTTATTTTTTATCATATATCACACCAAGAAAGGAAATAAAGCCTTGAAGACGCAGGGTTTACTGAGTGTGTAAGAATATAAAAATGACGAATCATTAAGGTATGATAAAAGCAATAGAACGAGATAAAGAACTCAGATGGTAGAATGTAGCGATTGAAATTGCATTTAAATGCTTGAAGATCAAACTTGACTGGAAAGATATATAACGTAGATCACAAGCAAGAAGTGTGAGAGAAGAAACTGTAGCCATAGAAGCTACGGTTACAGTTAACCAGTTCAACGGAAAATTTTTAAAGTCTAGCTACCACACAGGTCAGTTCATTAAAAGAATTACTGGGACATTAAGGAACACCGGATCCTTCTCTAGATATTCGGCTGGAGTGTAAAAAAAGACATCCCATTTATCATTTTGGCTCGAGTGTAAAATTGGATACCTCTCTAAATTTTCCGTTTGATTGTAAAACGGAGACCTTCTCTATCATTTCGATTCAAGGGTAAAACGGGATACTTCTCTCAGTTTTCGGCTCGAGTGTAAAACCGGACCCCTCTCTATCCTTTCGAGTGTAGTATAAAACCGGATCTATCTTTAGCTTTTGGACTAAGTGCAAAACTGGTCACCGTTCAATCCTTTCGGCCGTAGTATAAAACCAGAACCCTCTTTAGCTTTTTGATTCGAGGGCAAAACCTCTACTATCCTCTCGAATGTAGCATAAAACTCGATTCCTTTCTACCTTTTGGACTCGAGTGCGAAACCGTTTACATTTCTACTCTTTCGGATGTAGGATAAAACCGGACTTCCCCTTCACATTTTCGACTCGAATGCAAAATCGTTATCTATCTATCTATCTATCTATCTATCTATCTATCTATCTATCTATCTATCTATTATGGTGGCCCATCAATAAGACTGGACTCTTCCTCCGTCAATAAATACTGACCTGAGTGACTTCCGGGGAGGCAGTCAAGAGGCAGTCAAGAGGTAGTCGAGACGCAGCGTAACTATACAATTTGGACGTAGACTTCTATTTGCTGACGACTAACACTCTTACTTGTATATATGTTCTGTTATTTTAATTCACTGTTTGAACCTAACATCTTGTTTCCATGTCATTCTTCCTGGCCCAAACAGATTACAACAACTTGGCGACGGAGATTCTCCAAAACGCTATCTATCCTCATATATATATATATATATATATATATATATATATATAGTCACCCTCAGACAGATCTGTTTCGCTGTATCACAGCTCATCAGTACGGTTAGACTCCGATTGCTTTTAACCCAGGATTGAAACCCGACTGAAGTGGTGTCAGTCGGCGATTCTACCTCTGGGCTATAATATAAAAAGTACGAGAGGCCTTGAACGTTTTGTTTAAAGTGTATATTTATTGTTGTTGTTATTATACATGTTATGATACATTAAGTGTCCATAATGGTATTTGTGACGCTATACGTGTTTCGAGTGTAAAGTTGACTCTCTTCAGGCGAATAAACTTGGGACTTTACAAACGGATCTTGAAACGCAAAGAACAGAACAACTAGTGGAATGTTTTAAAACATAACATGAACGATTTGATGAAATTTTCGAATCATACATACAGAAGAAGGCACACAAAATAAAGAGACAAAACCTCAAAATGTGGGGCGACTTAATAATCGGAAGAAAATTAGCATTTTACAATGATATGGAAAATAAAGAAACTGCCATCATATACAGAGCATATAAAGAAGGAAAAAAACCCTTCATACAAAAAAAAAAATCGGGAAATAATAACGGCCACAAAAGAATTTATTATACAAAATATAGAACTAATTTTAGACAACAATTCCTTTCAATTTAACAACGAAAATTATATGCAAACAACAGGTACCGCAATGGGTACAATAATGGCACCGACGTATGCAACACTCATCTTAGCATATCTGGAAGAAAGTCTATACAACTAAATAGGATATAAATATGGGGAAGACATAAAAACAAAATTCAGTTAATCATGGAAGAGATTTCTAGATGACTCTTCTAGAAATCAACATAAATAAACGACACCATATACTACAACACTTGCACACCAAAATCAAGTTCAATGAAGAATATAGTTATAGAGAATTACCATTCCTAGACATACTCATAAAAAACAAAATTTATTACATCATCACAGACATTTATCACGAACCCACAGACACCCAATAATACCTCCACTTCAAAAGTCACCCTCCTAAAAGCTGTTTAAAATCCATCCTCTATTCCCTAGGACGACGAATTTGCGCAATAGTAGCTGACGAAACCCTTCGTAAAATACGCCTAGAAGAACTACGAAAAACATTACAAATAACAGGATACTCCATTCCACTAATAAACAAGGGTTTCCAACTAGTAAAAAAAAATACCATTTTCTAATGGTACCATTTTCTAATTTTTTTCCGGAATCCAAAAAAAAACAATAAAAGAAAACATAAAAAAAGAAAACATTTTAGCATACGTTTCCACACACAACAAAAACAATTAAGAATTATTCATAAAAATCAAAACACATAGAATTACTCAACAACAATGACAAAATAAAAGAAATCTTAAAGACAACTAAAATAATTAGGAGCAAACGCTAGTCCCAAAATTTAAAAGACATCCTAATCTCATCAACATAATAGAAAGAAAACACTTCCAGTTCGAAAACACAACTATATTTGAAGTAAAATCGGATCTGAGCTGTAACTCGAAAAATGTAGTTTACGCTCTAAAATGCGATAAATGCGCAAAAATATACGTGGGGGCGACACAATGCTTGAAAAATAGAATATCCCTTCATAAAAGTAATATCAAAATAGCAAGTAACAAGAAATTGTATACCTTCCAACGTTTACATGAATGCAGTGGAGCTAAATTCAAAATAATACCTATCTACCAAATGCAGAACGACACACTAATAATGCAGGAAGAAAGATTCATAAAAAAATACAAGCCTACGCTTAACAAAACAACATGAAAAACTCACACACCAGAAACAAAGAACACACACACATACATACACACACACTTACATACACACACGCACATACACCAAATTCAAATAGTATCACCAAAGCAATAAAAAGAACCAGATGACCGATAGAAAATAATTACAAACCAATTTCGCAAAAAAACTTCCTCGTTAACTAAGGCGCCTCCAAGATAAACTTAACGCTCCCTTTGTCTGTTCTATAAATACATTCATGGCTTCTGCTCAGACGAACTTAAGTCACTGATGCCTCCTCAACAGATGTTTACTCGTGCAATCAGACTGGCAACTGGGTCCCACCCATTTACAGTCAGGTTAGCCAAATGCAGACGATAGTTCTACTCCTGCAGCTTCTTCTCTCGCACTTCCCGCCTGTGGAACTTGCTCCCGTATTCTTGCTTTCCTGACGGCTACAACCTCCAGAAATTTAAATGCAAAGTTAATACTCATCTACTAACCACTGGACTCTAGCTCTCTCCCCACCCCTGTATAACCTTCCCTTTCTCTCCACCTATGTATCTGTCATCGTACCTGCTTTCTCAGCTTTCTATTGTTCCTCTCTAACTAGTTTGTACTCCTCACTCTTTTCTAATTAATCTTTTTACATTTATGTAGCCTCCTGCACATCAGTGGCGTTTCCGCCTTGCTCGGGGTGAAATGATTAAAAAAAAACAAACAAACAAACGTGCTAACGTGAAAAATCCCAACCCCACGGTCACTTATACTTGGTGGTCAGTACTTGATTTATGTAGTTATTTATTTATTTGATTTATTAATACATGATACCTTGGCCAGAAGAAACTTAACGTTCTCAAGGAAAAAACCGCCAATCCCACAAATATTCCAACCGGGTGGCCACCACTTGATTTAATTACTTATTTATACATGATGCCTTGACGATTATAAACACAAACGGATCTCGATACGTAAAGTCACAAGTTTATTCACCTGAAGAGAGTCAACTTTGGACTCGAAACACGTGTAGCGTCACAAATACCATTATGGACACTATCAATCACACACACACACAAACACACACACACACACACACACACAGACACACACACACACACACACATATATATATATATATATATACCATAAACACACACATACACACGCACTCACTACAATTAGTGACAGCAGCAGCAGCAACCAAGAATGAAAGGCACGAACTTGAACACAAGCTCTCCTACCATTCTGAAGATGAGCTTTTGATCTCGAAACATTAATGTATAATAAATAGGTAATACCCAACAACTTCTTTACCTTCTTTTATTTTACTAAACACATTGTGACAGCCTTCAAGACCTAACCATATATATATATATATATATATATATATATATATATATATAGCATCGCTCATTCGATAATGAATTGGAGCACTATAGCTATTGGGCGCTAAAAAGCCTGCCTTCTTCTGCCGGACGGGGTAGAATCGCCGACTGACGCCGATTCGGTCGGGTTTCAATCCTGGGTTAGGAAGCGAACGGAGTCTAAGCCGTACTGATGAGCTGTAATACAGCGAAACAGATCTGTCTGCGGATGACTATAGTATATATAGTATATATATATATATATATTATTGTTATATTATCAGCATGCTGCAACTTAAAAGCTGTCAAGTTTCAATACTGAAGGAACCATCATCAGACGGTGAAATATTGTTCAATTACGGGGTCATATGTATATTGATATGGGGATTAAAAAAATAATAAAACATGCCACTATATTAAGATGAATGTAGTGGAGTTGGAGGTTATTATAAGTTAAAAGACTTGTGGGTGTACACAAATGAATATTGAGACATTAAAGTGTTGCAATATGTTTGTATTGGCATGGAGAAAGGAAGTGTCAATTGTGCCGATTTAAATAAGTATGGAACAAATATGCAGCCAATATATTATTTAAGATGGCTAAGATTAAAATGAAAACAATTAAATACTTGGCTTAATATAAAAGCACACAATTTTAATGTAAGGAAATAGACGTAAAGCCATAAAGCTAATTATTAAAGGCAGAATTACTCGATTTTAAAGTTAACTGGTTGTGAAAGCATGCGTACACAGCAATGTAACAGTTAATAAAGTTTATCTTTATGGTATATATAATTAACAAAAAAAAGTTAAGATCATAAGTTATAACATATAGTAAACAGTTTGAGATAATTTTACATTTTAATTTGTTACTTAATTATGTTGGTTTAATAAGTTAGTTTCCGGGGATTTAATTTTTGGATTTTTTTTTTTTTGAAAGCAAAGAAAACATTTTTCATTTTTCGTGTAACGATTTACATGTTTTCGCTCTTGTTAATATCTTCCATTTTACTGCAGGTGTTGTTTTTTTTATCTTTCAATTACCGATAGTATTTGGAAAGTGAAGTTGAGTTACTATAGATTTTATCATCAAAGGATAGCATATGCTTATACAATCACGACTTGAAAGCGTTTTTAGTACTTCCGATACAGTTTTTGATAAGAGTTAGATTTGATTGCTTGGTAGACTTTAGAATCTGTAAGGCATCTATTTCGCAGAGGACATTCGTCTGGGTTACGACAATTGCAAGTATTACTGTTATACACTAATACTTGCAATTGTCGTAACCGAAAAGCATCTTTGCAAAATGAATGCCTTAAATAAATACTTACTGCCACCACAAGACAATTCACAATCTTGTTTAATTCCCTTATCAATATATATATATATATATATATATATATATATATATATATATATATATATATATATATTGAGCCATATTTCACTGCCTGATGATGGTGCATTGAATACCGAAACTTGATAGATGTTAAATTGCAATATGCTATTATTATACCAATAATAACAACTATATATCGATAAATGCTCTACTTCTGAGCACTTTATAAAAAGTAAATATTAAACTGTGGAATATATATCCATTAGTATTTGTCTATACTTCTGAGATAGGGTAATATTTACATCATTTATATTATTCGGACTATTGTTCTCATCATTACTTCCATGTTTATGACGTTTCGATCGTTGTACACTCCGGCCTTCGTCACGTGCTAGGAATTTATTACGGTCACTGGGATATATAATTCTCATTCCACGTGTGATATACTTCTGGTAGCCATATAGTTATTTCCCTTTAACTTAACTCAAGATTTTAGTTCACCACTACAGTTGCCTGGTTTGAACTCACAACTCTTTAGGTCAAAAGTCACTGGAACTAACCAATGTCTATTTCCACTGGGCCATGTCTCCTTGAGGATAACAGAGGAAAATATGGCTAAGGACTGTGTATGGCATCCCATGTAGCTGTGGACAGAAATATAAAGGAGAAACAGGCCGTCTGCTTAAGGTAAGGTTACAAGAATATCGCAAGGCCGTAACACAAGGGGAGATAGGAAAATCAGGCATAGCTGATCACATATACCGAAAAGGAATACAGTATAAATAGATCAGTTGAAGAATGGTACTCCACACCAGGAATAAGAAATACAGATTTATTGTACTTAGGTATAATTAACAATAATATACATGTAGGCAAGCCACGGGTTAGAGCGAAATAGACTATCGAATAGTGAATGCCTTCGCCTAAGACCTTTTTCTGTATTTACTAGCCTTCCCACGCAAGGCCGGATGTGACACATGGTCATTTTATAGTGGGTATTCCCGGCCATATAGCCGGGCCAAAAAATATCTGTCTATTTTTCCCCAGTCGTGATTCTACCCTTCGGCGGAACCACGACTGGGTTTGTGCTCTCTGCTCGGAAGCAGAGAGCTGACAGTGTCATAGAGCAGTCAGGCGAATGCCTAAGACCTTTTCCCTCGTCGTACCGCTCGTTACCGTCTTTTATAAAGTAGAGCATTCTATTCTCGGGGGATGTTCCACTATAACACATATGGAGGAAGAAAAGGGGTCTACCGCCCCCTAAGAGATGAAGCTAAAATAATAGATAGAGAAATTCAGAAGAAACTACGTAAACTTAAGGAATCAGAGCATATGCTAGGCTCCAAATAACTCCTAAGCCGATCAAGCATAGAAATGAATACAATAAGGGAACCAGTAATACGGATTGATAGAGAAAACAATTAACGTCAAAGATACGATATGAGCTATGGTAAAAAATGAAAGAGAAAATCATTAGCATAAAAAAATTGCAATATGAACTCTGGTAAAAAAAATGCTTACTGAGATATTAAGTTTGTCAGTCCCAGAAATTCACATGCTGATGTTCTCAAAGACACATGGCCAAGTGGATATAGACGTTGGTTAGTTCCAGTGTATTGACCCAATGAACTCAATGAAACCATTCATAAACCTTTATTAGTTTAATATCAGTTATTATACAAATAACTTATAGTTAAGTTAACTACATAGCTACCAAAGGTGGCATCGCTGATGATATACCCCCAGTGATCTTAATAAATATTCCGGTTCGAAATTCCTAGCACCTGAAGAAGGCCCGAGCGTAAAACTGCCGAAACGGCGTAAACATGGCAGTAAACATTAGCACAATAGTCAAAATAATGTAAATAGTGTATATATCAGTCAGTTAAGAGCCATAAGTGATACATGCCTTGGCGATCATGTCTCGAAAAAGATATGATTGACTGGGCAGAAAATTTTCTTTTCCCTCCAGTTATGTGTTAAATAATGGGACAGATGGGTTCGATAGCCTTAGCTCGCAACCAGTCTACCGCAGAAAGCAATGGCAACCTACTGCGAGATATTCTGCCAGTCTGTCATGTCTCTTTCCAAACATGATCGTCCAAAGCGTGTATCATTTATCATGTATGGCACTTAACTAACTGACATATTGAAAGAAAAAAAGAGATTTTAGTGATATTCTGTTTATTAGAAACCCTGCGGGATTTATATTAAATAGTAATTTTAATTTTAGTAATCCTATGAATTTTGTCAGGACTTAAGACAAATTTGATGAAAAAAATAAAAAAGAAAGAAAGAAAAAAGAAAGAAAGAAAGAAAGAGAGAAGATAACAAGAATTAATCAATTCAATTTAAAAGCCGATTTAAATGAAACGCCATCCCTTGTCGTTAGCACTAAATACTGAATAGATTTTTAGGTAACGGCTTCGAAACGTACTTTTCTAGAGTGTTAATTTTTTTGTTTTTGTTTAAAAAACTTAAAACGTTTGATGAGATATTTCTTTAAAAACAGTTACTCAATCTTTTAAAATTTTATTTTCAAGCTACCGAAAGAAATTTCTGTATTTTTTTTTTTTTTACATTTATTTTCATGTTCGAGTCACTTAAATGTGAATAGATTTTCACTGCCCTGACACAAGAATAAATTAATTTTCACTGAAATCGTTGTTGAATCGACTATGAAAAGAAATTCATATGCTACTTGATGAAGTAAGATTAATTCTTTTTCGAAATTGGTTTTCTTCTTAGTCTTTTTTTTTTGTAACTTTAATTTCATTTTAAAATATTCACAATGAAAATCGCGAAGCTTTTAAAACTCGAAATCTACTTGGGTTCAAATGAGTGAAAATCATCGCATTATAATGTGACTAGACATACATACATACATACATACATACATACATACATACACACACACACACATACATACATACATACATACATACATACATACATACATACATATTAATGGTTGGCCACTGGTATCCGAGGATGCCCATCTACTATGACGACTTGCCAATCCTCGTTGCAGGCGCTTGCTCAGGCGTATTTGTGCATCTCACCCACAGAGCCCACAGAGTAACTATGTTGAGCAGACCTTAGTTACAGTTTCTGAGAGAGAGTGAGAGAGAGAGAGAGAGAGAGAGAGAGAGTGTGTGTGTGTGTGTGTGTGTGTGTGTGATCTACTGTAATCAACAGTCTGAACAAGCCCAGCACACTTATGATGACTAGTGACTTCGTGTGAGCATAACGATGGATGGTTCCCAAAGAGATCCGTCTACACAATTTCACTCACAATGCTTCGTCAGCCAGTAGCATAATTTTTAGGCATTTTGTAACGCTGGAAGCACCACCTCCAGACAGATAACATCAAGATGTCATCTTCCTGAGAAATCTATCATGCTGAGATGTCAACGTTCTAACCACTGAAACATGTGCCTATATATATATATATATATATATATATATATATATATATATATATATATAATTTAAATTTACCCTGACGAGCCGAAGGTTTGTTGGCTCTTGCTTAGATTTTCTGTTTTTGTTGCTCTACTTTCGTATTGAGCGCTTTAGTGTTAGGGTTTTCGTCTTGGATTTTTTCTTTCTTACGGGTACTTGACTTTTTGTTCATGTACTTCGTTTGTTTCTTTTTTTACTTCCCCTTCTTTTCTCTCCGAGTTCGTTCCCGGTGGGATGTTCCAGACGATTTAAATTATAGCTTAATTAATACTAGTTTTGGCAGAGTTAGTTCTGTTACTATTGGTACTGTTATTACTATAGTTAATATTATATATATATATATATATATATATATATATATATATATATATATATATATATATTTGCAAACATGCAGCTAATGTTCAGCAAAGAAAAGGTTCACGTGAATGCTTTAGTGATATATTTCTTAATAATTATTTCATAGCTAGGGGAGCAGAGGTGGCTATATAACTTTCTCAAGAATTTTGATGGATACTTAGACATGAACATATATACATAGATACCAACAAAACGAACATTTATATATATATATATATATATAAACTCATTAATTCAAGAATAGATAGATAGATAGATAGATAGATAGATAGATAGATAGATAGATAGATAGATAGATAGATACGAATGGACATTGATAAGGGAAATGATAGATACATCCATAAATACGTAGATACGAACAGACTGGGTACGTCTTGAGACAAATACATACATACATACATACATACATACATACATACATACATACATAGAAATCGATACGTGTATCGATAAATACAAGCGGACATTAATACGTAGATAGATAGATAGATAGATAGATAGATAGATAGATAGATAGATAGATATGAATAGACTGAGATAGATAGATAGATAGATAGATAGATAGATAGATAGATAGATAGATAGATAGATAGATAGATAGATAGAATAGACTGAGATAGATAGATAGATAGATAGATAGATAGATAGATAGATAGATAGATAGATAGATAGATAGATAGATACGAACAGACTTTGATATGGGTAGAGTGATATTCTTCCAGATGCGAATATATACGCAGATTAGCAGAAACGGTGATAGTTATAAAAGTGAAGTCAATTTCTTACACCCTGTTACACCGTTGTGTAAGATAATGATTAGGACATAGCCGCAGTATCGCAATACGTTGCTTATTGAAGGAAATCGCCGGAGACCCGAGCCTGGAGCTTAGTTGGCGCTGGGCCAATCGAAATAGTTAGTCACGCACTGTCAACACACTAACTTCAAAGGGACCGAAACGAGCGTGCATAAATCCCCTGTATTTAATACATTACGTTTAAAGAGCTATTTGAGGAATTCGTTCCTCTCTTTGTGCTTTTTTTATTCCCTTTCTCCATTTGAATTCCCTTCAAAGGGGCTCGGCGGATTTTTGCTATAAGTGAACAATATGGTGCAGCCGTTCTCTGAATGGGGAAATATTAATTAGCAGACATAAAAAAGTAATAATTCATTAAATGAAAGCAAGATAATGCAGATGGAAGGAAAATTCCAGGACAAAAAAAGAAGTATCATTATATATTTATTTTCGCAATAAGCGAGGCGATAATGACACAAAGGCTTACTGAAGGGGAATGAGAAGTATTTCATGAAGAGAAGGGGCAATAAAAAAAAATAGATTTCACTTCACTCGGAAAAGATTTCCCGTCGATGAGCCACCGTGCCTTGAGAAACTCAGTCAGGCAGTTAAGCGCCATAAATGATACACACTTAGGCGATCATGTCTCTGTCGATCTATGAAGAGGTTTCCCGTCGATAAGTCTCCGTGCCTTCAGAGACACAGTCAGGTAGTTAAGCGCCATAAATGATACACACTTAGGCAATCACGTTTCTGTCGATCTATGAAGAGAGTTCCAGTCGATGAGCTTCCGTGCCTTAAGAGACTCGGTCAGGTAGTTAAGCGCCATAAATGATACACACTTAGGCGATCATGTCTCTGTCGATCTATGAAGAGGTTTCCCGTCGATAAGTCTCCGTGCCTTCAGAGACACAGTCAGGTAGTTAAGCGCTATAAATGATACACACTTAGGCAATCATGTTTCTGTCGATCTATAAAGAGAGTTCGTCGATGAGCTTCCGTGCCTTTAGAGACTCGGTCAGGTAGTTAAGCGCCATAAATGATACACACTTAGGCGATCATGTCTCTGTCGATCTATGAAGAGGTTTCCCGTCGATAAGTCTCCGTGCCTTCAGAGACACAGTCAGGTAGTTAAGCGCTATAAATGATACACACTTAGGCAATCATGTTTCTGCCGATCTATGAAGAGAGTTCCAGTCGATGAGCTTCCGTGCCTTTAGAGACTCGGTCAGGTAGTTAAGCGCCATAAATGATACACACTTAGGCGATCATGTCTCTGTCGATCTATGAAGAGGTTTCCCGTCGATAAGTCTCCGTGCCTTAAGAGACTCGGTCAGGCAGTTAAGCGCCATAAATGATACACACTTAGGCGATCATGTCTCTTTCGATTTATGAAAAGTTTTCTCGTCGATGAGCCTCCGTGCCTTAAGAAATTCATTCGGGCTGTTAAGCGCCATAAATGATACACTCTTAAGCGATCAGGCCTCCTTCGATTTATGAAAAGATTTCCCGTCGATGAGCCTCCGTGCCTTAAGAAAATTGGTCAGGACATAAATGATACACACTTAGGCGATCATGTCTCTTTCGATCTAGGATTTACTAGGCAGAAGATTTTCCCGCTGTAGGTTGCCATTTTTTCTGCAGTAGACTGCTTGCCAATCAAGTCTATAGAACCCAATCTGTGATTAAACCACGATAACAATCGGTCAGTTACACGTCATAAATGGTATACGCTTGGATGATCATATCCCTTTCGATCCATGACTGACTATGAGAAATATTTCCCTGCGGTAGGTTGCCACTTCCTTCTGCAGTAGACTTGTTGCCAAGCAAGGCTATAGGATCCTACCTGAGATTCAAGCATGATTACAGTCAGTTAGTCAGTTACGTGCTATACGTGACACCCGGTTAGCATGTCTCTTTTGATCTATGAGTGAATATGCAGAAGATTTTCCCACGGTAGATCGTCATTTCTTTCAGCAGTAGACTAGTTGGCAACAAAAGCTATAGAAAGCAATCTGAGATTCAGCAATAATAACAGTCAGTTAAATGCCATATGTAATACACGCTTGGGTGATCATGTGTCTCCACAGTTTCCTTCCCTAAATCTCTGTTGACTCTTTCAGTTAATTAGTTTCATGTTTCTTTCTGGCTAGAAAGAAGTCTGTCGCCTAGTAGGTTGCCATTTCTTTCTGCGATAAACTGTTTGCTAACCAAGGCTATAGAACCCAATATGTCCTGCTATTCAACCCATAGCTGGAGGGAGAAGACATGAATTCATACCTTTCCCAAGGGTATCTGCACGTAAACGAATGTAACGAATTCAACTTGAATCCGAACTCGGCTCTCGTATTCCAAGCCGATATCCATTGCACCACAATGGAGACTGAGTCAGTTAAGTGCCATACATGATACACGCTTTGGGCGATCGTCTCGAAAGAGACATGACTGACTGGGCAGAAGATTATACCGCAGTAGGTTGCCATTGCTTTCTGCGGTAGACTGGTTGCCAGCCAAGGCTATAAAACCCAATCTGTCTAATTGCTTAACCCATAACTGGAGGGAAGAGACGGATTAATACCTTTCCCAAGGGTATTTGTGCGTAAGTGAATGCCAGGAATTCAACTAGAATTCGAACTCGGCTCCCCGAGTTGTCGTTCCGAGTCGATATCGAGTGCACCACAACACACATCCCAATGGAGACTACTGGGCCTTAAAAGTACCCCTAAATTTAAAAATCAGTCTTACATACGACTCATCGCAAATTATGCCTAAAAAAATTCTTGGCTTGCTGTACAGTTCCTGTAAAGACCTGGTTCCACATGCAATTCGATATCTTTACAACAGCCAGATGAAGCCTAAAATGTAATAATGTTGTCAGAGGGGGGCTGCTCAGTCCTAACAATGTAAATAGTGTAAATAATTACAATACCTCGTCTCAGAAATATAGACAGATATTGAAGGTGAATATGGCAACAAAGATGACAACAGACCACACTATGTAAATAGTGTAAATAACTCCAATGCTTTATTTCATATATATATTTATAAATATTACTTAATTTTTACATGGCGAGGTAATAGTTTTGTTTAAATGTCTGCCATTGTTTCATTTTTCTTATTTAGTAGTTTAATATTATTTGGCGTGGTAGTATTTTGAATATTAGAGCATTAACTGGGGAAGTAAGTTTAATGGTGTGTGTCTTTGTTGTTGTTATATATATATATATATATATATATATACACACACACACACACACATTTATATATCCACACACACACACACACACATATATGTATACATATGGTACTATAAGGATTATCAAATAAAACTATTGTACACACTTTTTTGCTCATATTGAGGAAATATTTTTGTAGCGTTATTGCCAAAGCTACATATGTAAAAATCCTATCAGTTTTAAATGGTTCGATGCTCACGTATTTGCGCGTAAGTGAATGCAAATAAATCAGCTAGTTTTCGGTGAGCCGAGTTCGAATTCATGTTGAATTCAGTACATTCGGTTATGCGCAGATACCCTTGGGGTAGGTATGAATCCATCTCTTCTCCCTCAAGCTATGGGTTGAATAACAGGGCAGATTGGGTGCTATAGTCTTGGTTGGTAGTCAGTCTACCGCAAAAAGAAATAGCAACCCACTGCAGGAATTTTTCTGTCTAGTTAGTCATGGACCGAAAGAGACATGATTGCCTAATCAGGTATAATGCCTGGCACTTAACTGACTGACAATGATGCCAGTGATTTAAAAACCAGTTAATTTTGTTCAATCGTATTTGGGTTTTATTTTTTGCTAACAAAATTTATGCGACATACTTAGAACTTTTGATTTATTAAAAAAAAACCTAGAGTAGCAAATAGGGAGCATATTGTATCGAAATCTTTGTTTGATCTTCCGAAAACAATGAAATATGCGAGGTGTCAGGGTACTATACATACAAAATGAACAATTGTAGACAGCCCAACGTTGGTAAGCAAACGAAAGCTGTCTTTAAAACTAGCCGAAATCAGCAATATTTTTAATGATCAGCTAACTTTACGGCCAACATGATTGATATCTAAACTTATTTATAAATGGAACTTTGTCTGTGTGTGTGTCCATTACCTATAGACTCCGAAACGGCTGAACCGATTTTCTTGAAAATTTTACACAGATGTACTATAAGCGTCTGCGAGTGTTCTTAGTTAGGTTTTGTGTCGAGGTACCCCCGATAAATATCGAAAATCGATAATCGAAAAAATCGGGTTCTGGAAAGAGTGGTCCGATTTTAATCAAATTTGATGCACTCATAGACAAAGACATAAGAAACGATATTCAGAAATTTCAAGGTTGCAGTTCTTACAATAGTACAGAAAATTGATAATATATATATATATATATAAAAGGCAAGATGTTTGTGTGTGTGTCTGTTTATCTGTCTGTATGTCCTTTATACAAATCCACAATTTTTATCCGATTCTCACCAAACTTCACACAAATATTGTTTCGGTTGAGTCTGAGCTCCAGGACCATGGATTAGTTTTAAAGCTTTCATTACACCCGAGCAACGCCGGGCTATCCTGCTAGTAACTTTGTGTGATAGGAAATTAAGAATTAAAATCAACCTTCTTCTTCACTTTTACAAAAATTCACAATGACGTATAAAATCTTGGTTTTTCCCAAATAGAAAAAGGATTGACCATATGCTTAAAAAAAGTCAAAACCGGATTTCGCGAATAGATCTTAAATTGATTTTCTGACCAATGGAATCGATTTGCAAGACCAAAAAGATTTAGCGATCCAGTGCGAAAAATCTAGGTGACTATAAATGCTTCGATCAGCGTCAGTCAGTCACAGATTGGAGCAGCGAGAGAGAGACACACAACTAAAATGTAACGGGAAAAGCTTCGTCCACGACCCGGACATAAGTTCGCGTCACACATCGTGCTCCTTCTCCTTCTACCTCGTGTACTGATTCATTTTACTTCTTCTTCTCCATCCAAAGACGTTCCTACCAAACAAACGCTCATACATACATACGTACGTACACATAAACTCTTTCCAACAAATTACTATTACGAACATTCTATAACACTTGATACCCTCAACTTTCTCATTGAACATTAATTTCTACAAATTCTTGTTATTCATTTCTTTTAATAGATTTCTATTTTAACATACAAAATGTATATTTTTATTCTTCCACACTATTCCACACAAATTCCAATCTACAACCGTCTGCTGATGAAAACCTTATAATAAAAAAAATCTGGTGTAGGCGTCAAAGCTAACCTCGCAGCCGAGATTGAAAAAGACCTCCAATCCATATCGGACTGGGGTAAGAAATGGCTAGTAAATTTTAATGCTTCTAAAACGAAGCTACTCTCAATTAACCATCATCGACAATCTCACCTACCTCCCATTAGCATGGACCAGGCTTGCCTCCCAGAGAGTAAAACACTACGCCTCCTTGGTCTCACACTTTCAGCGGACCTCAAATGGAATGACTATATAGAATCCATTGCTAAATCCGCTGCTATGAAAGTCGGTTCTCTGTGTAGGGCCCGGAAGTTTTTTCCGTCTAAATCTATCCTGCACATATATAAATCTACCATTGAATACTGCTGCCATATCTGGTCGGGTACCCCTGCTGTTCTCCTCGGGCTTCTCGATAAGGTTCAGAGGAGGGTCTGTAATGTGATAGATACCGACTTGGCAGACCGCCTGCAGTCTCTCTCCCACCGGCGCGACGTGGCTTCCCTGTGTCTCTTCTATAAATACTTTCACGGCTTCTGCTCCGATGAACTTAGATCACTAGTGCCCCCTAAATACGAATTTGAACGAGATACTAGATTAGCAACTAGATCCCACCCTTTTACAATGAAACCGATAAAATGCAGCCGTAACTTCTACTCCAACAGTTTCTTTCCTCGCACTTCCCAACTGTGGAATTCTCTTCCAAATGATTGCTTCCCCGACGGCTACAATCTCCAGGAGTTTAAATGTAAGGTCAATAGACACCTCCTAACACATTAACCTGCTCCCATTCTATCAAAAACTATTCCCATCTGCCCAACCCTCATCCTCGGTATCCTTACTCATCTGTCACCTTCCTCCTGACATTCCCTATGTCTAACCACTCCTTCTCTTTACCTTCCCCTATGTAGCCCCATGCGCAATAGTGGCAGTGGAATGCCTTGCTTGGGGTGAGATGATTAAAAAAAACAAATACTGATAATAATTCTAGATAAAATTTGTAAGTTGTAGAGAGTTCGGTTATGTCTGACATAAGGCCGAATTAATAAACATTAACCATCTACCTATAGCTTCAACTTAACACTGTTTCAAAAAAGGATTGTTCTAGCATTTGAGTAACTTTGTTCAACAACAAAAAAAGAAAGAATTAAAAAGTCAGTTCGTTATGACCCATGTGATTCAAGAGTGCGTCCTTGAATCTGATATTTATATATCGAGGTTTTAATGTGTTTTTTTCACTTTTGTTTTGTTTTGTTTGTTTTTATTTTTACTCTGTAGATAACAAAACAAAACAATTTTCTTTTCGAAGGCTTTAAATTCGAGCAGATCAATCAGCAAAGCCCCATCTTTCACTTGGTATGTGCACTGTTTGACCTTCTGTACAAACTCCATGATAGCGATAATGCAAGGGAGGTGGTACTTTTAATTATTAGGCTCAGTTTGTCGTTTCCTGTGTAGCTGCTTTTTTACTTTTTTGTCAATATTTCTTTTATGATTATTTTAGTTCAATATCTCTTTCAAAATTCCTTTTTTTTTTGCTGATACGAGAGCGAACCATATATTTGTGACCATGTTGACTTCTTTACCGACTATATTTAAAAAATACATTTTAGAATAAATTATAGGGTTAATATTGTTTTTTGTCTATATTTCATGAGTTATTTTAATTATTCATTGTAATTTATCTATTCACATGTTAATATAACAACGAAGACAAGGACAAAAGTCCGAAATAGGTACCTCCACTTTTTCGTCAGAAATTTTCGATGCCTAAATTTAAAATGAAATTTTTAAAATGAAAAAACATTCTTGAAGACTTCATTTTATATTTAATTAAAAGCTCAATGATTAAATTTATTATTTCTCTGAAGTAAAAAATTCTGGTGTATTTCAGACAGAAATTTTATAGATTGGAATGTCACATTTAATTTAAATTTCTTAACATTTTCTTAAAAGCGGCCATTTTCTTAATTTTAAGAAATTTGTAAACAAATAAACATTTATCGATTTTAAAAATATTTCAAATTATTTCTGACACTTTATTTTAGTAAAATTAGAAAATTGAATGTTAAATTAATCTGATTTGAAAAAAAATTACTTACTTAGAGCATAAAAAGTCATATAAAAACCAATTATTAACTATTGGTCGTGTTCACCTGATCGAAAGTTTGATGGACTGTTGAATGACGAAGCAATGACAGCTGCTATGCATGACCATAAATACAATTTTCATAAATCTAAGTGAAGGGATAAAACTCATAAATTACGTAACCTTTTCAGAATAATGGCAATTTCAGTCTGCCATACATGAAAATAAGGAATGTATTAAGTAAAAAATACAAAATAAAAAATTATTTAAAAAATGGAATAGCAAAACTACGATCTTTGTGTTATATATCGACAAACAACAAACGCGCATATATATAAAAATATAAAGTTATATTTTTATTAATGACGATGAACCGTGTAGCATAGGGAACAGAGAATTGAGAGAGCGCGCTTCTAATGGGTTGACGGGAGTGTAGTCTTATCTGTTGTGTCTCTCTCTTCACCGGCCGATCTCTGTTGCTCCTCTACTGGCGAATCCGTGTGCCGAGGTCTTTTTATAATCTTCCAGAACCGGGACCTTTTCTTCCGGTTTTGCCTCGCCCACGCACGCCCACGTAATTCTCAGAGACACCTGTTCTGTTTGCCTCTGTAGTTATTTCCGCTGCTGCCGGAAATAAGGTCAAACGACATCCGTTCCTTTCAACGACCGGAAACACCCTCGCTTGCATCAGCCTTCCTCGGGTGGGGCCAGATTGTTATATTACATTCCTCGCCCTCCCATTTTCCAAAATGTTCACCTAAGAACATTTTAAGCGCAACACCCTCACACTCCTCCCCATGCCACACAAGCCCGACAATTGTATAAAACATGTGCACGCCAAAACAACAAAACATGTGCATGCCGAAACAAAAAAAACAACAAAAAAATATATAGGGGAGCCTACATCGGCAACCCAACAATGTTCGTGTCCATCGTGAAAATTGTTCTACCAGCTCGATGTTTCATTGTTCTTTTTTTTTTTTTTTTTTTTTAATATCCATTTTCACAGAATTGGGCAAAGTTCTTAAAAATGTTCATTTTCTTTCTCGACTCTGTCCATAAGCGTAGACGCCTCGATGCACGACCACATGATCATAGGTGGTAACCGCGCCCCAGTTTCTAAACTGACATCGAGTAAATGACCTTTGACCAACACCATGCGTGTTTCTGCTCGAGTTTATTGTTACACATGTAACTTCATTTAATTTAATTTAATTTCAAACATACTATGTTTGAACACAGAAAAATGGCCATTATCTGCAGTACATATCATTCATAGTCTGACCGAGAAATGTTCAATAGAAAATGAAGAAAATTACCCTGATTCCAACGTTAATCCGCATGCAATTTACTTGTGGAGGATTAGAGGTTTCATCTATATTAATTTAATCTAAAAAATGGACCCGTGACTCGTAGTTCCTTAGTTTGTACAATGTTTTCTATTCCTTGAACTACTTCCTCTGGATTCGAATCCAAGCATATCTGATTTGTTGACATCTCTCTGTTTAACGCAGAGACATTTGAGTGTTGAACACCCGTTGACCCCGGAGTACTATTCACAACGGATAACTACCTTTCCTTTCCCGAAGCACTGTTGCTTCTTTCACACTTAAAAATCCGCTTCCTAGCTATTATTCCAAGGATTATCATAACGCCGACTATGCCAGCAATGACTCCTATCGTCAACTTCTTCGGGAGTTCTTCATATCCTTCACTAAATCTTTCCATATCTATCTGTTCCAAGGTATTTACTAGTTTGCGGATAGGAATCTCCTCCATATCGCGCAATTCTACCGGCATGGTGTCCACTGAAAAATTGGGAAATTTCTGCGTAATTGGGGACCAAACCACTGAACCAGAGACGTATAATTTACTTTATGCTTTAGATACTATGAGTAATTTTCCACGTTTGTATCTTCCTAACTATTTCACTTAAACTATCGTTAATCCTCCCACTGCTTCTTTCCCAATCCTATAGCATATCAGCCAATAAGTCTACAAGACTTTTCAGTTGTTCTTTCTTTTTGTTCCGATCAACTGTGGAATCTGCAGGTCTATCCGTGTCAATATAAAGTTTTCAGAAATTAATATATCTTCAAAAGATATTTCCCAAGTCACATAAATGAAAATTCACAGAGGATGTTGAATTGATGGGAACCTGCACAAAAGCATAATTCACAAACATAGAAATGTAAATCATTTTGTAGTGTACAGTCATTGAAAAGAAATAAAAAAAAAAAGAAAACCTAACACTGCACAAACCAAAGAAAACATTGTTATCAACGAGTTAATCCAATTATCCACTTTAAAGAGTAGAAGAAACTTCCTTTACATGATTTTACATTTCACTTACTCAATAAAAGTAAGATTAATTAAGCAACATACCAGTAAACTCACTTCACATATATGGTAAAATATTAACAAAAAAAAATAAATCATTAACTCAGATGTTTTATACTTACAGATAGGTAAATATCTCAACTTTATTCCTCCCGTCAACCCCAACCTATGCGTTCTCCGCTAGGCGTACTACTCTCTGCATGTAGTCCTGCACCCCCTCCGTTCTACCCTTAATGTGTTCGACACCGAACAATCCACATTTCTCAATTCTAGGGTCAGATCGGCAAAAGTATGCTGTTCCATTTTTTTTTCTAACTAGACTTATTATAAACAAGAGCAGAACACACACACTATCAAATCAAAGAGTCACCTACCTTGGCTGATGTCTATAGTCGTGCGGCTGCTTCTATTTTCGTCTTCTTTTTTCTTTCTATCTGGTAGTTTTAAGTCCGTTGAATTTCAATCGTCGCCGTGGCAACCAGCTCGCATCTAACTGTTTTGTTGTCTCAAAACAGCAAGTCACTAGGCACCAATTATGCGTCTGTTATATATCGACAAACAACAAACGCGCATATATATAAAAATATAAAGTTATATTTTTATTAATGACGATGAACCGTGTAGCATGGGGAACAGAGAATTGAGAGAGCGCGCTTCTAATGGGTTGACGGGAGTGTAGTCTGTTGTGTCTCTCTCTTCACCGGCCGATCTCTGTTGCTCCTCTACTGGCGAATCCGTGTGCCGAGGTCTTTTTATAATCTTCCAGAACCGGGACTTTTTCTTCCGGTTTTGCCTCGCCCACGCACGCCCACGTAATTCTCAGAGACACCTGTTCTGTTTGCCTCTGTAGTTATTTCCGCTGCTGCCGGAAATAAGGTCAAACAACATCCGTTCCTTTCAACGACCGGAAACACCCTCGCTTGCATCAGCCTTCCTCGGGTGGGGCCAGATTGTTATATTACATTTGCAATTTTGGACTTGCAAATTTCTTTCTACTTAATTACTATATCAGATTTATTAAATACCCCAATAGAGAATTTTACACGATTTTAAACTGTTATAAATTATTAAAATTAAAATGTAAAAAAAAAGAAATTGAAAAATTTCTTTTAAAAATTCATTATTCATCAGAAAAAGTTTATTTCTTCAGACAATAATATCCTGAATATTACTTATTTACAAAAACAATTAAAAGCTTTTCTAATTAAGTAATATCATAGATTTATTTGATTCATTATTTTTCAATTCAGAGCAGATTTTCAGTTAAATAGTACAAATTTGAAAAAAAAAGTACTTGTTTTATAATCTCCAATGACTCTTACTTTTTAACAAAAAAAATATCAATAAATAAGAATGTTCTGTGCGAAATTTCATGAAACTAAGTAAGTTGTGGGGCAACAGATTTTTAAAAACATTTTTTACCAAAATTTTCTAAAAAAATAGCAACTCAAGAATAATTTCATTAATTTGTGAATAAGTCTTGAAAATTTCATTAAAATCGGACAATTATTTGATTTTTTCAAGAATTTCCAAATTAATTCCAAATTAATGTGTTTTCAATGGAAAACAAGCGCCAAAAAAGTCAATGTTAAAAGTTAGCCATGGCAATGACGCAAACAAAACAAGATTTTAATCAGAATGTTAGAAAGCATTAAAAAAATTTTAAAAAATGATTAAAAAATACTTTGGTGTTTCATCTTAATAATAACATCAACATTTTGATCTATAAAACTTTATTTTCGTTAGGTTTGTGGCCTTTTTCATTACGCTATACTGTTTTCCCGCGAAAAATATAATAATTGTGTTAATAATTAATTTTATATAATTTATTTTATTAAAGGTAGTGTTTTTGTTTTATATTTCTTTTCTTATTTTTGATTTTTTTTTAATGTATCTTTTTTCTATTTTAAAATTCCTTTTTTGTTGTTGTTGATAGGAGAGGGAATCATATATATATCGACCACGTTGACTTCTTTACCGACTATATTGTAAAAATACATTTTAGAATACATTACACAGTTCATATTGTTTTTTTGTCTATATTTCATGAGTTATTGTAATTATTCATTGTAATGTATCTATTCATATGTTAATATAACAACGAAGACAAGGACAAAAGTACGAATAATGTAAATAGTGTAAATAATTAATATTATATCATTTATTTTATTGAAGGTAGTAGTTTTTTTTTTAATATTCCTTTTCTTATTCTTTACTTTTTTTTCTTTCAATGTCTCTTTTTTTCCTTTTTAGAATTCTCCATTCTTGTTGGTTGGAGAAGGAATCAGATATTTGGGATCTTGTTGACTTCTTTGCCGATCAAGTTTTAAAAATATATTTTAAAATAAATTATACATTTAGTATTGTATAATTTATTTTCTTAAAGGTAGTAGTTCCACAAGACTGTCTGAATGAGCCCTACCGGATAAAACTTGCCATTCATATGAGGTTCGGTTGTAAAGGTCATGATATTGTTGATGTGACGACACATGCTCAAGCAAAGTGAACGCTGAAGACTTTTAATTTAATTTTTTTTTAGATATATATATATATATATATATATATATATATATATATATATATATATATATATATATATAAGGTCAGAGCGGTTTCATTTAGTTTCTTTTTGTTAATGTCACATTTCATTTGGTTCATGTGTTCGATATATATACATATGTCTGGATGACTAATATACCCTGATTGAGCACTCTGGAAGAATGGTAGACTTTGATAAGCAGTAGCTACTCTATCATCGACACATCGTTCATTCAGCAATTAATTAGAACTCTCTCAGCTACTGGGCATGTATAATGATACACGCTAAAATGTCTACCTCCTTCTACCGAGTGCCCATAGCTCAGAGGTAGAATCGCCGACTGACGCCAATTCGGTCGGGTTTCAATCCTGGGTAAAAAGCAATCGGATGTCTAACCGTACTGATGAGCTGTGATACAGCGAAACAGATCTGTCTGCGGATGACTATATATATTAGTCATCCACATACAAGCCTGTTTTGCTGTATCACAGCTCATCACATGCTTCTGGCCGGAATCGAAACTCGACCGATTTGGCGTCATCCGAAATCGCTAACCTGTAAGCCATAGGCGCATGGAACCAGAGAAGGGAAATTTTAACGTGTTGTATATAAGCATTGTATACACACTCCAGTCACCGAAAGAACTCGATTCATTTCTGAAGAGTAATGCTTATATACCAGAAGGGGAAACTGTTTTTAAAATTTTCTTCTCTAGAGAACTCAATCGTAATGAAAGCATAATATATTAGTCATCCACATACAAGCTTTTTTCGCTGTAACGCAGCTCATCAGTGTGGCTAGACAAATCCACTTGCTTCTGGCCGGGTTCGAAACTCAACCGATTTGGTGTCAGTCGAAGTCGCTAGTCCGACTCGCTATATATATATATATCTGTAAATTCAAATATTTAGAGGGAGGAACAGCTATTTTCAACGTCAGTTTAAGACATGTATTGTTAACTACGTTTAATCAAAGAATGAGGAAAAATTCTAATGCCGGAGGCAGGGGCTAGTAAAGGAAGGCGTGGGGAATGTTGGCTATTATAGGGTTATGCAAGAGGAATTTTAGTAGTAATTTCTCTTATGGTAGTGGGAGTCAAGTGGATTGACCATTGGGTTAGTAGTGATAGGTTGGAAGGAAAAGGTTACTGCTTTGCCAAATTTTAAAAACCTAGTTTATGTAAAGGACAAATTCTTTTGTACTAAATGGAAGAATGAGATAATTATTGCAATTTAAATCTATTCCGGTGACGATACATAATAATGATTTCTATACGTTTATTTAGAAGTACATTCTGATATTGAAATATCAAAATGTTTTTTTCTGTTAAACATAGATTGCATCTAACCCATAAGCTATTATGAGTACTTGCCTTGCCTATCAGTTTCAACTTTTTTCTGTGAATTTGGGTCTTTCTCATTCATTTTCCAGTATTTTCGGGAAAGGGCTGTTTGATAACTTAAAAGGGTTAGTAAAGGAGTTCCTGTGTGTATAAAGCCTTTGTTTCCAAACTCCCGCCGAAATTCTTATATAAACGTTATATTTCTCCTTGTTTTACTTAGGGTAGATGGTAGCTTGATAGATCACATTTGTAGATATACATTTAACTTAATACATATATATATATATATATATATATATATATATATATATATATATATATATATATATAGGGTACGTACGGATGGAATAATATTCCTTGTCTAAAGAAACACTATTCTTAAAAAAGTGCTCAATACAAAGTAGAGCTAATAATATTTATTTAGAAATTATAACATGGATATATTATAATATCACTACAAAAGTAGCTATTTTGTTTCGACACTTGTTGTGTCCTGTCAAGTGATGTAATTTATTTTAAATTGAATGGTTTTAAAAGATTAAAACTAGCAAAACCCCTTTAATCAGGGAGGCATTGTTGTATGTACAATGTGGACCAATCAGAATAAAGCAAATTCTAATTAGGAGAATATGTGGGCAGACTTAAAAATAATGTTGGGGGGCATTAGTATTAATATTTGATTAAACTGAGATCAGATTAATTAACTATTATATTTACTTTATTATTGTTGCTAAATTTTAAAAAAATTTCTAAGTTTAACAATTTAGTTGATAAAAGCTAAATTTTGTAATTTGTGTATGGATATATGCGTGGGTATATTAATCTGTATATGCGTCTGTTTGCCAGTATTTGTAAATATTCTCGTCTATTTTTTCCATGTGTGGATGTTTGTAGGTTTATTTATGTATACGATCTTTCTCTTCCTCGTTTAAGTATATGAATAACGTTCTAGCTCTAATAAATTGTTAAACTTAGAAAATGCCTCCCTGATTAAAGGGGTTTTGCTTGTTTTTAATCTTTTAAAACCATTCAATTTAAAATAAACCACATCACTTGACAAGACATAAGAAGTGTCGAAACAAAATAACAACTTTGGTAGTGATATTATAACATATCCATGTTATAATTTTCGGGTTTCAATCCTGGGTTAAAAGCAATCGGAGTATAACCGTACTGATGAGCTGTAATACAGCGAAACAGATCTGTCTGCGGATGACTATATATATATATATATATATATAGACATCCACAGACAGTCCTGCTTCGCTGTATCACAGATCATTAGTACGGTTAGACATTCAACTGCTTCCAACCAAAATTGAAGCCCGACCGATTTGGCATCATTCAGAGATTCTATCACGGTTAAGGAAGGCAAATTTTAACTTGTTATATATACAATGTAAACACACGCCAGTAACCGAGAGTGTTTGATTAATTATTGAAGAATGATGCGTAATTACCGGGCATATTTATGTGTCGGGAGCATAAGACATTAAAGACAAGCTTACACATGCTGTGACCAGTCCTGACATGCTAAGACAAACTTTTTACCCAGTTACTGCGGTAACTGGTTAATTTTTGATCAGTGGCCCGATCGGACAACAACAACACAAAAAAAAACTGACTTTGTGTCACATCTCGCTCCAGTGGGTGATGCGATCCACAACAACATAGGGAAAGCCATCAATTGATCTGATGTGTCTTAGACTGCTCGACCACGAATGATTTCGGAGTTTAAATGAAGAAGAATTACAAACACAAATTTTTGATTTCTTGTAAATATTCATCTCTGCTCTGAAAGCGTATCGTAATGTCAACAAATGTAATCAGACAATGTTACGCAAAGGAATTTAACTGATCAATTCAATATATATATATTGTTAGAAAGTTATGGAACGCGTAGGTTTTAAACTCACTGTTCATGCATTTACTTTTATAAAGGCTAAATCGTACTAAACTCCCACCTACATTCACTTACGTATCATATTACTAAAAATAAATCGTTTTCACTATTTATTTTTCATTTCAACTTATCACCAGATGAGGAGCAAACGTAGCTTCGAAACGTGAAACTTTTTGAGTAGTGATACAATGCTTTTATAAACCATTGTAACAACCATTATAATATTACACTATATATATATATATATATATATATATATATATATATAGTTTTAAGATATGCTATATTTATGAGTTAAAGTTTCCAGTACCAGAGATATAGCGTTTGTAAATACAAAATGTCGACATTCATATATATTTTTTCACACTCAGCTCAGGTCCGTTCATTCTTTTTAACAATTTACTGTGGTGGTAAAGACTAATTGCCCTTTGCGTTTCTTAGACGTTCACTTTGAGCGTTGTTTTTTTCATAAGATTTATCTACCGCAAACCTACGTTCACCGTAATTGACGGGTACATCCGGACGTGGGTAAGGTCAACAAAAGACAAGAGTGGTTGACAGATATATCCAGCCGTAGATGATGTCAAAGTGCAACGAAAACAGCGACACCCGACTTGAAAAGTAATTTAACGCCGTGTATGACTGACAGATACATCCGGCCGTTTATAAGCGACAATCTGAAAAAGCAAAAATTGCGTGGGAGTTTTAAGAATTCTATCTGGTCATCTGTTAAAGTATGATTGGAGAGGTTTATGGATTTGTTTGTGTTATTATGAAGTAAGATATTTCTATATTATAGGTTGCAGAGTCTTTTGGGGGATTATTTGTCGGTGTTTTATATCGGCATTATAGGGACTTGAGTTGATAGTAAAACTTGTCGCTGGAACTTTTTTCTTCGCGCACATGCTATGCGAAGAGTAAATTGTCGTGAATGGTACGATGTTCAAAAATTGTATTTACTTTTACTTTCACAGTCAATGTTAACATAATTTTAATATAAAAAAATATTTTCAATCAATGGCATGCGAAGTTAAACTTACAGAGCATACATACATACACACACACACACACACACACACACACACACACACACATATATATATATATATATATATATATATATATATTAGTTTGGTACATTCGTTGGCTCTTTTTAAGATTTGGTTTGCATTTTTCAATTTTAGGTTTAGACATTTTGTGACTTGGTACTTTTGGGGGACTTTTTGTCTGTGTATATATGTATGCCTGAAGACACCACTCATGGTAGAAACCTGGGTAGCGAAATAACTCGCTTAAAAATGGAATATATATATATATATATATATATATATATATATATATAATTTTTGTCTTAATTTTTCATTGTCTTAATTTTTCTTATATTTGCTCTATATGTATTTATATGCATATATGTTTAGAGCTCTCTTGGAGAGTTATCGTACAACTGTATGTACAGGATACTCCTTTGGATTCTTCTATACCCACAGTGCATGCTGCTATATATATATATACATATTCTCGCTCTACTTTCGTACTTTCGTATCGAGCACTTTGCTGTTAAGGTTTCGTCTTGGGGTTTAGTCTGTTATTAGTGTTGCCTTACTGTGATTAAGTTCATTATTATATATATATATATATATATATATATATATATAATTTCCATATATATATATATATATATATATGGAAATAATACTAAAACAGGCTAACATACATAAATAAAAATTTCAAAGAAAACAGTTGAATTCCCTTCATTTTAACATCTGGTGACTTTGCACGACACATGAAGGAATTCTAAAACAGACTAACACACGAAATAAACAGTTAAAAAATCGGTCAAATTCCCTTCATTTTAATATCTCGTGCCTTTGCACAACACATAAAGAAATTCTAAAAACTAATATATATATATTAGTTTGGCACATTCATTAACCTCCTTTTAGGTTTGGTTTACTATCTTATGTTTAGTTCGTTTCTTTTTTAAATTATATTTTAATTTTACCCACTTGTTGACAATCGACACTTTCCAGTCTGACCTGACCCCGTGACCCAGCATCGTAGAATAGGAAGCATTACTTCCGAAGCAACAACAGTATCAGTATCTAAGCCTTTTGCCAAGTTTCTGATAGGCTTTTCTTATCAATCATACATTTCACACTTGATTTGGTTATATTGATTGAATTAGATGGGATTCAATTAAGATAGTTACTTTGATTCTTACTCTGATTCATTCACCACAACAGCGACAACGAATGATTTCGATTGTTTTTCGGACCGATATTCTCTTATTTGTTCTTATGCTCACGTTTCGACTCTTCTGCTTTCGGACTTTTTCAGGTGTATTTTTTTTTTTTTTTTTTTGCTGGCTATTAGCAAATCGTAAATTTTTTATGTCACAAGCATCGCATTTCACAGGCAGTGAATAAAAGACACACACGTGCTAAATTAATCAACATTTCGTAACACGCACATAATATTTCCTCTCTTCTATTATAACTGTTTCTTTTCTCGCACTTCCCATCTGTAGAACTCCTTTTTGTTTGCTTGCTTCCCTGATAGCTACAATCTCCAAAAGTTTAACTGCAACGTCACTTGCCATCTTCTGTCCAATTCTATCTCACATATTTGCATATTTGAGAAATCTGATGTTCACGGGATGGAAAGAGGGAAGGATAGACAAGGGAAAGCAAAGCGTGACATACTTGACTTGAGCAGATGGATGGCAGAGCGGGGGCTGAAAGGATTAACAAAAGAAGTGTTAAGAGCTACAAGGGATAAGTAAATGTGAAGGGCCATGATGACCTACGTCCTGAAAGTACACGGCACATACAAGAAGAGGAAGAACTGTTTGTTTTAAAAGAAAAGATTTTCATATCCTCCCCCTGTAGTTGGTATTTTGGGTTCCTCTTTTTACTGATGACCAGGCAGTCAGTTTTCTTGTAGTTCATGTTTAGTCCTTTCTTTTCGCTTTCTTTAGCTACCTTCTGTAGGTCTTGTAGTTTCCTTTCCGTGTCTTGTTTGATTTTAGTATCCCCAGCCTGTAGTTGGCATTTTGGGCTTCTCTTTTTACTGATAAACATGCATTCAGTTTTCTTGTAGTTTATGTTCAGTCCTTTCTTTTCACTTTCTTTAGCTACTTTCTGTAGGAGGTTTTGTAGTTCCTTTTGTGTATTTTCTATCAGTACTGTATTATCTAAATATCTTATACTGTTCAAAGTTGTGGCGCCAATGACGAATACTAACAGGACTTCTAGCGCTTTACAAGTAAAGACATACTTTGTTCATATGGCTATAGATTATGCTTTCCTAATGACGATTAATAAAGATTCAATGATCACTGATGTTATGCAACGTCGAGTCTGACTACTTGGTAATGCCAGGTGTTGCAGTTTTGGATATGCAGGTTTTTCTAGACCTTGGTGCAACAGTAGACATGATTAATTAATTTCTTTATAAAGAACGACCTGTTAAATCACCCGGAAGTGTCTTTCAATTTTGGTGTAGATTTTTAAGTTTCCATAGGAAGCTCATGAAAGGAAGAAGTTAAAATATGACGAACTGCTGGAGAGTTGAAGGGTTAAAGGCTGGAGGGCTAGCTGCACTCCTATAGAAGTGGGGACTAGAGGATTTGCAGCAAGGTCCTTATGCAAAGCCTTAACAGATATTGGGAATAGTGGGAGTAAAAAAAAAGAAAATCACTCAAGTCCATAACCGAAACAGCGGAAAGAACAGCTAATTGGTTATGGATCAAAAGAGAGAGTGCCTGCATTCCAAATTGTTAGCTGCGTCTAAATTAATGTTTCGGACGAGCTCATGTGCGGTTCGCCTCTAAATGGAAAGTGGCTCTGACTGTCGCCAATCGGAAGCATTTGCAGGGTTTTGTACCGGGTCTAAATGTAATTTTCCACTATCTGAAAGCGCTTATCGAGGGTGGGCCGGAGGCTGATCATTTCTGGTCGGGTCGGCGCGGTGAGGGGTGTATGATGTTGAAAGACCCGAAACGGCCTAGTGATCCTCGCGATGACATCACTGACGACACCCTCTAGCGCCCCCATTACGGTGCGTATGTTTGAAATACATTGGAATCTTTGTGAATATGCCAAATCACTCAATTAAATCATACACACTCGTGCGATCATGTCTCTTTCGACTCGTGATTGAGTGGGCAGAAGATTTTTTCAGCAGTAGGTTGCCATTAATTTCTGCAGTAGACTGGCTGCCAGCTGAGTCTACAGAACTCAATTCGTCTTTCTATTTTATCCCTAGCTGGAAAAAGAGATGATTAATAGGGTAGTAGCGCTTCAACTAGTATTCGAACTTGGCTATCCGATTTCTTGTTTCGAAACGATATTCACTGCACCACACCGATTATCCTTATCCAGGTAGCTTACTATAAAAAATAAACTTTAAAGTTTCCGAAAATGCTCTGGATTTTTGGCAAACTCATTATGTTAAATATTCGTTGGTACCATATTTTTGCGCAGTGTAGATTTTGGGAAGCAAATTGTAATTGCGCTAGGAATGCAGATGTTTTAAAATTTGAAGGAATGCCAAAAAGTTCTGAATCCGAACATGTTTTCCTCTTTTACACCTGTTTGACATTTTCAACCATATATATTCCTTCAAATTTTATAAAAGCCAGTCATCACAAAAGCCATCTCCTGTCCCAGACAAATCTGCACGGAAAGACAGTTGTCAGTAGAACTCTAGTGACGTCTCGCTGACAGTTAGAAATTTTAGAGTAAAATTATAGTTATAATAATAATAATAGTTAATATCAATTAAAGAGTCTGAGTTCACCCGTCGACGTAAACGGCTGTCCTAAATCAGGACTCTCCGATGTGGGTGGGGATGCTGACAACTTCAGACCAAAAAAAAAACTCTTCACTCCACAGTATGTCACCGAAGATTCCTTAAAAAAAAGGAAATAAAATATGGTTTTATTTTATTTAAACTTGAATCTTGATTCAGTCTATTGTTTTCGCCAAAGAATTTGTTGCAGATTGTTATTGTTGCACAGCGACAAGGACGAAAAAAAAGACAATGAGAAAAAAGAAAATTATTGTTGTTGACATTTTATGAAGAAGAAGTAGGGAAAATTGTTGACGGTGAAAGTCGGGTTGAAGTTGTTCCCCGCTTAAATGAACCTGAAATGTTTATGTGAAACTTATTTACGAAGAAGTCGGGTTGAGTTGTTCCCTGCGAAAGTGATTTATGATTTGAGAAGCTTAATAGTCGCACGAGGATGCGCGTTGTGGTGCAGTGAATATCGGCTCGGAACGACAAATCGGGGTGCCGAGTTCGAATTTCAGTTGAATTTCTTGCATTCACTTACGCACAAAAAATCCGTCTCTTCCCTCCAGTTATGGGTCAAATAATAGGGTAGATTGGGATCTATAGCCTTGGGTGGCAACCAGTCTACCGCAGAAAGCAATGGCAGTCTACTGCGGGATAATCTTCTGCTCAGTCAGTCATGTCTCTTTCGAGACATGATCGCCCAAAGCGTATATCACATATGACACTAACTGACTGAATCGTAGCCCCAGAAATTTTGATTATCGCCCTTGTCGCAACTAACGTCACGGCCCTGTTTACAGCAAGCTATTAAGACTAGTGTTTGCATTATTGCTGTCATAGCCACAATGTTTTAGGTCTGTCTGGGGTGAGGAATTATCATTGTTATACATTGATCTATTCAGACAAGTGCCCGCATGTTAGTCGTTATAGTCACATACTTTTTGGCTATTTCTAAAATGAGGAAATAAATAATAATAACAATAATAATAAGAATAATAATATAATCGCCATCACCACCACCATCAAACCATTCAGACGGGTCCTCATCTTGCTTGTTATAGTCAAAGCGAGTTAGCTATATCTGAGATTAGGAATTAGAATTTTTGTGTTTATTTGATTTATTCCGGATAGTATACTCATCTTGGTTATTCCTGGGTATAACGATAAACTATAACTGGCAGCACTGATCTTGTGATTGAAACTTGTGTGGAGCATTGAACCACCTCTTAATTGCTGTTGTCTCCAGGTCGGACCAGACCTAGAAGTGGTAGTACCTGTTAGAGTTCCAATTATGGGCAAATAGTTAACTGCTGAAGTGGTGTTGGTCCTGGGTATGACGATAAATTACATCTGGCAGCAAGGCTTCTGATCGGGAGATCGAAGATTTCGAGTAGTTTGTGGAAACACTTCTTAATTGCTGTTGTTGCCAGGTCTGCCCTGACTCGAAAGTGGTAGTACCTACTGGGGCCCCAGTTATGGAAAAATAGTTAATTTCTAAAGTGGTGTTAGTTCTGGGTATGACGATGAACTACCACTGACAGCAAGGCCTCTGATCTTGAGACTGAAGCTTTTGAAGAGCCCGTAACCACCTCTTAATTGCTATTGTTTCCATGTCCACCCTGACCCAGAAGTGATAGTACCTGTTGTGGTCTCAGTTAGGGAAAAATAGTTATTTCTAGAGTGGTGTTAGTCCTGGGTATGACGATAAACTACCAATGGCAGCAATGCCACTGATCTTGAGATTGAAGCTTTTGAGGAGCATGGAACCACCTCTTAATTGCTGTTGTTCAAATGTCCACTCTGACTCGGAAGTGGTAGTATCTGTTAGGGTTCCAGCAATGAACAAATAGTTAATTCCTAAAGTGTTTTTAGTCCTGGGTATGATGATAAACTACATCTGGCAGCAAGGCATCTTATCATAAATTTGGAGGTTTTTTTACCATTGAAATAGTTAAATATAACCACCACTTCTATTCTAATTGTTTCTGTCTTCACACTTCCCACATGTGGAACACCCTTTCATTTACTGCTTTTAAGGATGCTGCAGATATTGTGGACCGAGCATGTGAGCAATGACGAGGTTTTGAAAATGATGGAAACAAAAAGGAAATTAATATTGAGCATCAGGAAGAGACAATTAAAGTTCCTGGGACATGCAATGAGGAAGGAGGGCTTTGAGAACCTGATACTAACAGGCCAGAGAGAGTGAAAAAGAGACAGAGGAAAGCAGCGGTTAACATATTTAAAAAGCCTGAGCAGCTGGCTGACAGAATGGGTGCTGAGAGATGTTACAGGAGAAAGCGTGCTAAGAGCCACCAGGGATAGGAAGACGTGGAAAGCCATGATCGCCTATGTCCTGAAGGGACAAGGTACATAAAAGAAGAAGAAAAGACAGTCACCAATAATTTAGATTCAAAGTCAGTTCCTGTTCTTGAATCCTGATCAGTTTTTATCCTTTCTTCAATATCCCTTATACCTAGTCATTTCTCTCAATGTAACCCCCTGCACACTAGTGGCAGTCCTGCCTTGCTTGAGTGACATGATTAAAAAAAATTTTTTTTAAAAAAACGTTTAAATGTTTTTTTAAATAAAGTCATGGAAGAAAATAAAATGAATTTACTTTATTTCAATGTTTGTATTCCATGACTTGTGCAGCTTATTTAGGGTAAAACCTGCGGTTTTTTTTTTTGTCATTTCTTTCATGTTTCGCCGAATGTGCAATGAGCAGACCGTCATTTCTTCTTCAGTCAAGTGTAGTCATTCTCACTTCTTATCTTTGATGTTATTTTGGGTTATTGACGGTTAAAGAAGGTAGCACAGGTTTGCTTTTTTGAGTGCTTGTGGTGCAGTGGATGTTGGCTCAGAACAACAAATCGGGGAGCCGAGTTCAAATTCCAGTTGAATCCCTTGCATTAACTTAAGCACAAATTCCCTTGGGAAAGATATTAATCCGTCTCTTCCTTCCATTTTAATAATTAAATAACAGGACAGATTGGGTTCTCTAGCCTTGGTTGGCAACCAGTCTACCACAGAAAGCAATGGCAACCTACTGCGGGATAATCTTCTGCCCAGTCAGTCATGTCTCTTTTGAGACATGATCGCCCAAGCATGTATTACGTATGGCTTTAGGACGATGATGATGATGGCTCTCTACAGAATAATGACTTCTTGGGGAAAGGCAGTATGGTGAAAATTCGGTGAAAACCTGCTAACCAGATTTAGAGAGATCAGTTCATTCTGTTATTTAACCTATACATGAGGGTTGTTCCAAAAGTAATGCTTCTTATTTTGTCATGTTACCCAGTGTTTCTCGACATCTAGGAACAAATTAAAATAGAAAAAAAATTTAAGTAGCATACATTTAAATGTTATGAAATAAAACAATAGATTTTTAAAAATACACACAAAAGTATGAACTTACTTCTTTTCAAGGTTTCTGTTCATATATTTATGCAGCTTATTTAGCATGATACCTGTGCCTGGCGTTATTTTCGTGATTTCTTCAATGTTTGGTCGAATGTGCAAAAAGCAGATCCTCATTTATTCTTCTTTCTTGCTTCTTATTTCAGCACAATTAAGAGGATTACACAGCACATGAGAATCAAGAGTTTAAGATTTTTTTTATTGGATATCAGGTGGGGGATCAATCTAGAACTTTAATAATAACAGTTGGCTTTTGAGAGCTTATTTGAGACTTCTAATGAACAGAAAATTTGGGGATCAGTATAGTACTTAAATAATAGCAAAACTGATCTCTCTAGCTATTTTTCATAAGATCTTCATATTGAACATGAAATGGGGTTCATTTTAATACTTAAATAATAACCAAATTGAGCCTTCTTGGCCATCAAGAATTTATGTTGTTTCTAGTGGATATTAAGTCGTGAGATCTGATTTTACTAATCTTCTCATTTAGATAAGTGTCATATGTAATACACGCTTGGCTGCTCATGTCTAAAAAGACACATGACTGACTGGACAAAAGATTATCCTGCAGTAGATTGCCATTACTTTCTGCAGTAGACTGGTTGCCAGACAAGGCTATAGAACCCAATCTGTCCTGTTATTTAACCCAAAACTGGAAGGAAGAGATGGATTAATACCTTTCCCAAGGGTATTTGCATGTAAGTGAATGCAAAGAATTCAACTGGAATTTGAACTTGGCTCCCCGATTTCTCATTCTGAACCAATATCCACTGCACCACAACACGTCCTAGAATCATATAAGGCTGAAAATAGAATACTGCTGGCATATCTGGGCTGCAGCTACCTAATCACCACTTTCCAGAGAGGCCAAAAGCCTTGACATTGGTGATAAGGTTGTTTTTCACTATATAACCCTTTACCCCATAGATAAAATGTTGCAAGCCTCTCACTACTTTCACCACACTTCCATTGAAAATATTCAAATTAGCTACTTTCCTTAGCTCTCCCAACTCTAACCCACCCAGTTAAAGACTCTGTCACGCAGTGTGCATTGAGACAAACTGCTCATTTCCTTCTTATTTCTTTAGTAAAGAGGAAGTTCTCCTGGGATAGCTTCTTTCCAAGAATTCTTGTTTTGTGGACTCCCGGCAAGGTTGTTTCCCCAATCACTACAATATTGAACCCTTCAAGTCTAGAGGTTAAACGTTAACCTTTTTCTTTTGTATTTCTATAGCAAGAAATAAGTTCCACTTGAACAACTTCTAGAACCCAAAACAGTAATTCCTTTCCCAAGGATATTTGCGCGTAAGTGAATGCAAGGAATTCAACTGGAATTTCAACTTCGCTCCCCATTTTCTCATTCCAAACCAATATCCACTGCACCACAACGCACGACCTATCAAACTGCTTAAATAATAACAAAACAGAACCGTATTGGACATCAAGTGTTTTTAGTAGATATGAATTAGGGATTAGTTTATCCCTTAAATAGTAACCAAATTGGGTCCCCTTGTCCATTATTGGATATTAAGTCGGATATCAGTTTAGCATTCGATTAATAACCAAATTAGTTTCTGTTAGCCATCAAGACTTTGAAAAGTTTCTATCGGATATTAAGTGAGAGATCAGTTATCTCAATTATATCATAACCAAATTGGGTCCTCTTGGCCATTATTGGATATTAAGTTGGATATCAGTTTAGCATTCGATTAAAAACCAAATTCGATTCTCTTAGCCATTAAGAGTTTGAAATGTTTCTATTGGATATTAAGTGAGAGATCAGTTATCTCCCTTATATCATAACCAAATTGTGTCCTCTTGGCCATTACTGGATATTAAGTCAAATATCAGTTTAGCATTTGATTAATAACCAAATTGGTTTATGTTAGCCAACAAGAGGTTGAAAAGTTTCTATCGGATATTAAGTGAGAGATCAGTTTTCTCACTTAAATAATAACTAAATTGTGTCCTTTTGGCCATTGTTGGCTATTCAGTCAGATATCAGTTTAGCATTTGATTATTAACCAAATTGGATTCTCTTGGCCATCAAGAGTTTGAAAAGTTTCTATTGGATATTAAGTGAGAGATCAGTTTTCTCCATTAAATAATAACCAAATTGGGTTGTCTGGGCCATTATTGGATATTAAGTTGGATATCAGTTTAGCATTCGATTAATAAGCAAATTGGTTTCTGTTAGCCATCTAGAGTTTGAAATGTTTCTATCGGATATTAAATGAGAGATCAGTTTTCTCCCTTCAATAATAACCAAATTTGGGTCCTCTTGGCCATTATTGGATATTAAGTCAAATATCAGTTTAGCATTCGATTAATAACCAAATTGCTTTCTCTGAGCCATAAAGAGTTTGAAACGTTTCTATCAGATATTAAGTGAGAAATCAGTTTTCTCCATTAAATAATCACCAAATTGTGTCTTCTTGGACATTATTGGATATTATGTCGGATATCAGTTTAGCATTTGATTAATAACCAAATTGCTTTCTCTGAGCCATAAAGAGTTTGAAAAGTTTCTATCGGATATTAAATGAGAGATCAGTTTTCACCTTTAAATAATAACCAAATTGTGTCCTCTTGGCCATTATTGGCTATTAAGTCGGATATCAGTTTAGCATTTGATTAATAACCAAATTGGATTCTCTTAGCCACCTTCAGTTTGAAAAGTTTCTATCAGATATTAAGTGAGAGATCAGTTTTCTCTCTTAAATGATAACCAAATTTGGTCCTCTTGGCCATTATTGGATTTTATGTTGGGTATCAATTTAGCATTCAATTAATAACCAAATTGGATTCTCTTAGCCATCCAGAGTTTGAAAAGTTTCTATCGGATATTAAATGAAAGATCAGTTTTCACCCTTAGATAATAACCAAATTGTGTCCTCAGGGCCATTATTGGCTAGTAAGTTGGATATCAGTTTAGCATTTGATTAATAACCAAATTGGTTTCTATTAGACATCAAGATTTTGAAAAGTTTCTATCAGATATTAAGTGAGAGATCAGTTTTCTCTCTTAAATAATAGCCAAATTGGGTCCTCTTGGCCATTATCGGATATTGTCGGATATCAGTTTAGCATTCAATTAATAATGAAATTGGATTCTCTTAGCCATCTAGAGTTTGAAAAGTTTCTATCGGATATTAAGTGAGAGATCAGTTTATCCCTTAAATAATAACCAAACAGGGCACTCTTGGCCATTAAGAGTTTGTGTCTATTGGACATGAAATGAATGGTCACTTTAATTTTTGAATAATAACAAAACTTAATCTTTTTATCAACCTTCTGTATCGGAAGTTTTCCATTGGTTTAGAATTTCAGAAATTTTTGCCAGCAATATTGATGAATTTTTCATATCAAATAAAGTTTGGTAGTGAATCTGGAAAATCCAGATTATTCCCATATTCCAGAAATCAGTTGAGTCAATTAATTGCCATTATGTGTATACACATCCACTCCAGAACTGCAAAACCTGAACTGAGAAAAAAAAAAATAGCACGAACACAATGAAGACAAAGAATTTAAATAAATAACAACACACCAAATTTCTAGACGATGAGATTTTATTTCTTAGTGTTTACATTGATAAATATTTGAATTTATTTTATTTTTTCCAGTTTTTATAAATAGCAACATTCTTTCAACCAAAAAAAAATAAATAAATAAATAGCGGGGGAGTAAGAGAAAAGAAAAACCCCTCGAAAGACATTTTAAGAATGTGTTTTACATTTTGCTCTTTTCTCTCTCTTAAGCAAAATGAAATTTGATTTTCTTTTTGAGTTTGAAATTAAAAATTGTTTTTTATTTTTGCATCATTGTTTTGTCATCCATTCATGCTTTGTCTTTTAGATATTAAGGTTTTTTTTCTTAAAGAAAATTTGCAGCAGTAAGTTTTCATAAGAAAAAAAAGTTTAAATTGAAAAAAAAATAATCTTAAATAATAACAAAAAAAAAAAAACACCAAATAATTATTAGTTTTATATTTCAAAAGTTATTTAAAACTATTTTTCATCATATATGAAAGACGGGAGCGAAAATTTTCTGAAAAACCAACTTGCTTCCCAAAATCAGATTTCTGCACTATTGGTCATTGAAATACTGATTTTTGGAGAAGATAACTGGTTTTAGAATTTGACAGCACCCCCTTTACTGTATAAATTCATTATTATTTTTTTGTATATTTTTGCAATTATTTTATTTTTAATTTTTTTAATTTTTTACCGCCTATCTGCATATTCTGATATTTAGGATGGAAAAAAAAGGTTTTAATTTGCTATAAGGAATTTTCATGTCATCCTTTTAGAAAAAAAGCAAGGGTTGGAGGTCTGTTGGGGGTGAGTTGCATGGAAGTTATTTTTTTATTTAATTTTCTTTTAAAGAAATAAAATTCTGAGCTCACACAAGAAGATTCAGTAGTCTGAGAAGCAAAGCAATTTTAAAAATGGGCTTCTGCAAAATTAAATGTAGCAAAGTGACCTGAAACCAAATCTTTGGCATGCATCTTGTAAACTCTCAATGGATAACCTATGTACTGCATCTTAAGCAATAATGGATGATTGCAATCTTGTCCCACCTTGGTTGCCTTGAATGGGTGGTTGCAAGGCAAGATATCCTAAAAAATGTATCTGGTCATGGTTCTACAAAATGGATGGTTGCAGGGCAAGATAACCTAATAAAACCCATCCCACCTTAGTTGCCCTAAATGGAAGGTTACAGAGCAAGATAGCTTAACCCTCTAGGGCCATTCGTATCATATTTGATACAGTATTTCCCTATAAGGAAACATTTGGTATTTCCCTATAAGGAAACATTTGGTATTCATTGACTGAGCAGTCAGTACTGCTTTCATTTGAAATTTATAAAATATTTCTCTTAAAAAATTTTTCAGGAAAATATTTCTTTCAAGGCTTGTTTTCATACTGTATCAAATATGATACGAATGGCCCTAGAGGGTTAAGGCTTCTACTGGGCATAAAGTGGGGGATCAGTTCTATATTGTTATGAAGTAATAAACAGATCCCCCACTAATTACTACTTAACCCTCTAGGGCCATTCGTATCATATTTGATACAGTATTTCCCTATAAGGAAACATTTGGTATTTCCCTATAAGGAAACATTTGGTATTCATTGACTGAGCAGTCAGTACTGCTTTCATTTGAAATTTATAAAATATTTCTCTTAAAAAATTTTTCAGGAAAATATTTCTTTCAAGGCTTGTTTTCATACTGTATCAAATATGATACGAATGGCCCTAGAGGGTTAATAAAACCCAATCTCACATTGGTTGCTTGAAATGGATGGTTGCAAAGCATGATAGCCTGATCAAACCTATTTGACTATGGTTCTCCTAAATACATTCTTGCAGGGTCAGATAGTCTAATAGAACCTATCCCACCTTGGTTACCCTACCAAGATCATAGTCAAGTTTCCACTATTATTTAGGACAGTTTGAATTTAGAGTTGATCTTCTAGACAAACTAGAAGGAGCAGTATATGCTAGTGAAACTTGAATCTGGATTGATGTTTCAATGTGTCACCATCTTGTATCTCTATCTAAATTATAATATTATCATGAACAGAAATAATCTTATTTAATAGAGTTGTAATGTAGTGCAGACATAGCAGTTGGTGATCCTAAGGTAAGGTAGCCTTTTTTAACCCAATCAACTTCTGGCTGGTTTTTAATGCGCAATTGTTCCTCTTTGAGGCTGGTTGCCCTACCAAGACTAAATGGTTCAGTCTTCTCTATTATTTCTATAAAAGACAAGACATTACTATTCTGTGGCTATTTCCATGGCAAAAGTTCTAATGAGCCACATTCTCCAGTTCAAGCCTTTATAGCTAGGACCCACCATGCTACATACACAGGATCAAATCACCCACATTCCCTTTGCATTCCATCGTTAATAAGAAAGTTCTATTCAGCTTCTTCCCAAGAAGAGTGGGAAACAGACTCCCGAGAGGATGCTTCCTTGTTCACTATACACTCTTTACCTCTTCAACTGTTATATATTCCACATATCCTCATAGTCTATACATAAATTACTCTATACTTAACTTCATTCAGTAACAGCCTATGTTGAGGAGGTCTTGGGCTTTGAATTGGGTAAAAATTTAGTTAAAAAAGAAAAAGCTAAAGGAAGAAAAAGATGGATTCATGCCTTTTCCAAATTGAATGCAGTTTTACTCAGTTTAAATGTTTACCCCTTGTAATATTTTATTCCAAGAGCTGTTTGAACTATTGAACTTATTCTTCCATCAAAATTGCCAGTGCAAGGGAGATAACTTTCTTGCAGCCAAATTTTACAGATGTTATAGCACTTTGAATATTTCATACATAAAAAAAATTGCTTATGTATATGAAATTGCTAGTAGTCAATAATAGTATTCCCCAGGTGGCGAAACTGCAGATCTTTTTTTCATCTCAACAGTTTATTCAGACTAACAAATTCATTCTTTGTGTTGCAAAAGTTGTTAGTGCCACCTATTTTAGAGCCTTCTTAAGAAGAGTGGGAAACAGACTCCCGAGAGGATGCTTCCTTGATTCAGACTAACAAATTCATTCTTTGTGTTGCAAAAGTTGTTAGTGCCACCTATTTTAGAGCCTTCTTAAGAAGAGTGAGAAACAGACTCCCGAGAGGATGCTTCCTTGATTCAGACTAACAAATTCATTCTTTGTGTTGCAAAAGTTGTTAGTGCCACCTATTTTAGTGCCTTCTTAAGAAGAGTGGGAAACAGACTCCCGAGAGGATGCTTCCTTGATTCAGACTAACAAATTCATTCTTTGTGTTGCAAAAGTTGTTAGTGCCACTTATTTTAGAGCCTTCTTAAGAAGAGTGAGAAACAGACTCCCGAGAGGATGCTTCCTTGATTCAGACTAACAAATTCATTCTTTGTGTTGCAAAAGTTGTTAGTGCCACCTATTTTAGAGCCTTCCCAAGAAGAGTGGGAAACAGACTCCCGAGAGGATGCTTCCTTGATCACTATACACCTTCTTAAGGTGTATAACATATAAGGAGAGACTGAGTCCCAAGTGTGGGTTCCAAAAAATACAGCAAGCAGAAAATGAAAGTTAACATATTAATCATTCCCATTAATCCATGCCCCCACCAGTTTCATATTGTGTATTGGGCTAGAATTTCCTATCTTATTTCAACCTCATTTCAGGTAGTGTACCCATTAAAAATAACATTTAGAATTATAAGTTACTGTTATGGTCCCCTATCTATAGGAATGGATTCTTCTTCCGTCAATAAATACTAACCTGAAAGACTTCCTGAGAGGCAGCTGTGAGGCAGTTTAGAGACAGTTATAAGCCTGTAATGAGGCAGTTGAGACACAGTGCAACTATACTCTCTGGACTTACACTTCTATGTGTTGACTACTAACACTTTACTTTGTATATATGTTTTGTTATTCTAATACACTTGTTGAAACTATCTTCTTGTTTCGGCATCTTACTTCCAGGCCCAAACAGGCCACAACAAATTGGCGAGAAATATTCGCCACAACAGTTACTATATAGGTTATTTTTAGTGGGTACATATTTGAATAGTAACAAGAAACACTTTCAGATAAAAAAAATATCCTTAAAAAAGTTAATGTTGTTTATAGTTTTGGATACAATACGAAAACTAACAAATATGAATTTGCAAAGATACCAATGAGAAACATACTTTTGTTAAATTTTGCTCTGTCAGGCTGGCTCCATGACTGAACTGGTATAGGCATACTTTGTTTCAAAAGGGGTTTTTTTGGAGGAAAAAAGGGATGTGAGTTTGATTCCTGCCAGAGCACGGTTTTCTTTAGTAGGACTACTTCATTTAGGTTTATAATTAATTTCACTGTCCAATAAAATAAATTAAAAATGTGTACCATAAAAAATTCATTAATCTTTTAGAAATATATATACTTGTCATCTTAAGCCATATCAATAATCCTAATTTTCTTAATAAAAAAAGTGATTTAATGACCACATGCTGTCATTGAAAAAAATACTTACTTAAATTCTTAGACCCTAATTGATATAGATTCCTCTATACGTTTCTCCTTTTCTTTCTTTCATTCTTTCTTTCTTTCTTTCTTTCTTTCTTTCTTTCCCACCACCTTGTAATATTACATTTAACAACTATGAAATAAACCCTTTTTATTTTAACTCCCTATATTTTTTAATATTTAATTTTTAAATTTTAATTCTAAATTTTACTTTTTAATACTATTTTTATTTTTATTTTTATTTTTATTTAATTTAATTTAATTTAATTTTTTTTTATCTACATGCAATATTTGAATATTTAAATTTTTACATTATATGATTTATGCTCCTTTGATATCTTCTCCCAGCATTTTGTTATTTTTAATATTTTTTATTTTAATTTTAAATTTTGAATTTAAATTTTAAATTTTTATCTTCATGTAACCTTAAAATATCTAAATTATCTTGTTATTAAAAAATCAGTAACTTTATAAGATTTAATTCCCATAAACATCGAGTGAATTTAGATTTAAATCTATTAAACTATCAGTTTGAATCATGCATCTGATTATTGCATACTCCAAGTTGTATCATAGATATAGATTGATATGTATATATATATATATATATATATATATAGAAAAAAATTGGGTTTTGTTTAAACTGTAAATTTATTGTTGTTATTGTTATTAATATTACTTGCTTTTTGTATGTTATATTCAGTCAGTTAAGTGCCATACGTGATACACGTTTGAGCGATCATGTCTCTCTCGAGACATGACTGACTGGGCAGAAGATTATCCCGCAGTAGGTTGCCATTGCTTTCTGCGGTAGACTGGTTGCCGGCCAAGGCTATAGAACCCAATCTGTCCTGTTATTTAACCCATAACTGGAGGGAAGAGACGGATTAATTCCTTTCCCAAGGGTATTTGCGCGTAAGTGAATGCAATGAATTACAACTGGAATTCGAACTCGGCTCCCCGATTTCTCGTTCCGAGCCGATATCCACTGGACCACAACGCACATCCCAATGTTATATTAATGTTATATTAAGTGTCAATAATGGTATTTGTGTCGCTGCATGTGTTTCAAGTCCAATGTTGACTCTCTTCAGGCGAATAAACTTTTGACTTAATATATTAAGATTTGTTTGTTTATCTGATGGCCAAAATATCATGTATATATAGATAAGTGGTGAGCAGGTCAGAAAGTTCATAGGCGTGCATGTTTGTTTGTTTGTTGTTTCTTTTTACACACTCCATTTCTTCCATTTTGGAAATCAGTCATCTTTCATTGGCCAGAAAAATGTTTTACACTGACTTGTGAAATTTAATTTCTTCTTTATACTTCAAAATTCTTTTCAGTGATTTTGATTCAGTTCTAACTCAACAGGTCATCTAGTTCTTTTTGTTGTTTTTGAAATACTTCTTTTTGCAATGGATCGAATTTTTTTTTTTTGCGCATTTGAATTTAGTGTGTCTGTCTTAGGTTTTCATGTTGTTTTGTTGAGGGAAGGTTTGAATTTTTTTATAAATATTTCTTCCTGCATTATGAGTGTTTCATAATCTGCATTTTGGCAGATAAGCATTACTCTGAATTTACCATTACTACATTTGTGTAAATGTTGGAAAATATACAATTTCCTGTTATTGGCTAGTTTAATGTTACTTCTGTGCAGGGCTACTCTTTTATTCAGGCTTTGTGTCAGCCCCCACCTCACATATATTTTTGTGTATTCATTGCATTTTAGAGCAAAAATAAATTACATTTTTAGAGTTGCAGCTCAGATTTGTTTTTATTTTGAATATAGATGTGCTTTCAAACTTGAAGTGGTTTCTTTCTATTATTATGTAGTATAAATATACACATGCATATACACACAGGTACAGGCACATACATAAATATTCTTCTGGTGTTAATAAAACAGTGCTCAATATGATATAACAGAGCTATTAAGATATATTTGTAAATATGCATATCATATAGGATAATATATCAAACTCAGACTCGTTAATGAGTCTGAGTCTGATGCCCTATGCAATCACGGTGTGCTTATTATGAACTGACCATTCAGGTGCATATTATGCACTGACCATTCAGGTGCATATTATAAACTGACCTTTCAGGTGCATATTATGAACTGACCATTCAGGTGCATATTATGAACTGACCATTCAGGTGCATATTATAAACTGACCATTCAGGTGCATATTATGCACTGACCATTCAGGTGCATATTATGAACTGACCATTCAGGTGCATATTATAAACTGACCTTTCAGGTGCTTATTATGAACTGACCATTCAGGTGCATATTATGAACTGACCATTCAGGTGCATATTATGAACTGACCATTCAGGTGCATATAATGAATTGACACATTAAATAAACATAAATCTAACCTGCAAAATATCAGTAACACCAATATAAATAATAGTAAGGTGTATGGGTAGGTATTTGAAGGCTATCACAATGCATTTAGTAAAATAAAAGAAGGTACCTATTTATTATTCATTAATATTTCGGGATCAGAATCTCATCTTCAGAATGATAAGAGAGGTTGATTTCACATCTGCTGGTAGACCGTTCCTTTAAACGAATGGTCGTCTTTTACTGCTACTGCTGTCATTAATTGTAGTGAGTATATGTGTGTGTACCTGTAAGTGTGTTAGTGCATGTATGTGTGTGTTTATGGTTGATACAAGTGTGCACAATAGTAGGATTTGGCTTTTTTGCATCTTTGTTAAAGTGATAGTGGGCGCTGTTTTACAATTAGATGATATATCTATCTGCTTTAATTTATGGTTAAATATATGTATGCTGGCCAGTTGCGGAGGTTTGGCATTTTTGTATCTCTGTCAAAATGGTAGTAAGCACCGTTTATGATCTGATATTATGGCTATCTTCTTTAATTGGAGACGTGTTTATTGCTACATTTTTTCCCATTCCTTTGTGTGTGAGTGTGTCATGTGTGTGTGTTTATGTGCATATACTTCTTGTATTTTTTTCACTTCTGTGTTCATTCTATATATACATATACCTACATACCTTTTCCTTGTATCATGTGTGCATGTGTGTGTGCATATAGATATGTGTGTGTGTGTGTGTGTAATAGTAAGTATACTAAAATTAATTGTGACTGCCAAAAAATAAGATCTACCTACTAAACAGCCATTGTATGACAGAAAGTATAATTTACATAACTACCATCTATCCATAAATGGTGTTGTTAAATTTTATTTTGGCTCAACTGAAAACAAAAGAAAACACCGTTTCTACAATCATCTAAAGCCTTTAAGCTATAGTAAATACAGTCAGAGCACTGCCCTCTCAAAATATTTCTGGCAATTAAAATACAAAAATCTAATACTTATGTATATATACACAGTGTTTTTGGCCATCTGAAAGACAAACGGATCTTGATATGTAAAGTGACAAATTTATTCACCTGAAGTGAGTCAACTTTGGACTCAAAGCACATCTAGCAACACAAATACCATTATGAACACTAAATGTTTTATACAAAAGCAAGTAATATTAATTATAATTAAAACAATAAATCTACATTATAGTTTAAACAAAACATTCATGGCTTTTCAGACATTTTTCATCTATACCAATTTCTCTTAATGGAGCAACCCCTATTTGTGTTTCCAATATAAAAAATATATATATATATATATATATATATATATATATATATATATATATAGTGTATTGAGGCAGCAGATAATTTTCCAAACATATACTGTTAAATATAACAGACAATGAATGTCTATTATGTTTAATTATGAGCCGTTCTAAACATTGTATTTTGGCTTTAATTTCAGGTGAAAATAAAGAAAAATTATAAAGCATTTAGACATTTTTTTATTATGCTGGTTCTAAGCTTTTGGCTCACATGAGCCATCTTCAGAGAGCTTACAGGAACATTAACATAAAGACATTTACCATCAAAGATGATTTTATCTTGTGTTGACATAAAGCATTGCTATGCAACGATAACAGTCACCGAATAGCAGACACAGTTTGTAATTTTGTAATGCAGTTCTATGACGGCACACCACATGAGAGATCAAATTGTTAACAGAACCATATGTCTGTTATACTTAACAGTATACATATATATATATATATATATAGAGAGAGAGAGAGAGAGATAACTGTTTTCTATACATTAGAAATATTTTTGTAGTAAAGATGTTGCCTAAAAAGAAAAATCGTTTAAAGGATTACAGGGTTAAGATTGCCTAACTGAACCCATCCAACATTGGTTGCCCTAAATGGATGGTTGCAGACCAAGAAAGACTTATAAAACTAATCTTAGTTGCCATAGTTGCAGGTTATTTTAAATGGATGGTTGTAAGGTAAGATAACTTAATAGAACCCATCCAACCTTGGATTATCTAGCCCTGCAACTATCCATTTAGGGTAACTAAGGTTAGATAAGTTTTATTAGACTATCTTCCCCTGCAACTGTCTATGTAAGGAAACGAGGGTGGAATGGGTTTTATTAAGATATCTTGCCCAGCAATTATCCATTCAGGGCAGCTAAGGTGAGATGGTTTCTGTTAGGCTATGTTAACCCCATATTTTTTTTGCTTTTAATGGTTTTTATTTTTAGCTGACATTTTTTATTAAAGCAAAGAAAAAAGAAATCTAAAACACACTGAGATCAATAGCAAATGCCTGACAAGCTACCTTCCCCAGTTCAGACTTTTAAAGCTAAGACCAACCCATCTGCATCCACAGGGTTGAATCGTCCACATTCCCTTTGCATCCAGTGATGCTTCCTATCATATTTTGACCCTATTTTAGCTGAAATTGAAATTGAATCTTAGTCTCCTTCTACATATTTCTCTTTGGACTTCACAAACATAACACGTCCCTTCCATTTTTAAAAACAGTTTGCATAAATCATTTTAGGGATTATCATCAACTGCTTTACTGAATCCTCCATGCCTTGTTTTTTGTATATTTATAATTAAATTCTACCCTGATGTAAATAATATTACCCTTGATTTTTAATGGCTTGTGGGTATGACAATAAACTACATCCAAGAGCAAGGTCTCTGATCAGGAAGTTTCAAGGATTGTGGAACCACCTCTTAACTGCTGTTGTTCCCAGGTTCACTCTGACCCAAGGTGGTAGCACCGGTTAGGGTCCCAGCTATGGGTAAATAATTAACCTCCAAACTTAGGTAATTTAAGAGGAAAAGAAAATGTTAGGCTTAGTCTTTAGCTTTGGTTAGCAATTTGTCTAAGAAAAGGAAATCTCTGAAATAAAATCCACTACACCTACTCTGTAGGTGTAGTGGATTTAGAGGCTGAACTCTCTAAACTTGGTAAGCAATCTTCCTAAAGTGGGTGTCTCGATAAAAGCCTTGAGATTCTAGTCTCCTAAACTGGTTGGTGTCAGTAAGGGCATACAGCTGTAAAACTTGCTCCATTATTTCATGATGGTTCAGTTACAGAGGCATCAAGAAAACCCCGTCCAACCCATGCTCACATAGAAATGGATGTTAAATGAATGATGATGATGTGCGGTATCAAAAAGCAACTGAAGAAGTGCTGTGCAAAGATAGCCAGAAATCAAAAAGAAAAAAAAAACTTTATTCTAATAAAACTGACAGGATGATGTGTTGTTTTGCCATTAAACACACGCACACACCCTTCACTGATCTTGTCATTGTAAATATCAATGTTTACACAGTACAAAGGCTCACTCATGGGTGTCTTATTGCTGACCAAGAAACCCAAGAGTATCTGTTCATACATGCACATTAAGGTGCTTTCTCACTAGATACCCAGTTACATGAACGCCTTGCAAAATGTTCTCTAGATATTCAAAATGCCGATTTAAATCAAAGGCACCAAACCAGTTCTTCTAAATATTTAAAATACCAAAATACCCAGCTGACTGTTTAGACATTTCAATTGCTAATTTATACCAATATTTCCTATTCAGTCATACAGATGTTCAAAATGCCAATTTACATCAAGACTGCCCAATCTAAGTATACAAAATACCAATTTCCATCAAAGCTGCCCAACTGTCTCCCTAGATATTCAAATTGCCAGTTTACATTAAGGCCATCCAGCCAGCTGTCTTAATATTCAAAGTACCAATTTGCATCCTGGCCACTCTGCCAGTTTTCTAGATATTTTCTAGGTATTCTAGATATTTCTAGATATTTTCTAGATATTCAAAATGACTGAAAAAGTTCCAGACAGGTCTCTTATTGCAGGTGTTTAAAGTTTAATTGATGAAACAGAGCGTAAAGAAACTTCGAAAGTGCAAATAAATTGCCTTTTTAAATACAAGCAAAATGGAACAAAGTAAAAAGACAATTGATGAAAGGATATTCTTAGCTTCTCAGGTGTGCAAAGAACTTTTAAAAAAAGATGACATTTATTTACAGAAACTAAAAGTATAGTCACTATCTGCAAAGAAGCGTAATCATGAAGCACCGGTTTTTCAGCAGATGGTAATTGTTCTGCTGCCAAGTAAGGGAGGCAAAAACTAAAAAAAAAAGCCACATTTAAGATAATAGAAATTTCTGAGAGTATATTTATATGCAGAGACGTTTAATTGATAAGTAAGTTAATTTAAAATTTTTAGAATGGTTAAATACTCTAAGTAATAAAAAGTAATTGGTATTTTGAATATCTAGAGAGACAGGCAACTTTGAGGCAAATTGATGACCGATATATATATATATATATATATATATATATATATATGCTATTTATTCTAAATTATATTTTAGAACATGTACAAATTTTATAGTGGATATATATATATATATAAAATTTGTACATGTTCTAAAATATAATTTAGAATAAATATTCACAGCTCTATATTTTATATATCCATCACTGTTTTAAATTAATGTTTTGGATGTTGTTAAAAAAATTTTTTTTCTTCGTTCCTTATTCACTTGAATATATAGATATATATACATGCACATGGCTGAGTGGTTAGAATGCTAGCTTTCTGACCATAAAGCCTGGGTTTGAATCTTACCATGGTCGATTTGTCAGGTAGGTGACTTCTTGATATTATTGGTCTGAAGTGGGTGATTCTAGCATGCAGCACCTTTGGAAAGTGTCTGAAAACCATACCACAGGTTGACTCAAGCCTTGTGAGGGAAATTAAGTAGACGACTTTCTTTGAGGTGATGTCTAGCACATCTGGTCTGGTACTTACCATCTACCAACCCCAAATTTGATTTGCCTCTTACCTAAATACATTTAGAGATTCTTGATAAAACTTAAAGGAGAATCTTCAATGTTATTGGTATCTCAGCTTCAGTCAAATTCTCGTTCCCTTAACATATCTTCCTTGTGCTATTTTTATAAATACTTTGTGGGCAGAGAACAGGCAAGCCAAATTTGGGGTCAGTGGATGGGAAAGCTATTAAATTTGTGCTAAGTTGCTTACAGCATATCACATTGAATACACCAGTTCTCGTTCGATCACCAAAGTTAAGCAACTCTGAGCCTGGTCAGTACTTAGATGGGTGACCACTTGGGAATACCAGGCACTGTAAGCATTCAGTGATGGATGTGCATTGTGGTGCAGTAGATATCGTCTTGGAAAGAGAAATCGGTGAGCTGAGTTCGAATTCTAGTTGAGTACCCTGCATTCACTTCAGCACTGGTACCCTTCAGAAAGGTATTAATCCGTCACTTCCCTACAATTATGGGTTAAATAATAGGATGGGGCCTGGAGGCAACCCATCTAGTGTTGGTGTCACAATAAAAACAACCTTGGTAGCCCTGGCAAAGCATCAAGTATTCAGCTATTTGACAAGATTATGAATTTTGCTATAAACTGTGCCAGGGTTCCAAATGCACAGGGAATACTGGAGGAGTAGTGGGTTCTATCTCGGCCAAGCTAAGGAACAAGCAGAGTTATATGTTAATTATGATACCAAATTACATCAAGGCCACCCAACTGGTTGTCTAAATATTCGAAATGCCAACTACATCAAGGCTGACAAACATTGGTTCTTAAATGTATCACAAATCTTTCCCCATGCCTAAAACAGCACAGGTTCACTTTCTAATGCACCTGGACTCTTTTATGGTCTGATGTGTAAGATCTTCTCCAGTATCATACTAGACTAACACATTTCTTGTTGCTAGATCAACAAAACCAGGTTCCTAATATGTTACTTTTCATGTCTTTTTGCGTTTTAATGAGAATTTTTGTTTATTATTACTTTTTGTCATTTAAGTATAAAAAAGTCGGAAACTGAAATATCACATGAATATTAGATAGAATTAAATAGAACATGAAAATAAATATAAATAAAATTTTCTTTTTACAATATTTCAAATATATCAGTGATATTTATCTCTTTTCACAAATGGACTGGCACAAATAATAAATAATTTATCAAATATTAACTCAATGAATAGTGTCTCAGACAGTGAAAGTGAAAGTGAAAGTAAAATCTTGAATTGAAATATGTAAATTCTTCAGAATAAAAGCAATTAAGAAGAATATTGTGAATCATATACAAATGATTTGTAGATATTCTGCCAATGAAAAGCAAAAAAATAATTAATAAGCTTCTGTGTGAATTATTAACATGTGGACTATTGTCCTCATCTATGCCTATATCCTGGAGTGGACTTCTTTTTTCTTTCATTTACTTGAATGATTTGAAAGAATTCCACCAGTTCTCTTATATTTATAAATAAATAATATCTCACCAACATGACAAATGGCTAAAAGTTTGGTCCTATATGCAAAGTGTCTCCAATAATAGTTCATAATTATTCCACAAGAAATGGAATATTATTTGTTTAATTACTAATGATATGAAAAGTGATTATTTCCCTTTGGTTGAGATGGCAGTATGGGGTCATTTGACTGCCACTTAATGATGTCATTTCATAGAGTGTAAAAAGTGGTCAGTCTGTCAGTTAGCTTCCAGGAGTCAAACTGATTATTTGTTATTTTTAGTGCAGGCCAATACTAAATCTGCTCTGCCCACGCAAGCTGCCAAAGAGTCTGCTCATGTCACACCATATTGCCTTTGGGAATATATGCTCACCATATATAGAAACTAACTCTTACTTGCTGTTTCTTGTTTGAGAAATATCTCATCGCCAGTGGCATAGAAGGTAAATTTTTTTAACAAATTAATATATGTGCTTGCTTAAATTTTTTCACACACACGCACACACACACACACACACACACACACACACACACACACATAGATATATATACATGTATATAAAATAACAAATGTATCAGTGATATTATCACTGTATTTGTTTCTTTTCATCAATGAACAGACAAAAATAAATTAATAAATAATTTATTAAATATTGAATAAATAAATAGTGTCTCAGATAGTGAAAGTGAAAGTGGAAACTTAAATCAAAATATGCAAATTCTTCAAAATAAAAGCCGTTAAGAAGCATATTGTGAATCATGAAGAAATAATTTGTAGATGCTTTGCCAATGAAGAGTGAAAATAATTAATAAGCTTCTGTGTGAATTATTAACATGCAGTCTATTGTCCTTATCTTTGTTGTTATTATCACAATGCCCAGGGTGGAAAGTTTTTTTTTTTCCATTTGAAAGCATCCTACTAGTTCTCTTATGTTTTAATCTCACCAATATGACAATCGTCCAAAGTCTTGACCTGATACACAGTGTCTTCAGTAATACTTTGTAATTATTCTACAAGAAATAGAAAGTTATTTGTTTAATTTGTAGGGAAGCCAAAGGACAATTATCTCCCTTTCTTTGGTTAAGCTAAATGTAAGTGGGTCATTTGACATATGCTTATTGATGTCACTGTATAGATTAACAAAAGTGGTCAGTTCATTAGTTAGAGTCTCAGAGTCAAATCGAGTGCTTGCTATATTTTTTCTCATCCTCACAATATATAAGAACTATTTCTGGTTTGTAGTCTCCATATGACTTGCAGTTTCTTGTTTGAGATATATGTCTCACTTATGATATACAATATAATAATCTGTACTACTTGAATTCCCTTTGGGAAATATAAATGTAGCCTCTCCAGAAAAGCAGTTTGGATTCACGTTGGGACTTATTATAACTAAGACTTTATATTTCTTATCACTTGTTGTATACATGTTATAGTTTTTCTGTATCTATTAATATGAACTCTCCCATTGATTTTGACATATGAGAGTCTAACTAATTTAGACTGCCACACAAAGAATTGTTTTGAGTGTTGAAGGCTTGTGTAGCACCATCCACACATTTTGGAACTGCTGATAACAAACAATCAGTGCAGAAGTCTGCCACAGATCGCATGAACAACAGACCTCAGTTATTTAACCCATAACTGGAGGTAAGGGAAAGATTAATGCCTTTCCCAAGAGTACCAATGCAATGTGTTCAACTAGAATTGGAACTCGGCTCACCGATTTCCCCCTCTGAGCCGACATCTACTGCACCACAATGCATATCCGTCAATAATGCTTACAGCTTCTGGTATTCCCAAGCGGTCACCCATCTAAGTACTGACCAGGCTCAATGTTGCTTAACTTTGGTGATCGAGTGATGTATAAAGCTCTCTTTGAGAACAAAGAATGCTTAACATTTCTTTTCTTTCAACTATTATTTTGTTACTATATCATGGATATGATAACACTCATAATGGGAGAAATAAGAACTGCAAGAATATTCTTTTCTTGTATAGCACTCTCTTTAACTGCTGCCTTATTTGATGTGATATAATATGAACCTTCATTCAGCCAAATAAGTGATTAATAATTATTGCACTAATAAATTAATAAACCAATATTAAAATGAAAGATGAATTAATATTAAAATTATAAAGATAATAATTCATAAATTTAATCTATGAATTTCTTTCCCCTTTTTATGTGTTTATTTCTTTCTTTTTTTAACTTTTTTCTTTTTCTTTTCTCATTAACTGCTGCCTTATTTGATGTGATTTAATATTAACCTTCATTAAGCCAAATATTAAATAAGTGATTAATAATTATTGCACTAATAAATTAATAAACCATTATTAAAATGAAAGATAAATTAATATTAAAATTATAAAGATAATAATTCATAAATTTAATCAATGAATTTCTTCTCCCGCTCTTTATGTGTTTATTTTCTTTTCTTTAACTTTTTTTTCTTTTTCTTTTCTCATTAACTGCTGACTTATTTGATGTGATTTAATATTAACCTTCATAAAGCTAATTATTAAATAAGTGATGAATAATTATTGCACTAATGAATGAATAAACCAGTCTTAAAATGAAAACTAAATTAATACTGAAATTATAAAAATCAATTAATATTAAAATTATAAAGATAATAATTCATAAATTTAATCAATGAATTTCTTTTCCCCCTCTTTACATGTTTATTACCTTTTCTTTCTTGCAATGTTTATTTCTTCTTTATTTTTCTCTTTCGTCCTTTGTTCTTTCTAAAGAAATAATTCTTTGCTCCTTCTCTCTTTCCTTCTTTCTTCTTTACTCTCTCTTTCTTCCACTTCTTCTATCTTCATCTCTTTATTTTCTATTTCCTTTTCATCACTTTTCCCTTTTTAAGTTTGCACTACTCTTTCTTTCTTTCTTTCTTTCTTTCTTTTACTCTTCTGTTTCTTTTGTGTACCCCATTGTATTTCTTTTTCTTTCTTTCTTTTTTTCTTTCTTTCTTTCTTTCTTTCTTTCTTTCTTTTATCCTTCTGTTTCTTTTTTGTATCCTGTGGTATTTCTTTCTTTCTTTCTTTCTTTCTTTCTTTCTTTATCCTTCTGTTTCTTTTTTGTATCCTGTGGTATTTCTTTCTTTCTTTCTTTCTTTTTTCCTTTCTTTCTTTCTTTCTTCCTTTCTTTCTTTTATCCTTCTGTTTCTTTTTTGTATCCCGTGGTATTTCTTTTTCTTTCTTTCTTTCTTTCTTTCTTTCTTTCTTTCTTTCTGATCATTTATTTTCTTTTTTATATTTATTTATTTAATTTTCTTTATTCATTTATTTCTAATTTTATTTACTTCTTTGCTTCTTCAAGTTTTTCTTTTTTATCTGTTTCATTCTTTTTTCTTTCTTTTTCTTTCTTTATTTTTCATTCTTTTTCTTTTTTATTCTTTTTTCTTTATTTCTTATTCTATTTTTCTTTCCTTATTTTCTTATTGTTGATCTATTTTGCACTCTTTTAATAGTCTGATGTTCCTTATTTTGCTGTTTATAAGTCATTTTTCTATAAAACGCCTCCTTAAAACCAACCTGCATCCTATAGAGCTCAGGGCCGTGCATTCTGCCTCTGGTTTCATCTGATAGTGAGCCCCGTATCTAATATAAAAAATACTACTCCATCCTGGTTCATCGTGATTTCAAGCTGCACTGAGTTTAGGTTCTCAGTGTATTATTCAATCTAACTTCTTATTACATTCTAAATAGTAACTTCAAATTTGGTACTTTTTCTCGGTCTGTGATTAATTTGTTATGATTAGACAAGGTTTTAATGTTGAAATATATATGTAGTAAACAAAACAAGACCTAGATTTGAAAATTGAAATGCTAAGCACTGACTCATTGATTTTGTTAAAAATAAATGAATTTACTCAAATTTACAAAACCTTGCTTAGCAGACATGCAAAAGTGAATCAAAAACAAAAACTCATGAAACCCCTTTCATTACTAGACCAAGCCACCAGCATTAGAAATTTTCCTCATTCTTTGTTTAAATGGGGTTGACAATGCATGTCTTAAAATCACATGTTGAAAATGGTTATTTCCCCTCTAAATTTTATCTGAGTTTACAGGTAAATAAATAAATAAATATATCTATATATAAATAAATATATTTAGTGTATCGAGGCAGCAGATAATTTTCTAAATATATACTGTTAAATACAAGAGACAATGAACGTTTATTAATCACGTTCTAAACATTGTATTTTGGCTTTAATTTCAGGTGAAAATAAAGACAAAAATTCTCCAACATTTGGATAATTCTTTATTAATTTGGTTCAGAATATAATTAAACAACGTTTCTTAGAAAAACAGCAATGTAGGTAATATCAGACAGATTTTAGTCAACAACACAATAATCCTCACTCATACACACAATAAAAAGAACCTTCAGATATTGGAGGCCATCTACATTAAATCCAAATGACCCACACTTAATTTAAATCTGTTCATAAAACATTACATTGCATTTAAATATATGGTTCTGTTATCATTTCGAGCTCTCATGCGGTGTGACATCATAGAACCGCATTACAAATTTACGAACTGCGTTTGCTATTTTTGGTAATTGTTATTGTTGCCTAGCAAAGTTTTATGTCAACACAAGATGAAATCATTGCTGATGGTGGATGTTTTTATGTTAATGTCCTTGTAACATCTCTGAAGATGTCTCATGTGAGCCGAAAGCTTAGAACCAACTTAATAAAAAATTATCCAAATGTTGGAGAATTTTTGTCTTTATTTTCACCTGAAATTAAAGCTAAAATACAATGTTTAGAACGGCTTATGATTAAACATAATAGACATTCATTGTCTCATATTTAACAGTGTACGTTTAGAATATATATATATATATATATATATATATGATGTTGATACTTATTTATGATATCAAATAAATAATAGATGGGTGAAAAATTAAATTATTTTCAATGGCTTTTTATATTTTTTTTATTTTTTTTAATCATTTCACCCCGAGCAAGGCAGAAATGCCACTGATGTGCAGGGGGCTACATAAATGTAAAAAGATTAATTAGAAAAGAGTGAGGAGTACAAACTAGTTAGAAAGGAACAATAGAAAATTGAGAAAGCAGGTGCGATGACAGATACATAGGTGGAGAGAAAGGGAAGGTTATATGGGTGTGGGGAGAGAGCTAGAGTCCAGTGGTTAGTAGATGAGTATTGACTTTGAATTTAAATTTCTGGAGGTTGTAGCCATCAGGAAAGCAAGAATACGGGAGCGAGTTCCACAGGCGGGAAGTGCGAGAGAAGAAGCTGCAGGAGTAGAATGACAGATGAGAAAATTTAACATTGCATAATTTGGAAAAGTTTCAGGAAGTTCGATTGGACAGTTGAGAAATTTTGATAAACATTCTCTTTTGAGATCACTATTTTTCTATACCAGGAGTTCCCGACCACATTTTTTGTCCACTTTCACATGAGAAAAATTTTATACAGCCCACCTGTATAGTAAATATTCAAAAGCATGCCAAAATTGTTTCGGTGAAAGTTTTTTACTGGTTCAAATGATCAGCAAAATTTTATACAGCCCACCTGTATAGTAAATATTCAAAAGCATGCCAAAATTGTTTCGGTGAAAGTTTTTTACTGGTTCAAATGATCAGCAAAATTTTATACAGCCCACCTGTATAGTAAATATTCAAAAGCATGCCAAAATTGTTTCGGTGAAAGTTTTTTACTGGTTCAAATGATCAGCAAAATTTTATACAGCCCACCTGTATAGTAAATATTCAAAAGCCCATGCCAAAATTGTTCGGTGAAAGTTTTTTACTGGTTCAAATGATCAAAAGCAAAATTTTATACAGCCCACCTGTATAGTAAATATTCAAAAGCCAAAATTGCCAAAATTGTTCGGTGAAAGTTTTTTACTGGTTCAAATGATCAGCAAAATTTTATACAGCCCACCTGTATAGTAAATATTCAAAAGCATGCCAAAATTGTTCGGTGAAAGTTTTTTACTGGTTCATAAACTAGCTTTATAACTTTTTTTTTCCAAAAATGATCAGCAAAATTAAGCAACATCAAATCTGGTCAGTATCTAGATGAGTGACCACTTGAAAATACCAAGTGCTGTAAACTTAGATTTATGGATGGTGTAATAGTCTAAACTCATTTATAGAGCTGAGTTCATATTCTAGTTGGGTTCGTTATCTTCATTTACTGCAAATACCTTAAAGAAAGGTTTAAATCTACCTCTTCCCCGAAGCTAATTAAGAATTCTATCACTAAAGCCATTATTATCCTCTCCCACCTCAAAAATAAAAAAATAAAATTGCGTAAAAAATATTTAGTTTTTGGCATTAAATAACCCATAGAGGTTGATATGCCGCTAAACAAAATCAATCAAACAATCTTTAATGTAAAAATAAAAATAATATATTGTCAACCAAATAATATTGTCAATCAAATTAAATGGGATAATCCTGTACGAACATCAAATTAAATAGAATAATCATGGAGGAATATTTGCTAAGCTCTGCTTAGTCAAGCACCAGTCAACAGATATGGTGTGCTGAGTGAAGATAAAATTCTCTAAATCATGCTTTGGTAAAAGCCCTTAATTAGGTCTGGCACAAGGACATAGAAATCGTGCACTCTAAGAATCAAACTCCCTATATCCCATAGCTATGTCTGGCAGAGCAACACAAAAACGTTATCCCCAATGAGGATCAAAGTCATGCTTTCATATAGCATTCTTACTATGTCTGGCACAGGTTTGCTGTAGTAGTGATGTGGTTAGTGACGAGGAATAACTTGGCAGCAAATCCTTAACCATTGCAAATGAGTCAGTATGCCATAAAATTGCATTTACATTTAAAAATCGATATGACCATTCTAGAACTGTCATGTGATTACAGTGCTTGTTTTTGGCTATGTTTAAACAATCTTTGAAGGAAAGCTAGTCTCAAAGTGCACATCTCAGAACAAAGAATATTTACAGTATGGCAACCGAAAAAAGAAATTGTTAAAAGTGCATGTGTTATAACAAGGATTAACATAAACATTTTCTTAAAATGAATTAAGGAACCAGAAGATTAATCTCCCAATTACTGAAAATTCAACAGAATTATATTTGCTTTCATCTTTTGTTCAATGTTAGAGAAATCTAGAAGGGTCTTTCATGTTCTTTCAGCCTTGTGTTATTTCACAACTGGCCATTTGCATATGTTCGGAGAAAATTTATGGGAGTAGGGATTTTTGAGAATAGGGGTTGAAGCCAGGTGTTAGATTTGTGTGTTTATTTCTATTCCTGTATAGACAACCAGGTTAATACTTATCCCGAATTTTGAGGAGTTTGTAGGGCCCAGTTTCCACCTTGTTAAATGCTAGGTCCTGTATATATCTCATTTTAACACAGGTACAAGTTGCGATAAATGAATTATCATCTAAATGATGCAAAAAGGAAAATAACACTGACGTCTCATTTTGACAGTTTTAAATTTTATATACATTTTTATGTGATCTTGTAATGTTCAGAACATAAATTATATAAAAATTGTCTGAATGTTTTATTTATCCAAGAACTTTCGGCTATACCTATAGCCATTATCAAGGATTAATTTTAGTTTTAATTTTAACTGAATATATAGACTGTTTAATGTATCTCTCTAGAGTTATAGGAATACTTTATTTTCCACAGGATGTGTGCTGTGGTGCAGTGGATATCAGCTCGGGATGAGAAATCGGGAAGCCGAGTTCAAATTCCAGTTGAATTCCTTGCATTCGCTTACACACAAATACCCTTGGGAAAAGGTATTAATCCATTTCTTCCCTCTAGTTATGGGTTAAATAACAGGACAGATTGGGTTCTATAGCTTTGGCTGGCAACCAGTCTACTGCAGAATAACCTACTGCGGGATAATCTTCTGCCCAGTCAGTCAGGATCACTCAAGTGTGTGTCACGTATGGCACTTAACTGACTGATTTATTTTATAAACAGGGACAGCACATTGTGGCTGTGTTCATAACTAATATTGTTGTGTGTTGGTTTTTTCTTCTTTATTAATAATGCTTTCATTATTTTTAACCTTTTTTACATGTAGGTGATGCTTTTACGCTTATATTATTGACAAGTATGCTGTAGGTAAAGTTTAGTAGGTTTCCATGTGTATTTACATAGAACCTAATAGAGCTATGGTCGGATAGATGTAACGTGAGACTTTTTGTTAAATGTGTGGTAGTATACCCGATGTAATTACTTATGAATTTGAATTGATAAGGAACACAGTTTTTTAAAGGACATGTAAATTCGTAAATAATATTGGTTCTTTGCAATTTTGATTTTGCAGGTGAATTATTATCGTTGAAAATAAGGCTAGCAGTTTTAAAATTTTGTAATAAGGTAATTAATTTAGTTTTCTTGTTTTTGTCAACTGGAATTGCACATTTCTTTATCATGTTTCTAAGTGAAGATTCATCTTGTTTATAGCCTGTAATTTTTAATGAAAGTTGAATATATATTGCCAAACACACACACACACACACACATATATATATATATATATATAAATAAAATATATATAAAAATACTTGAAGCTATGTACACAAAACAGTTGAAACCTAAAATGAACAAAATAAACTATGAAATCTACACAAAAATCTCAGAAGCCATTGGTTTATTCCAATGGTTTCCCATACCTAATATTTCTTGTTTTCACTCTCATGTGGTCATGCGTGACATCACAAATTGTGGAATGATATTCAATTCCAGTGTCTTGTATGCACGAGTTTGTCATTGCTTGGAAATCTTCCATCTCAACAAAAACAGAGTGCCATTACTGTTTGTCTGTGAACTGTTATACTATAATTTAATTTGACATCTTTGAAAATGGCTTATGTAAGCCGAAATCTTATTTGGATTATAAAAAAAATGAAGTATCAATATTGCAATTTTCTTTCTTCATTTAATGATAATTCTATTAAGCTTATCAGACAATATGAAAAAAATTACATAAAATAAATAGATAAAACTTGTCTATATTATTTAATGAATCATCCATTAATAAATATATATATATATATATATATATATATAAAGTATACGTAGTGAGCCAACAAACCTACCAAGGTTTCACCTAAGTGGATATATATATATATTTAGTAAAATATGTTTTTATTAAAAACTTATAATAAAAATATTATCATATATAATGCTCTACTAAGTATTGAGCACTGTTAATAAAGTAAATCACTACAAACAATGGACTGTCAACCCATTGTTTTGTACTACTTCTAAGATATGTGTGTGTGTGTGTGTGTGTGTGTGTGTGTGTGTGTGTGTGTGTGTGTGTGTGTGTGTGGATGCATTCATGACTAAGGATATTTAAAGACTTATCAGTCACACATTCTAATCTCCACCCCCCTTTTTAATAAGATATTTGGTTGTTATGGTAACAAAAGGAAGCCATTAGTTGATGCCAATGAGCACACAAGCTTTGTGTTATCATAACAACGTGCAATCTCATTATTAATTAGTGGAACCAGGTTGCTAATAAATTGCATTTTATTCATTTTCTCACACATTAGCTTTCTTTGCATAGTTTTGCATTCAGTTATTTTAAAAGAAGAATTTTCTTATTTTTTTTAACGCACAACAATAGAGTCAAAGATCCTAAATGACTTAAGCAGAAAATATATATGATGCCATGGCAAAATTGCATATATACGGTTGTATTTTGTTTTGTTGTTTTAAGAAACGGATCGTTTCAACTTTTATGACATAAAATGTAGACATCTTCCATACACGTGAATGGTTTTTGTATTGGTTTAATAAAACAGTCCACAAAGTAATAATGAAAAATTACTTAAATATACCTATCATTTTTTGATGGTAGGAATGAACTTATGTTCATAAATGATTAAATGTAACATTAGTTGTGTGCAAAAGTCCCCAGCGCTTGCTATTTTTAAAAGCTAACTACTAAATATAAACTAAAGCATAAATGTTATAAAAAAATAAATGCTGGAAATTTTTGCACACACCTAAAAAGTCCCCAGTGTCAGAAAATTTTTAGAAGTAAGCTATATTTACACACACACACACACATATATATATATATATGTATGTGTGTGTGTGTGCGTGTGTTTTCTTTGAATTTAGCTTTTAAATTTTCTTTGAATTCAGTTTTAAAATATATATATATAAATATATATATAATATATATATAGTTAAATTGTGTATATATATATATATATATATATATATATATATGTATATGTGTGTGTGCGTGTGTGTGTGTGCATGTGTTTTCTTTGAATTTAGCTTTTAAATTTTCTTTGAATTCAGTTTTAAAATATATATATATAAATATATATATAATATATATATAGTTAAATTGTATATATATATATATATATAACTAAACTGTAAAACTAAATTCCTGTAAAAAAAAATATATATATGTATATATAATCCCATATATATAATCACATTATATATATCATCATATATATTACCTCATCACAACTCAATACTATACACACACATACACAGACATTCAAACACACAGATATATATATATATATATATATATATATATTATTTTTGTGGGGATTTAGTTTTAGGAATGCTTTAGGTTTTGTATGAAGTTTTGGAAGAAAAAATCCTTGCTTATTGTTCAAAATATTTTCTTTCATGTGGTAGAAACAAAAAATGCTATTTCTCAAGAAGATCATCATATTTTACAAATCCATAATGAAAAAAAATCATTGCCCAATCAAAATGTAATTTACAATCAAAAATATTCTTCTCAGAAGTTCCATAACTGATCACTGCTATCATGCAACTGCAAGTACTACCATGATTGGCAGTAGTGGCTGTATCTTTGACTATGATATTCTGACAGATCCCATCTCTCTCCAGACTGGTTTCGAATTTCAGAGTTGGTCTTCTCCTCATTTGGTTGCCACTCAAGGCTAAAGAGATATCTGGTTGGATAATGACAGAAGTGGTGAGTCTAGAGCAAGATAGCCTGATGGAACCCAACACCACTTTAGGCTGGTTTTGAATTACAATTTTTTCTTTTCCTAGACTGCTCACCAACCAAGGCAAAGAGAGTGCAGTCTACTCTTCTATTTAAACCTGTAGCTAAAAGAAAATGGGTTCATGCCTTTTCCAATCGCATTTGTGCAAGTGAATTGGTCATAATTGAAACTTGGATTCCACAAGTTTATGACATCCGATACATCTATCAAAGAGATGTAAAGAAAGAATTACCCAAAATTAAGATTGAAATAGTTTGCCTTTGTGAAAAGAAGATTGATTAATATAAATTTTATCTCATTTATTCTTAAAAAAAAAACGAAAGTTTAAAGAAAATACCAAGAAAAAAAAAATTAGGTCAATGTCATTCCAGACCCCATAAAGTCAATAAATATTAATAATCTTAGCATAATTTTATTGCAACTTCTAAGTTCCATGGTCATCAAACAAGCAATTTTAGAAGTATTTGTTATTTTCAATGCTGACTGCTTGTAGAAGAAAGTTCTGGGAAATACAATAAAAAGCAACAGAAATTAAGATGAAAGAAAAAACTAGTAGAAAAGATGTTGCTTTCATCTGTGGCTTAAATTTAAATTTAAGGCAAATTAAAGTACTAAGATTCTTGTACTCTTAGCACATCCATATGCATGGAGGGATTAAAAAGGAATTGTTTTTTTTATCCTGGACCAACAGTTTCTACACCAATGTTCCAGTGGGTAATTGGCATGTTTGAATAACACATTGGAAGAGAAATGAGATTTTTCTGAGGTCTGGTGATTTAGCTTGTCCTCAGATTGTAAATAAGATGCAGTAAATAAAGTGGATAAAACCAAATTAAGCAGTAAAGAGTTAAATGCATGGAGAGAAGAACTTAAAAGAGAGAATAATAAAGAGAAAGAGATGAAATAAGAGAATAAGAAGAAGAAATAGAAAATAAAAGAAAGTAAAAAGAAAAAATAACAGAAAGAGAGAGGAAGTAAGAAGATAGAATAACAGAAAGAGAGAGGAAGTAAAAGAAAGAATGACAGAAAGAGAGAGTAAGGTAAAAGAAAGAATGACAGAAAGAGAGAGTAAGTAAAAGCAAGAATAACAGAAAGAGAGAGGAAGTAGAAGATAGAATAACAGAAAGAGAGAGTAAGTAAAAGACAGAATAACAGAAAGAGAGAGGAGTTAAAAGACAGAATAACAGAAAGAGAGAGGAAGTAAAAGAAACAATAACAGAAAGAGAGAGGTTAAAAGACAGAATAACAGAAAGAGAGAGGAAGTAAAAGAAAAATAACAGAAAAAGAGAGGAGTTAAAAGACAGAATAACAGAAAGAGAGAGCAAGTAAAAGAAAGAATAATAGAAAGAGAGGGGAAGTAAAAGACAGAATAACAGAAAGAGAGAGTAAGTAAAAGACAGAATAACAGAAAGAGAGAGGAAGTAGAAGATAGAATAACAGAAAGAGAGAGGAAGTAGAAGATAGAATAACAGAAAGAGAGAGGAGTTAAAAGACAGAATAACAGAAAGAGAGAGGAAGTAAAAGAAAGAATAACAGAAAGAGAGAGGAAGTAGAAGATAGAATAACAGAAAGAGAGAGGAGTTAAAAGACAGAATAACAGAAAGAGAGAGTAAGTAAAAGAAAGAATAACAGAAAGAGAGAGTAAGTAAAAGAAAGAATAACAGAAAGAGAGAGGAAGTAGAAGATAGAATAACAGAAAGAGAGAGGAGTTAAAAGACAGAATAACAGAAAGAGAGAGTAAGTAAAAGAAAGAATAACAGAAAGAGAGAGTAAATAAAAGACAGAATAACAGAAAGAGAGAGGAGTTAAAAGACAGAATAACAGAAAGAGAGAGTAAGTAGAAGACAGAATAACAGAAAGAGAGAGCAAGTAAAAGAAAGAATAACAGAAAGAGAGAGGAAGTAAAAGAAAGAATACTAGAGCTGGGTTGGGAAGTTTATCTGCAGACAGCAAATTTTCCAGACCCTTAAATGATTACTTGCAACATTCCTTGTCTGGTTCAGAGGTTACAGCAAACTCGGAATAACCAAAACTTGCTCAAAAGCATAAATATTTTTTTTAATGACAGAATATAAACTAAAGCTGAAGGTTCATTTAAGACCATAAAAAGCTAAAGAGAGGGAAAGGACTTTTTGTTTGCTCCAAGTTTGGAGAAAGCCTCCAATGCCACACACCTTGGTGATATTAATTGATAAAGTCTCTGGAAGTGAACAAACAGTAAAATGCTTTGATGACTGATTAATAGTGTTATGACTTCTTATGATTAAAAGATTTCGTTAAAATGATGCTAAAAACATCAGCATCGTTCTATTATTAGACAAAGAAATGATGGGAACTTTTGCATCAGCCTCATATATTTCGATTTTATTTGTTTGCAATTTTAATTTTTTTTTTCCATTACGATGAGATACGTTTTTTTTCTTTTGTTTTAAAACTCAGACCACATGAGATCTTGTGCAAGACACAGAATGAAGATCAGCTCTTATACTTTACTTACTGGATGTGGAGGTTTTTTTTTCATGTGTCAAAGAATTTGGGTTTTAAGAAAGATTTTTAACAGTAACAGCGCCCATGGCTCACACTCCGGCTCCGGCTACGGCTGCAGCTACGTTCCCGCGATGCACTTCGAGACCGACTGTATGACCGGTAGGAAAAACTGCTCAGAGAACTTGGAGTTGGTGGGGTTGGCCGATGGTAGGGTACGGGCCTCTTTCTTGCACTGAAAGATAAAAAAAAAGCAGAAAATATATTAGGAGTTAAGAAAATCAAACAAACTTTGATTAATTTGTGAAAAAATCAAATGGACTTGGGCTGATTCTCATCAACGACCTTCCAGCTGTAATCAGTCCTCGACTCAATATCATTGCTGATTACACAACTAATTACTCGTGTCTTAATTAGCTTATGGTAATATTACGATTACCAAAGTTAAGCAATGAGAAATTTGTTTAGTAATGAGATGGGTGACTGCAGATGTCGCAAGCTTGGGATGCATATATGACATAATGGACTTACATTAAAATCATGTTGAAACTTCAGTTCCCGTACGATCACTAAGTTTAACCTTGTTGGGTCTGTTTAATACCGAGATGGGTGATCACTTGGAAATACTAAGTGTTGCAAGCTTAGATGCACATATTACATAATGGATTTGCGCTTACATCATGTTGAAATGTAAGTATCTGTACAATCACCAAAGTTAAGCAATGTCGAGTTTGGTCAGTAGCTAGATGGGTGACCACTTGGGAATACTAGGTGCTGTTAGCCTTGTTGTAGAGATGGCATATGGGTTTACAGCCACACCATGTTGAAACCCTGGTTCCCGTATAATAACTGAAGTTAAGCAATGTCGGGTCTGGTCAGTACCTAGATGGGTGACTGCTTGGAAATACCAGGTGCTGCAAGCTTGGATGTACAGATAACAATATGAACTTACAGCCACATTACGTTGAAACATTGGTTTCTGTATGATTACTGAAGTTAAGCAATGTTAAGACTGGTCAGTACCTAGATAGGTGACTGCTTGACATCTCAATTCCAATCACTTTCTCATCGACTTGACAAGGCTTTCCTGTCTTTTCTACAAATATTTTTATGACAAATGCTCTAATAAAGTTTTTCCTTTCTACAAATATTAAATTAGCTTCTAGGTTCCATCCTTTTACCATCGAAATAGTTAAATGTAACTGACACTTCTACTCTAACAGTTTCTTTTCTCACACTTCCCAATTGTGGAATTCCCTTCTGTCTATTTGTCTCCCTGATATCTATAATCTCTAAAAAAATTTAAATGCAACATCAACTGTCATCTTCTATCTCCTTGAATCCCAGTCATGTTTTATCCTTTCTTTGACACTACCCTGCACATAGACTTTTCTCACTGTAGCCCCTGTGCAATTGTGGTGTTCCCACCTTGCTTGGAGTGAAATGATTAAAATAAAAGAAGAAAAACAATCTAAATCAAACCAGCTAGAACACAATATTTTTTAATAATCATATCACCCCAAGTAAGGCATTTTACTGCCACTGTTTTGCAGGGGGTTACATAGGAGGAAAGTTATGATAAAGAGTGACAGGTTATAGGGGGTGTCAGTTAGATAGGAGATGACTATTGGCTTTACATTTAAATTCTTGGAGATTGTAGTTGTCGGGGAAGCAAGTAAACGGAAGAGAATACCACAGACAGGAAGTGCGGGATTAGAATTTGCGTTTAAAATTTATTGGTTTCACAGTAAAAGGGTGGGACCTAATTGCTAATCTTGTGGCTCGAGTAAATTTATATATAGGATGCACCAGTGAGTTAAAAAAAAATAATTACAGCATGTCTCATTTGTGCACATGTGCAACTACATCAACGTAAAAATAAACATGGTCTGATGAAAGACGAATCGTATCATGCAAAACTTTTTTTTCCATTTTGTCATGCATTTTTAACCAAAAGTGAAATATAAATGACTTATTTTTTTCAAATACTAGCAGTATAGCCTGGCGTTGCTCGGGTGGAATGAAAGCTTTAAAACTAATTCATGGTCCTGGAGCTCAGACTCTTTGGACGTTGGCACGAAAAACTAAAAAGCAATAGTTGTTTCCAGTTAAAGCGAAACCGTAGACTGAAAGAAAAATGAATGGATGTAAAATGTCAAATTTTGATTTCCTGGTATCGATATCAAATTTTCTGCACTATTGTAAGAACTGCAACCTTGAAACTTCTGAATATCGTTTCTTATGTCTTTGTCTATGAGTGTATGAAATTTGATTAAAATCGGACCACTCCTTCTGTAACCTGATTTTTTCGATTATCGATTTTTGATATTTATTGGAGGTACCTCGACACAAAACCTAGCTAAGAACACTCACAGATGCTTATAGTAGAACAGTGTAAATTTTCAAGAAAATCAGTTCAGCCATTTCGGAGTCTATAGGTAACGGACACATACACACACAGACGCACACACACACACAGACAAAGTTCCATTTATAAATAAGTTTAGATTAGATATGGATATATTCACAATGTAATGTTTTGTACTGGATCTAGAAAGTTGTAAATACCTTTAGGAGGTGGGAGTTGAGGCTCTCCACTATTTTCTGTCCTTTCCAAATCTAAACAATGTTTAACTCTTTACTGCCCCTCTTTGTTCCCACAGTTGACTCTGCCATTCGTTAACATATTCATTTATTTGCTGTGTCACTTGAGAACATTGCTGTTCATAACTCTCCACTACTTTCTGTCCGTTGTCGTTCTAAGCACTGTCTGAGGCTCAATCATTAAGTAGTTTACTTACTGTTTCCCTCTGCTCTCTTTGCCTTCAGTATTATTTTTATCATTTCACCAAAAGCAAGGCAATAATGCCACTAAGGCACAAAGTAACTACTGTTGCATCTTAGTGGCTTTATTACCTTGTTTGGAGAAAAATAATTAAAACACATACACACACATATGCACACACATACCTGTAATAGTTATTTTCCTTTAGAACATGAACATTGTACCATATATATATATATATATATATATATATATATATACAGTACTGTGCAAAAGCATTAGGACAAGAACTGTTTTATCTTTTATGAGGCATCAAAATAAAGTTTAAAATCACCTAAGATCTGGTTTTGGGGATTTTACCTATATACACTTCCTTGTTTGGATTTAAATTATATATATATATAATTTATCTGTTTGAACATTTTTTTAATCAATACTTGTATTTGAGTAGATATTTTGTATCTAAGCAGTATATTTACGTATATATCTCTGTTTCGCTGTATCACAGCTCATCAGTTCGGTTAGACAGGTGATTGCTTTTTACCCAGGATTGAAACCCGACCAAATTGGCGTCAGTCGGCAACTCTACCTCTGCGCTATGGGTGCTCGGTAGAAGAAGGCAGACTTTTTAGCGTGTATACTATCATTATACACGCCCAATAGCTGAGAGTATTCTAATTCATTGCTGAATGAACGAGGCGTACATGCCAGAGTAGCTACTGTTTTTCAAAGTTTATTATTCTTCCAGAGTGCTGAATCAGGGTGTGAGAGCATAATATATATAATTTAATTTAATTTTTAATTTAAGTTAATCTCCTGATAAGGCCTGAAGAGTGCAAGTGAAACCAGTTGCTTTGTTTTTAGCATGCCTAATATTATTCAGATTTACATGTTCATATCTATTATAAAGTTCTGTACCTTCAAAAACATCTTTAAATATATATATATATTCTTATTGGTAAAATAATTAAAAAAACAAACTTATATGGGCCATGATTTTCTATCATAAAGTAAACTGAGATTTGCTTTTCTTTGTAGTAGAGTGTGGCCTAAAAAGTATGCACAGCAAGACAGTCTTTTCCCCTACAACAAGAGGACACAGGTTCAAACCCTTAACGTATACATGGGTTTACAAAGAGTAAAAGAGAAAGAGAAACCTTTAGTGAAGAGAAAGTTCAATAAAAGAACACGGTTCAAGACATTTTAAATTTTTGAAGATTGTATATGGCAGGTAAGCAAGAAATCAAGAGGAAGTTTTACAGTTGAGAAATGTGAGAAGAGAAACTCTTAGAAGCAAAGATAGGGTTGCATCTAGCTAGATCAATGTTAAAATGGTGAGACCTATTTGCCAATCGAGTAGTACACTTAAATTCATGCAAAGTGGGTACTAAGAAAAAAAAAATCAGATCAGAGTAGTTAGCATGAAAATTATTTCTAGGTAGTTATCATTGAGGAAACAACTCATGTCAAGATGCCAGGTCAGGATCAATTATATTACAGACCCTTTTTTTGAATAATGTCATGTATGTCTAATTTACAACACACACACACACACACACACACACACATATATTTAAATTACCTTTATATATAGATATTTATATTTTCATAATCCTTTTGGAAACAATTTTTAAATTATACATATTTGTAGATATTTGTATTTCTTTTAAACGAATTTTAATAAATTCTTAGATGGATTTTTTTTTTTAGGTACAACAAATTATATACAATTTTAGATTTGTATTTATTTTAAACGAACTAGTCGAGGATTTTTTTTTCCCACAAGTAAATAGCTTTATATTCTTATTTTATTTATTCTATTTTTTTTTTAAAAATTAGTACGAGTTCAAGTACGGTTCTTTGCTTCTTTATGCAAACTGGCTTTGACTGTCGCCAATCGGAGGCATGACTTTGTACGGGGCCTAAACTTTATAAATTTTGTTTCTAATGTCTGAAAGCGCTCATTGAGGGTGGACTGGAGACTGATCATTTCTGGTCGAATCAGCTTGGTGAGGGGGTATGATGTTGAGAGACCTGAAACCCCCTAGTGATCCACATAAAGACATCACTGACAACACCCTCTAGCGCTCCCCCACTATGCTGCGTATGTTTGAAATTATATATATATATATATATATATATATATATATATAAGAAAAAGTGCGAGAAGCCATGAACATTTTGTTTAAAATGTAGATTTATTGTTATTATTATTATTATTATTATTATTATTATTATTATTATTAATATTACTTGCTTTTTGTCTAATATATTAAGTGTCCATAATGGTATTTATGTTGCTACACGTGTTTCAAGTCCAAAGCTGACTCTCTTCTGACAAATAAACTTGTAGCTTTACATATTGAGACCTGTTTGTCTTTTTGACGGCTTAAAATACTTTGTATATATAGATAAGTGATCGGTGAGCAGGTCAGAAAGTTCATATGTGTTCATGGTTGTTGTTTTGTTCTACACTTGCTCATTAAATCGCTTCCATTATGGGAAATCATTTAATTTCATTGACCAGGATAACTTTTTCTACACTGACTTGTGAAATTTGATTTCATCTTTTTTCTTTCAAAATTGTTTTCAGCAACTTTGTTTCATTTCTACGGGTTATCAAGTTCTTTTTGTTGTCTTTGGAATACAGAAGTAGTATTTTTCGCAATGGCTTGAAAAATCTTTTTTTTTTAGCATGTTTGAATTTAGTGTGTCTGTGTGTTGTTTTTTCATGTTGTTTTGATGAAGGAAGGCTTGCATTTTTTTATAAATATTTCTTCCTGCATCATGAGTGTGTCATAATCAGCATTTTGGTAGATGGGCATTACTCTGAATTTACTTCCACTACATTCGTGTAAACGTTGGGAGATGTACAATTTCCTGTTATTGGCTACATGGAGATCAGAAGGCGAATTGGCATGGCAAAGGACGCGTTCCAGAAGAAAATGAGCAAAATACTAACACACAGGAAAATCTCAATAGAAACGAAGAAAAGAGTGCTACGTGATGTCAGTTCTTCAATACGGCAGTGAATGCTGGACAATATCATCGAAAATGAGGACAAAACTGGAAGCGGCCGAAATGTGGTTCTACAGAAGGATGCTATGGATATCGTGGACTGAGCATGCAAGCAAGAGGTGTTGGAAAGAATGGCAACAAAAAGGAAATTGATGCAGAGCATCAGGAAGAGACAACTGAAGTTCCTTGGGACATGCAATGAGGAAAGAGAGCCTGGAGAACCTGATACTGACTGGTCAGATAGAAGGAAGGAGAGACCAAAGAAGGCAGCTGATAAGATATTTGCAGGGACTGATCAGGTGGATGACGGAATGGGGGTTGCCAGGAGTAATAGGATCAAACATACTAAGAGCCACAAGATATAGGGAGACGTGGAGAATCATGATCGCCTACGTCCTGAAGGGACAGGGCACATAGAAGAAGAAGAAGAAGAAGAAGAAGAAGAAGTGTTACAGGGATACTCTTTTATTCAGGCATTGTGCTGCCCCCATATATATTTTTGCGCATTTATCACATTTTAGAATATAAATTACATTTACTGAGTTGTAGCTCAGATTTGGTTTTATTTCGAATGTAGATGTGTTTTCAAACTTGAAGTGGTTTCTCTCTGTTATTATGTTGCAGACCCCACATCTTTTTTGTTGCATTTTGTGACCCCCTGTGTTGCGTGTTGCTTGAATTTTGATGAGGTAAGTATGTTTTTTCAAAAATGTTCTGTTTGTGTTTTATTTGCTTTGTTTTCTTTATTTTAGCATTTTTCTTGAGTAATTCTATGTGTGTTTTTATCTTTGTAAATAATTCTGGGTTGCTTTTGTTGTGTGTGGAGATGCATGCAAGAATATTTTCTTCTTTTTCATGCTTTTTTGTTTTTTTTTATTCCAGAGAGATTCTAACGGTATTTCTACTGCCAGTTGGAAACCCCTGTTTATTCCTGGAGTAAGCTATCCTCTTATTTATAGTGTTTTTTGTAGTTCCTCTAGGCATATTTTACAAGGGGTTTCATCAGCTACTATTGTGCAAATTCATCATGCTAGGGAGTAGAGGATGGATTCTAGACAAATGTTAGGGTGGTGGCTCTTGAAATGGAGGTACTGTTTGATATCTGTGGATTTATGGTAGATGACTGTGATGATGTAATTGTTTTTACTTTTTATGACTATGTCTAAGAATGGCAATTCTTTATAACTATATTCTAGTGTGAACTTGATTTTGGGGTGCAAGTTTTGGAGTAGATTGTGTACTTTATTTATGTCTACCCATGTTGATCTCCAAAAGATAAAACAATCATCCCATTATGTTTTCTATGACTTAATGAATTCTGTTTTTATGTCTTCCTCATATTTATGTCGTATTTGGTTCTAGATTTATTAGTGTGAGTGTTGCATGCCGGTGCTATTTTTGTCCCCATCATGGTACCTGTTGTTTGAATATAATTTTGGTTGTGTTAGGGCGCCGCTCCTATTTGACTACAAATGGACTGTTCCCATTGTTATATATAGCAATGGTGGATTCTCTACAAGAGAGTAACTAGACTGACGACTCTACAACACTGTCAGCTCTCTGCCTTCGGGTAGAGGGCGCTCTCTGCTTCCGAGCAGAGAGCAATAACCCAGTCGTGGTTCCGCCGAAGGGTAGAAGCACGACTGGGTAAAAATAGACAGACATTTTTTGGCCGTGCCATATAGCCCGGAAATCCCAGATATAAACTCACCATGTGTCATATGTTGCCCTTACTGGGAGGGACAGCTAAATGAGTCGTAGAGAGTCACTAGACTGACAACTCTACAACACTGTCAGCCCTCTGCCTTCGGGTAGAGGACGCTCTCTGCTTCTGAGCAGAGAGCAATAACCCAGTCGTGGTTCCGCCGAAGGGTAGAAGCACGACTGGGTAAAAATAGACAGACATTTTTTGGCCGGGCCATATAGCCCGGAAATCCCAGATATAAACTCACCATGTGTCATATGTTGCCCTTACTGGGAGGGACAGCTAAATGAGTCGTATCTTTCTATTGTAAATATTACTAATCACTTCTGTACATACTAACCGTCTTTCCGCGGAATACAACTTATATTCTGATTCTGTTGTTGAGTTATTCATTTATACTTGGCGACATAACAGGTTGTTAACTTAAAATGAATGGTTGTCAAAAATTAGTTCTATACTTTGTATAATAAATTCTTTTATGAAGCATGTGGGAAGTATTTCTGGGTGTTTTTCAATCCAAAATGTAATGGCTTGTTTACCTAGTTCATGGGGTATGTTGCTGCATGGGCAATTCACATCAAATTTTGCTATGAGTAGACCTGGGTCTACTTTTTGTGGTATGACGCTTAGAAAATGTATGCTGTCTCTGACATAGCTTTTTATTTTTGTGATGTATGATTGTCATATTTTATCTATTAAGTTGCTCAGCCTGCTTGTTGGGCAGGCTGGCCCTACTGCAATGGGTCTTAATTTAAGATCACTAGGGTAAGCACGGAGGATGAAATAGAATCTTTCTATTCAATACTGGACAGTGCCAAGGCTCAGTGCAAAAGCCAAGAAATTAGGATAATAATGGGGGACTTAAATACAAAGGTAGGTAAAGATAGAGAAGGAGACACGAACGGCAACTTCGGACTAGGAGAGCGCAACAAAAGAGGAAAAAAATGGATCCAATGGTGCTCAGCCAATGACCAGGTTATTACTAACACCTGGTTCCAAGAACACCCATGACGTTTATGGACATGGAGAAGTCCAGGAGGTGACACGAAGAACCAAATAAATTATATAACTATAAACAAGAGATTCAGGAATGCAGTAGTCCAATGCAAAACATACCCAGGTGCCGACTGCAGAAGTGACCACGTTCCAGTCATATGCAAACTAAAAGTGAAACTCCGAAGATTGAAGAAGCCCAGCACATCACCAAGGCTGCAATACGACACGCTAGAGGACGATCTCACCTTGCAGAAAGAATACAATAACAGCATGAGAAAGAAATATGAAGAACAAATTGGAAAAGGGTACTCAAAATGGGATTCACTAAAAGAAAAAAAGCGATGGTGACCTCAGCAAACAACATAGCCCCAAAGGAAATCAGATGCAGAAGAAAAACGAGTGGATGACCGAAGAGATCCTCCACATGATGCAAAGGAGACAAAAATAACGCCAAGGTATGGAGCAGAGTACAAGAAACTTCACAGGGAGATAAGGAACAAATGCAGACAAGCCAAAGAGGAATGGCTCCACAACAAATGCGCAGAAGTAGAGAGACTGAGCAGTAACAACAAAGCAGAGATGAATAAATAGATAAGAGAACTGACAGGACAAAAAACCTGCTCCTCAACAGGATGCATAAAATCCAAGGAAGGAACAATCATATTAGAGAAAGAGGAAATACTCCAGCGATGGGAAGAATATATAAAGGATCTCTTTTGCGACAAGAGAGAACAACCGAGAATACACAAGGAGATGGATGGACCGGAAATACTGAAATCCGAAGTGGAAGCTGCAATGGCCAAAATGAACAGAAACAAAGCACCTGGTCCAGATGGCATAGTGATAGAGCTGCTGACAGCCTTAGAAGAATATGGCATAGAAAAGATTACCGACATAATAAACAAAATTTATAGCGGTGGAATAAGACCAGACGACCTATGCTAGTCAATATTTATAGCGCTGCCAAAGAAACCTGGTGCAAACGAGTGCGAACTACACAGAACTATCAGCTTAATGAGTCACATTACAAAACTGATTGTCAGAATCCTGATGAATAGAGCGAGAAGCAGAATCACGCCAGAGATAGGGCAGGAACAGTGCGGGTTCGTCAAAGACACTGGAACAAGAAACGCCATATTCATGATTAGGATGCTCTCTGAAAGGGCATTACAAATGAAGAAAGACTTGTACCTATGCTTCATTGACTACGCGAAAGCATTCGACAAAATATGACACAAAGAATTGATGGAGATGCTAGGCAGCCTCGACATTTTCGGGAAAGACATAAGAATAATCAAGAATCTCTACTGGCAGCAAACGGCCTGCATACGGACAGGTAACGACCTCAGTAGATACACAAAGATAGAAAAAGGCGTAAGACAAGGATGTGTCTTTTCACCGGATTTGTTCAACCAATGCAGCGAGAATATTTTGAGGACCCTAGATGACACGCCAGAATTTGTTATTGGAGGCCACAACCTGAACAACATAAGGTATGCGGACAATACAGTGCTGATTGCAGACACGGAAAAGGAAACTACAAGACCTCATACAGAAAGTAGCAGTGGAGAGTGACAAGAAGGGACTACAAAAAATCTTTAAGAAAACTGAGTGCATGGTCATCAGCAAAAGATACAACCCAAAATGCCAAATACAGGTGGGGGATAACAGAATCAAGCAAGTACAAAAATTTAAGTACCTAGGAAGTGTTCTAACAGGAGATGGAAAGTGCGACACGGAGATCCGAAGGCGAATTGGCATGGCAAAGTACGTGTTCCAGAAGATGAGCAAAATACTAACACACAGGAAAATCTCAATAGAAACGAACAAAAGAGTGCTAGACTGCTACGTGATGTCAGTTCTTCAATACGGCAGTGAATGCTGGACAATATCATCGAAAATGAGGACAAAACTGGAAGCAGCTGAAATGTGGTTCTACAGAAGGATGCTACGGATATCGTGGACTGAGTATGCAAGCAACGAGGATGTGTTGGGAAGAATGGCAACAAAAAGGAAATTGATGCTGAGCATCAGGAAGAGACAACTGAAGTTCCTGGGACATGCAATGAGGAAGGAGAGCCTGGAGAACCTGATACTAACTGGACAGATAGAAGGAAGGAGAGACAGAGGAAGGCAGCGGATAACATATTTGCAGGGTCTGAGCAAGTGGATGACGGAATGGGGGTTTCCAGGAGCAACAGGCTGAGACATACTAAGAGCCACAAGGGATAAGGAGACGTGGAGAACCATGATCGCCTGCGTCCTGAAGGGAACAGGGCACATAGAAGAAGAAGAAGAAGAAGAAGAAGAAGAAGAAGAAGAAGAAGAAGAAGAAGAAGAAGAAGAAGAAGGGTTTTGGGTGTGAATATATTCAGATTTTTGTTCCTGCTGCTTTCATTGTGTTTGATTTATGTATCTTTGGGAGTCTGTAAAAATTGCTGTTTTTTTAAATAAAGTCTGTAAGAGAATCTTTTTTTTTTCGTTAGTATTCTAATGTGTTTAAGGCAGAGTTTTTTTAAATTTTTGATGCAATATTTTCATGTATATTATGGTTGATTAATCAGTAGTTATTTCCGTCTCCTAGCATATCTTGAATATTTGTATTGTAGTAGGTTTTATCCATAATGACTACAGCACTGCCCTTGTCTGCTTCCTTTATTATTATGTCATTGTTCTCATGGATGTTTTCTAATGCTAGTTTTTGTTTGTGTGTGAGATGGTTATAGAGGTTGTGATTGTTTTGAACGTCTGTGTTGCAGAGTTTTTCAAAGAATATGTTCATTTCATTTGAATTGTCATTCTTATTAGGGAATATAACATAATATTATCCCCAATAAGAATAACACTTCAAATTCATTTAATATATTATACTAAAAGCAAGTAATATTAATGATGATAATAACAATAAATCTACACTTTAAACAAAATGTTCATGCCTTCTCACACTTTTTTCTGATATATATATATATAGTCATCTGCAGACAGATCTGTTTTGCTGTATCACAGCTCATCAGTACAGTTAAACATCTGATTGCTTTTTACCCAGGATTGAAACCCAACCGAATTGGCATCAGTTGGCAATTCTACCTCTGAGCTATGCATGCTTGGTAAAAGGAAGCAGACATTTTAGCATGTACATTATCATTATACACATGCCCAATAGCTGATAGTGTTCTAATTCATTGCTGAATGAACTAAATAGGACATATATATAAATATATGTATATATCGTATTTGATTCTAGATATGCTAGTATGAGTGTTGCATGTCAATGCTATTTTTACCCCATCATGGTACCTGTTGTTTGAATATAATTTTGGTTGTTAAATTGAAATGATTTGTTGTCTAAAATTAGTTCTTTACTTTGTATAATAAATTCTTTTGTGAAGCATGTGGGAAGTATTTCTGGGTGTTTTTCAATCCAAAATGTAATGGCTTCTTTACCTAGTTCATGGGGTATGTTGCTGCATGCTTCATAGACATACTCATAAAAAGTAAAGTATTTACTCTTCTCCCTCACTGGAGCAGGATGTGACACAAGGTATTTTTTAGGTGGGGACCCGACCATATACGAACAGACACAGGGGCAAAAATTCCCCAGTTCTATCAACTGCTGGTTGAGCTAGCCCCAGTGACAAGCACCCGGTCCATCCCTCTGCTGCAATGGGGTGGCACAGCTGCGAGAGACTGTTCCCTGGGACCAAGCATCTATCAGCGTAATTTTTCTCAGAAGCAATCCTATCTTCACGAAATGGAGCTACAACTGAGCCATACTCTGTTTTCAAGGACAGAAACGCAACTGCGAGATGATCTCGGTACCCACCCAACACAAAAATGTGGCAGATATATATATATATATATATATATATATATATATATGTGTGTGTGTGTGTGTGTGTGTTGTAAAGAATACATACATGAGAAAATTCAAAAAGGTTCTGTAATATAACTGATTCTGACCTGGAATATTTTCTGATATGTTTACATCTGGACATTACTTCAAACCTTTCATTTAATAACCTTTCTTGTTCTGGAAATAATATTATGGCTAACTTCTCTTTTTGGAACAATCCACAGTCATCACCAACATTGTATGGTCTGACATTTTTTAATATGCTCCATGCTCTATCAAAGTCTGTGATTAGCTAGTTTAGTACAATTTTAAGGATTTCTAGCTTGAATGTAGACGTGTCATTATTCAAACAATTTTTAAAATTTCAGTACATCCTAAGTGTACATATGCATAATTATAGAGTGAGTACTTTGCAAAAGTATTAGGACAAGAACTAGTTTATCTTTTATGAGGCTTCAAAATAAAGTTTAAAATCACCCCTGTCCTAACACTTTTGCACACTATGAACAAATACAAGCTGCTTGGCAGGAGATACCATTAGATACATTAAAGAAGCTTGTGTTGTCAATGCCTGACAGAATGAAGGCTGTGATCAAAGCAAAAGGCTATTATACTAAATATTAAATTTATTTTGTAACAAGTATTTTTTCTTGCTAAAGCATTTTTTGAGTAAATCAAATAAAATTACTTTAATTAAATTGTTTATTTTCTGTCAACATGCCTCATAAAAGATAAAGCAGTTCTTGTCCTAATACTTTTGCACAGTATTGTATATATATATATATATAATATAGTACACTTGGTATAACTCAAGAGAACTCAATGTTAAATTCATTTATTTAATTTAACAGTGTAATATAATTTATGAAAGATTT